>AP028163.1:42365894-42755894 GCA_014132275.2 Samia ricini | reverse complement strand
GTGTACCTAAGTTCGGATTGCGGCGAATAACAACAACATAAACTGAACAAGAAAAAAAAAAAAAAAAAAAAAAGGAACAATACAATAATAAAACAAGAATGAACTATTGATTGAATATCGTATAGCTCACGCGCCGATGGAGGTCAAAACAGAACTGTCTCAAAACTAAAAATCAATCCAGCCAAAACGCGCGCGACCTCGCGGTGGGCGTTTTGATCATTTCCACAGATCAATAAACTGTTAAGACATTCGCAACTATTATTTTATAAGTTTAGTTATCCCTACTGACTAGACATCTAATAGAAATTAGAAGTTATAATTATCATTGTAGAATACATTAAGACAATCAATAGTACCCAGACGTAACAAGAAGCTCGTTACTACAAAAATGATATTGAAATTAATAAATGTATCTAATTGGGTACTCACGTACACAATTATAGAAATAATATCATCGTTATCTTCGATTTTGTACAAGAAATTATTACTACAAAGTTCATATTAATTCTAATCACGATAGACAGTTAATTATACTATCCATATTCAATTTTAAAAATCTTTTACTTTATTTTAATTATTGTGATTGCCGCCTCTATTTCTTAACATATCTTAGTAGGTAAATTGCGTCAGCGCGCAATGGCGGGATATCAAAAGTACCGCCAAAAGTTTCGGGTCCGTTTACCATACACACGCGCCGCCGCCGCTCACACTTGAGCAAAAAAAAAAAAAAGTAGAGAGGCGATTAAAAAAAAAATTGATTATTTAATTGAAAATTGCGGTCCTAAAGATTAATCTCTAGGTAATTGATCATTTTTCGATTTTCTTTTTTATTCATAACTAGTAATCTTTTATTGGTTAAAAAAACTAGATCATAATCATCATTTTATGAAAATTTGAGTAAAAATCTTGCCGAAATTGTTTTGTTGATAACATTAAAGGTTAACATTAATGGAAAAAGGACCAATTTTTTATAATTTTATAATATTTAGCGTTATTTTTACAAGAATATCAATTTAAAGTTATAAAATGAAGAGATTTTAGGATTGGCAATACACTTGAAATATCCAGATGTAGTGAGCGTCCAATTAACATTAAATAGGTGAAAAACTTTCTTACATTTGGAGGTACATTCTGAATTGTAAATAATTTTATGGTTCTAATCTAATTCCGATTGCCTAGTATCAATTATAAATTTAATTAAAAAATTGTAGATTAATCGATTTATTGGTCTTTAAGACCTATTCATCAATACCCTGAAGTGCCAGTAGCGTAATACTGTTAACACATGGCGGGCGGCCGAGGTCATCAGTCGACTAATTAGGGATGGGATCTTTTCCGAAGAAGATCGATTTTTGAATTTAAACTTTATAAATTGATTCACAAAACACCGAGGATCAAAAGGTCGATCTTTAAAACTAGTAAAGTATCGATTATTAGAGTATCCTTGTTGTTTTCTATGATATGATGATTATCTGTAAATAGGCAAAGATGAAAGTTCAGTGTCATTTTTTCCTTAGTAGTTTAAGCGTTCTTATTTTTTTTGTTTAGTTGCTTCGACGACCTTTTGTGCAAAAAAAAATGGAAACATTTTTTGCATTGAATGATGATTAGTCTAATTTCGACCACTGGAAGAATACTATTTTCGAATAAGAAGTGAAATAAATCAAGTCGAAAAAAGATTGATCTCTTGGACCTCGATGTTATGTAAATCAATTTAAAAAATCGATTTTTTTGAAAAATCTGTTTCTATCCCTAATTTGGCGTCTGACGACCTCGGCCGCCCACCATACCGTGTCCGCAAGCTGGCGCGTATACGTATTAACGGGTTAATTGTAGTACAGTAATATTTAATGCAGTGTTTTGTACCGAGATAGATAATTAGCAAAATAAGTTTTTAGATATGTGTTTTTAACCTCCGACGGACAAAAGGGGTATAATTTTGCGGTTTGTGTCACAGTCTGTGGCATTATAGTTCCCAAACGTTTGAATTGATTTTGATTTAGTTTTTTTTTATGAAAGATGACTTCATCGAATGTGTCCTTAGCTCTTTCACGAAAAATTAAATGCCCTTTGAAAATTGAAAGGATGCCAATTTCTTTTACAAGTCTTACAGAATTTAAAATTTGTATTCTGTTATGACTCCACTCATTTACGGTAGAGTAGGTATATCCGATTGAATAGGTTATAGGTAGATACGGTATGAATGGACCTCAACCATCAGTTTTTTAGTTTAAGTAGTGACAATGACTTAAACTTATTAAGTGCACATTTTACGTTACAAGATCATTTAGAATTAACATTCTTACTTCGTCATTGCGTAGTTTTGCAGAGAATCGAACACAGGACTTGGCTTTCTCAACGTTGAGACCATATTTACCTCGAGATGCATGTGATTACAATTTGAATTTGAACTTCATTTCATAAGGCCACGGAGCATGTGAAATAAATACCTAACATCATACCTACCTATTCTACCCCCCCCCCATCCCCATTGGGCCATTGCACGGAAGAGGCCCGGTGGGTTTGCCGCAGGGGGCGACGCGGTAACTGCGAAAGCCACCCCGTGTCGCCCCCATCCCAAATGCGGCGGACGGCCCCGGGGGATTTTAGTGGATATTTCCGGGCGACTCTCGCCCGGGTGAGTCCCACACTGGCACGGAGACGTCCCTCCGTGCCCCCTTACCCATTGCATTGGGGAACTTCGGTCTCACTAATGCAATGAGTAAGGGTAGTGCGTAAATGCATTTCTCCCCGTCAAAAAAAAAAAAAAAAGGTATAGACTAGCACAGAGAAAAATAGTAGGTTAAGTAGATAAGTCAGATACTTAGGCAAGTTTTGTAAATAGTATTGGTGCGATTGCTAGCACTAGGGCGCGCGAGCGGGACGCGGGGGGCGGGGCGGTGCGAGTCGCGCGGCCGTTGACCTGAGCGTCAGCTGTTTTTGATTTTGTATTACATTGCTGTTTTTTTTTTTAGTGAAACAATTTTTTTAGGAAATTATCGTTTAATTTAGCTGAACTAACATGACGAAGTGCGAATAATCATAATATAACGTTGTGTTTTGAAAAAAAAAAAACATCAGGATTGAGTTTTTTGCTGACCCATCACGAAAGGTGTCAGCAGTACTTATCGCCTGTCTCTGTTTTCAGGAGCGACCCCCTACCATCCTGTATAATAAATATGGCAATTTAGTGAATATACAAAAATGCTTTTAGAACGGAGCGTGGAGATGAATAAACAACGCAAGTCGGTAACGCACTGCCTTTATTCATAACATACAAGCACCATTTATATATAGTTTTATATATCAATGATAAGCACTTATAATGTGGCGCAGATACAACATAATTATACGTACATATAGAACATCTTCCCCCCTTTATTTTCCAATTAACTAAAAATTTTGTCTGTAATCTACACATGGCATTTTATTTTCATTTTCATTTTCATGGCATGGTTTTTTCCGACGAGGACGGCTAGGTGGTTTCTCTTGGGTGTCAGTTACAACTGGTGAGAAGGAAGTGCCAAAACGAAGACTGCTGGAATCGACTGGATCTGTGCCAGGCAAAGTACTGCTGACGTTCATCTCTGTAGTCGATATGACTTCACTAGAGATTCTTTACTCCGGGTATTCCTCGTTGGCTATGTTTATGTGAACATGATCAGTTGGTACTCTCCCTTGCTGAACTATTCATATTTCACTCGGTTACTTATCTTGACCAGCTATATCTAAAAAGGAATATTCCTTCCGTAGATATAACTGGTTTCTATGTCTACATATTTCTTTGTCCTATCCCAGTATATTTGTAAAGAAAATATGTTTTTTCAATTATGTATTATTATATTTTATAACGTTTAGTTTCTATGGTTACGAAGGTCACGCTGGCCGTTATGATATTTTGATACATGTCAAATATGTTATAAATTATAATATTATTCATAATTGTATTTTCAGTTTGAACTTGTAAAAAAATAAACTTAAAATGTAGTTTCTTTATTACAAAGCAGCACATCGTTTATTTTAATTGTCCTTCATTTATCTTATATATTTATTACATAAATCACTTTGCCGATTCTTTTTCTTAACAATTCCTTTACCCCAATAGTATTTATTTGTACAAAAAAAGTTATAAATCTTTTTATAAAAATGTTATAACAAAAAAATAACTAGATCGAGTTTCTCGCCGGCGCTCTTCTCGACTGGGTTGTTTTCCGAACCGGTGGTAGTGTTTTAGACGTTCATAAGCGCCTTCTTAGGGCCTAAATTGAATCCACCTTACCCATTGCATTGGGGGACTGCGGTCTCACTAATGCAATGAATAAGGGTAGTGCGTAAATACAAACCCCCAACAAAAAAAAGGGCCTAAATTGAAAACAGATTTTTTGATTTTGATTTTTTTATTATTTTGAAAGCATCATTTTCCAAAACATTTTTTGATACTTTTACGAGCCCTAACGGCAGCGAGGAGGGAAGGTGGTGGGGCTTTTTGCTTCCATATGGCGGAAGTAGACGTTGAGAGGGCGGTGAGGAGAAATGAGGCAATCCGGCGTTGGGGGGACCTGGCGGGCGTGCCATACGGTCGCTCGACCGTTGATGCCGTCCGCCTTTCCTTAAAAAGTGGGTAAAGAGGAAGTTTGTCTCCGATCCCGTATCGTCTCCCGTAATGTGGCGGTTGGCCCCGTGGGATTTACTGGGTATTCCCGGCGCCTTCAGCGCCGGGCGAATCCCACACACCCCTCTATCGACCCCATCGGAGAGTATTTACTGTCCGGTGGGCTCGATAGAGGTAGCGAGTAAATGAATTCACCTCGTCAAAAAAAAAGGGTAGGATGTGCATACCGGTGATGATCCAAGCTCGCGAGTATCCGGCACCTCGCGTCGCCCGCGAGACGCAGTACCCTCGTCACCACTTTTTTACTTCATAAAGATTTTCCGAACCTATATCGACAGTGTTACTCGGTAATGACTTCGTTTTGACAAGATGACGCCTGTTACGTCTATATCGCCTCCCCGAAGTATCGGTAACAAAATATGACCTCGGTTGTGTCACACGCGATTCAACTTTTGAACTAGAAGAATAGAAAGTATTCCATTAGAGCCGTTTATCATTATCGCAGAGTCACCCGTTTTGAGCTCTGGTAGCGATCGTGCGTGTATGTTGTAGTACTGTTTACTACTTGACTGTTTATATAATTTATTTTCATAATCTCTAGTATTGTCTCGACTCGGATTAAGTTTATTATCACGTACCGGTAAACTAGTATTTAGTCGCCGGCGCCCATCAATAGTACTGATCGGTCCGGTGATCCGGTCGTCGTGGAGATCTTTGGGGGAGACCTATGTCCAGCAGCGGACGTCTTTCAGTTGAATGGATAGAAGTTACTTTAAAGTATAAACAACTACCATACCAAACTACACATCGAAAGTTCAGTAATGCATATGCTGAGCTGGAGACCCTTTCATCTAATGAGATGCGCTAATGTGTGACACATAATTGTTACCCTGATAATATGATTTTTTATTGGGTATCATTTTTTTTTTTCATTGTTTTTATTATTATATTTATAATTTTTTCAGTGTGTGTTTTGTATCTCATTAGTAAATAAAGGTTTTCTTTCTTTCTGTTTCTCCTCCGTCAAGAATAGTGGTGCGGGCTGGACCGTCTCAATATGTTCATGGACGGCATTTAAGTATGAGTGGAGTCCACTGGTGTTAGTAAACTCCATTGAAAAAGCCGCGTTGAGTTTGTGTACCGTCAAACCTGTACTCGTCGGCTGCCTAAACATAATTTGTTGAGAAAAGGAGAGAAAACGATAAGAGCGGATGACCTTCTTCGCGACACAAAGCTAAATAAGGTGAATCATTTATTCACTAATACCTGTAGTAAGTACACTTGATCCGGCGGACAGAAGGGCCCCCGTACTAAGCCCAACACTAGCACACCCAGGGATCACGCGAGGGTCTTGAGGATAAAGCCTACGGACGCTAGCAGTAACGACCCCAAATATAAATATAAAGTTTATTTATAATCAAAACATACAGCCTAAGTATACAGTTTACTATTTATCTCTGAGCGCCAGCACTTAAACTCCATCTTATACTTGACGTACTATAGTATGTTGACGGCTGACGTAATAGCATTGGTAACGTGAATCTATAAGTTTTTCCCTGGAGAGCATCGCTCAACACCGGTAAAGAAGTCTTCACTTCAAAAAAAAAAAACGAATTCGTAAAGTCATGAAAAACATTTCCGACGTTCGGCATATGCTTTCTGCGACTTGACCACCGGAGTCTTAACTTATAATAAAACTACATTATTCTATATTCAATTTTATTAAGTATTCAGGATGAAATAGAAAACTCCTAAATCATTAATAATAGTATTTGTAATTCCTAATTGATTATTTGTACATTTATACAATAGAGTAGAAAGGGTGGCGACTGATCAACTCGGGTGCTGTAATACTAGGATCGCAGGTAGTACCGGCGCGTCAGGTCGCGCTCGGACATAGTTGGCACTCGCGGCTTCAGTTCTGGGATGATGGCAGAGCCGGAGACCGCGAGATCCTCACTTGCCCTGCATCATACAAACACAGGACACCATTTAGAGTATCAGAGAAGTAGCGCAGGAGACTGCCTAATGGCACCCACCTGTGTGTCGCGGGCTCGTCGTCCGGCAACCAGCACTGTAGGGAACATCCCCGCCGCATCTGAAACAACCGCCTTCGCGCTCTCAGTACGTTTTCCGAATCCTGTCTTTGTGTGCACTCGCTAACGAATTACCTTCACTGAGCTTTTGATTTTACTGCGTGATGAACTATAGGTTTCCAAGTCCGGCAATAGGTCGGTCGACTTCTTCGTACTCTTGGATGCAAGAACCGAGGAGTCTGAAAGAACGTACAGTTTGGAAAGTAAACCTTTGTCGCGCAGAGTTCGAGGTAAGGGGTGAATCTCACCTCGCGCCTCCTTCTTTACTGTAAGCGTAAGGGCGGGGTGACGCGGGGCGGGCAGCAGTGGGGGAGGTGCACCCCCCGAACGAGGAGGACTCACGCTGCGCTCCACGCGCGTGGAACACGCGCAGCAGTTCGGCCGCCGGCTTCTAGTGCACTCCTGTGCACATACCATGGCTCAGAAATGTCAAGAGAAACCGGGTAGTTAGGGACGTACCGTTCACGATCATAATCACATTGGTTAGATACCGTCTTTTAAAATAAAAACTGACAGACCTGGCAACTCGCAGCGGTGCAGCGAGATCCGAAGCGGGAAGCACGACGGGGAGTACGACGCGGAGAGCGACGGTTACAGCGTGGAAAACGTAGACGCATCTCCACGTCTGCGGGTAAAGCTGCGCGACACGAGCCCGCCACCGTCACCGACCACTCGCCTGGATCTATGCCGCATAAAACTATTGCGGCCCCTCGACTTCGGACAAGTACAGGCATGGCATCTCGAGACCGAGAGTGACCGCATCGCGATAACAGGGTGACTTACCGGGTAGGAGTGCAGATTTCCGCGAGCGACGCCGCCGTGTGGGCGCGATCAACCAGCGCGGAGCCAGGGGGCACACTGTGGACTCACCGCTTGAGCTACACACTTCATCGCTCGCACTCGGATCCTCATCGCTTCTACTTCGTTCCGTCTTTCGAGGGACGCTTGCTCTCTCTGTGTTATCAGTGCTGTCAACAGGAGTCGAGCGCGAGGTTGCCGGCATTGACGATTTATTCTTTCGTGAATCGTTTTTAGGACCGTTTAGTCTTCTTTGTAGTGCTTTCTGAATTTCATGTGATTGTAGACGAATCGATTTTTTTTCTCTCGTAGGAGGCTCGAGGAGATAGGCGGCTCGCGCTGCTCGAGATCTTTCCCGGGTACCTTTACACAAATAAAACAAAGGGTAAACAGTTCAAACAATTTATTATATGTATAAACAGCTAAATCAAGTAAAATCGTGTGAAGTTCTATCTGATGCAATGATTCGAAGCGATGTGCGTTCCCACAGTGCTCAACTCTACGTACAAATTTATAATCTAATAATTTTGACGACAATCGCGATGGTGCAAGCCTTTGCCGGCGCTATTCTACGGACACGGAGCATGCAGTGCGTTGGTGCAGCAGCGGTTGAACACAAGTACGGATGATACCTTCCTCACGCTGCACGGGCCAGTCGCGTGCTTTTTTCCCATTGCCCTCGTAAACTTTCAAATGCATTGGACCGTTTGTCATTTCGGCGTGGGGAGAGGTGGCGACACTTCTCGTGGTGGGAGCAGAAGTAAAGGTGATACCAGGTGCGACAGAGCATGAGCCTCGGCCTACATCCTCAGTGGACGAATCAACACTAAAACTGCTACGTTCTTCCGGGATGACATCAAAAACACGTCGGAATCGCACTGAACCGGAACGCGGCCTCTGTTCGATTTTAGATGGAAGAGAAACGCGGCATATGGGAAATGTAGCAGGTTGCTCACTATTTTGCTGAGAGTGAGTAGCTTCAGGATTATAATTACAAGGTGCCGCCTTAGATATTGAATCAATATTAAGAATGGATTTCACAGAACTTCTAAGCTCACGATGCGTTTTCTCGTAGACGGGGATCGGTATACGTGATTTTTTGCTGGTTCTCGTGCTGGAACTCTGGCAGTCGTCATTTCCCGGGGTGTCAGGAGAACTCCTGTCGCCATTCACATATTCAAGGATTTCCAGTACTTCAATGCATTTGTTCCCCTCGCGTATTTCTGATTTCTGATATACACGCCGCGGTCGCCTGTTGTCGGTTGCCAGGGCGGGCCGCGTCATCAAAGAAAGTTTTCCACGAATTTCAGACAACTGTTGCTCGTTGTGATCCGCACTTTTATCTTTCGTGGAGTCTTGACCCACAGAGCCGATCGAAGCTCGCCTCGTGATAGAACTAGTTGCCGTAGACACGGATGTATGAGACGGTTTTCTTCGATTTCTTTTTAAAGAATTCTCATCGGACCTGGCTACAGCAGTCGGTTCTGACCGATGCTTGATACGCACGTACTTATACTCGTCTTGAGCGATTTTCAAAATGACATCGTGGATAAGTGCTTCAATAATTGCTGCGCAATCCCTTTCCACGTCTCGCATCCTGTCAATATCGTCTAATCGAGGCTTCTGAAACTCCCATCTCTGCTCCTTGACCTTACCACGTCTCGCGCTCTCCATGCGTTGCTGTCGCCGTCGATGGCGGCGGTACAACCTTTGCTTGATATTTTCAGGCATCCGATCGGCCACATTAACATTTTCTTTCTCACGGCTACATTCGTTGTTCTTGATTCCAATGTAGAAGTATTCACTTGCTTTTGTTTGTATTTTTTCACTATCGACTACTACATCTTCCGGTAGCAAATCTAATACGTCTATAGCCGAGCGCACGAGCTCTGTCCTACGGCCAGTGAACGTCTGGCGTAGGAGAACGCTGCGCGGTGAGTTCGGGTCATCTAGGCTGTCTACTAAACTCGTGCAGTCGGACCCCACTAATTCAGTTTCTGACGACGTGTTCACCTCCATTGAGGCTGTGTGAGGGAGTGCAGTGAATCGTGGTACGACTGCGCCAATCTGGACGGTTTCAAAATAGTTACCAGTGCCGACTCCACTCAATATCTCTGGATCAGAGTGAGAAATGAGACCAAGCGGATCGCATTCGACAGCTACGCGCGGACATCGCAATTTAGTACTATCATCGAAAAAAAACCCAACATTAGAAACTTCAGATATTTCTATGTGCGATATGCTTGGATTATCTTTGGTCGGTTCGGTTGATTCGGGGTTTACCTCGTGAACTTCTTCCCGAAACAACTTCTGAATCTGACGGAAGACTGCTTTGTTAACATCTTCATCGCGACTATGGGTTTCACCAGCATCGACTCCAGAGCTTAGCTCCGCGGACGCTCTCGCTTCATCGAATTCGGCACCAGGTGGTTCATCTCGAATGCAAGGAGTCCCAAGAAAGTCAATGCGACTTTTCTCACTGCCATCACAAAGTTCCTCGTTTCCAAAAATTATCTGGTTGTTAGAGGTCGGGCTCAAGTGCACGATAGTATTCACACCAGTGCTCTGTAATTTCACTTTAATTTCTTTTTCGATAACACTGACCTTCCCATCTCCTGGGACACGAGAAGTCACGAGTTCCAGGCGGTCAGTCAACGAATTCAGACTCTCCACTAGAACGCTCGAAACGTATTCGTCAATGTTTATATTCGATAATTCCTGGTCTAACTTCGGGAAAACTCGTCCCGAACGAACCCGCGCTTCCGATGAATCTGTCACTACTATCTCGAGCATTTCGTACGACGCCGATGTCTTTGATCCGAGTGGCAATTGGTCCTCAGAAGCTTTACCCATATCAGTTTGGTAATCTGTGGGCCTCCTACTATCGCATTCTTCAGGTTCTGTTCTAGCAACGGGCTTCACGGATGTCGAAAGATCGTCGTAAAATGAATTTGGAAGGTCTTTATGCGTATAAACCAGCCCTGTATCTGCGTTTGCAGAAGTAATTTCGTCCGATAACGATGGCACACGCGGCTCTGATTGCCATGGTTCATCGTCGGCGCGCGCATGTGATCGAAACGTGGAGGCAGAGTATTCCGCGGGTGTGCGCCGTGAGCGCAACTCTGAGTGGGAACCGTCAAGGGAACGAGAGTGTCGTGCGGCGAGTTGATCCCGGCAGCAGTGGCAGCAGGGCGGAGCGCGTCCCCACAGGCGGCGCAGTAGCGCGGATTTGCGCATGATCTCGCGGTCCCGTAGAAATCGCGGAGCCGCGCGCCTTGACGCCGACCCGGTCGAGCCGCGTGACGTGGACCAGCTCTCGTCACATTCAGTGCGCTGCTGCGCTACGCGGTACCTGCAACATCCGAACATTGTAAATTACAAAATGTCAAAATCGGTGGTATTCTGCAAAAATACTATTTTGTTGGATTAAAATTCGCTAGTGAAATTACCACATTTCGGAATTAGTCTTTAAACAAATTTTCGAAAAATAAATCTACAAGTAATAACCTACATAATAAAAAACTTTATCAGATGATTTCATTATATTATTAAAACTTGAAAAAAATACTTTTTATTTGAATGTACTTGCGCGTAACTACGCTAGCGACTAACTTACGAGCTGCCATAAAGATCGAACTCTGTCGAATTGTAAAATCAATAAAGTGAAAAATATCGGAACAGAAAGTGATTTTATATTAATGTTTCGAGGCGAACGTCATGTGCAGTGTTTCAAAAATTTTGTTCCAGCATTTATTTATTTACATAATAATTGAGAAATAGAAATTTGTTGTTAAACCATTATAATGCCAATAGTTTGTCTAGATCTCGGAACATGTGCCTCCGACATGCAGAGCTGCCCATGAGTTAGTATTTCGTTATATGGTATTGATTAGTTTAGGTTGGAAGAATATTTATTTTATGTATTTAACTGACTTTCTCATAATTGTTTCAGGCACGGAGTACCGACGCCGCAGGAGTCCCGGAGACGCGTCAGGCCGCGGAGGCGCGTCGTCTCCGAGTGAGTGCGACATCATGATATCGTTGCACGGTTCACACTCTTCGTCTTGCAGCAGAGCGCCCGCGCTGTTTCCCTTGTATTCAATGAGGGGCCGCGGCCGATCAGAGGAACGCCTGGAATGTAGTTACATTTTATTTCAGTTCCCCGATGACAGAGAGTACAAGATACCGTATAAAAAGTGTAAGTAGCTGAAATATAAAATACAAGATCCTATAAAAAAAAAAAATAGGTGGTCATGGGGACTGAGGACAGAAGTGAAAATTTTGAAAAAATTGACATTTTTAGTTTAAAAGATACCTAGTGCGAATAAATGAAATTTCACCGTTTGGTTAATGAAATTATTAACATTTGTCTGGTTTTTTTATTTATTGGCGCTCCGAGCAACAATTATGTACACTGTATCCTCAATTTCATGACAGCATTTTCATTTTCAAAAATCTCTTACTAATAATAAATATTTATAATGAAAGGATAACAAGACGAAATTTGTACAATAAAGATATTTTAAGGAATATGTGGGACTATGTGGGGCTTCATAATTGAATACATAACCAACACATTTCGCCCGTTTTAAAAATGTCTGTCTTTCTGTTTACTAATTTGTAAGCCAATCACGCAAAACTACTGAACCGAATTCGATGACAGTCGATACTGACGTATATTGCATCTAGGGGGGGTACATAGGATGCAAATTGTCTGAATTCCAAACGGGTAAAGCCTCGGGCACAGCTAGTAATATATATTATAAGTACTAATCTGAAGAGAGAACATATATATGATTTAAAAAATGAATCGAATTTATCAGTTTTATAGGCAACTAAATGTAAAAAAAAAATGTCAAAAATAATAATAATGAATATCAATAAATTAATAATTTATGCTTCACTGAATAAACAAATTGTCAACCCGTCCCCCCCCTCCCCCCCCCCCGCCCTCCCATTTATAGCAATGAATTTAATAAACTTCCGTTTCTCCCAAAAACTTCAGTAATGAGAAAAGTAATTCATCATAATATTATTATTAAAGACAGAGAGTCTTTAAAAAAAACATGAAGCAAAGCGCTTAGAGCGCTGTAACATGTGAAATACAAATTGTACATAGTAAAGTTTAAGAAACAAACAAATTGTAACGATTCGTTTTAAAATAATTTGTAATTGTAATACTTATTATTATTTATATATCATTATAATATTTATTTTATTAAATTCATTAAGAAAAACCGAAGGTTTAGGATAATGTCCTCGTCAAAATTTCAATTGAAAATATTATAAAATATAATAAATAGATATAACACGATGCGGAGGGAGAGGACGTGAGATAATGGATAACGGAGCGATCTTTAGATCAATTTTTACATTATTATATAAAGTAATGTAATCAGATACACTATGGGTGATGAAGACCAAGCAACATTCAACAGGCAATTTATTGAATATAGTGATTGATGGACAATAAAATATTCGGCAAAATTATTACATTATACCGTGCAGATATTTGGATGAGGCACGCGTATACAGGCGTACTGTTTTATTTGAAGAATGTTTTTCTGTTTGATTGAATAAAAAAAAAATCTACATATTCTTCTAAAGGTAGAATGGCGAAAAAGGTTCGTCCTCGCGACCGTGATATGTAGCAAACGGCCGGGATATCTAGGGTATCTGTATGACACCTTTAGAGAGGAGTAGACGACTGTCCACATTTTCTTGGATTTGGGCATTTTCTAATGATGCACTCCTGGGTAGCTACAAGTTTAAAAACCTGTCGCCAAATTCCAATAGGTGTGTTCCGGCAGCATCACTTGAGAACCAGTACCTCTAAGCTTAATGTATTTACCATCCTGGACCACATCGTCACTTAACATCAGGTGAGATTGTGGTCAAAGTACTGAGCTTACTCCAAGTAAAAAAAAAAAGTAGGAGACCAGACCATGCTACAGTATTCAAGAACACTCCTGACGTATGCATTACATACGCGTATTCTTGTGCTACAATCTTAGATGGTGTAGCAGTAATAAAATCTAGATGAGGTAAAAATGTCTGTTTAGCATTAAAATAAACATTGAAACCCTTTATTACATCCACTTCCGTCAAAACGGTATTGTTTATAATGTATTGACTTGAAATTAATTTACAATTTCTACTAAACTCTATATGGTAGCATTTGGATACGTTGACATCCATTTTGTTAACATAATTCCAGTCCATTAAACCTCTAACATCTTCCTGCAGTAAAAGTGAGTCTTCGCTATTACATATGATTTTCGCTACTTTAAGATCATAAGAATAATAAATAGGAATACGGAGCTACGAGTATGAATGACATGATTAACTATGTCCTTAATGTAAATATTAGAGAGCAATGGACCCAAATGGAACCCTGAGGAGACCCAGAGCAAAACTCATAACTGTAAGTTGTAAAACTATGAACGGCAATAAAAGACACGGTTTCAGGTTACGAATTAGCATATTATGGTTGACTCTGTCAAACGTTTTTGAAAAACTAGTGTATTTAACCCACCTGATAACGTCTATCTACGGCATTTACCAAAAAATTATGGTAATTCGCCAAGTTTGTGCACGTTAATCTACATTTGGTGAAAGCGTATTGATGTTCCGTCAGTAACTGCTCCGAATGGCTCCCGAACGCAGGCTCAAATGTTTTTCTAAATATAGACAAAATAGATAAAGGTTTCTAATTAGATACCATTTTCAAATCGCCTTTTATATATATATTTTTAAGTACCCTACGCCACTCAGGCATAACTCGAGACTTTGTTGTCCCCTTTATTTTACGTATCTTATAATATATATTTTAAATAGACCCTTACACGTATTTATTCATATGTTTTCTTTATCTTTTTTAACTTTGTTTTATTTAATTTTTAATATTATTATTTTTCTTATTTCAATATTCATTACAATAGACCATTTATTACACTTTATTTATTACTATATTGCTTAGATTATTTATTAGTATAAATGACTTTAGAGTGGTATTTCTCTGTCTGGAAACTGTCACCACCTCATGGACAAAATCAAGCAGATGCTTTCGAGTGTCCTGAACTTCCAGCAAGGACGCCATGCTCTCCATTGAGACTTTCCCGACCCTGTACTCCAGGTCGTGTTGAGACAAGCCGAATCTTGGACAGTGTAACAACATAATTACACCCGTCTCGGCGACATCTGGGTCACGAGCAGGGCTGTCTAATTACATTTTCTTGTACAGAAATCAATTGGCGAAGTTTCTGTTTTCGAAATATTTCGACTATTTCTTTGTTTTCTTCGTTACTTGGGTGTCCGATATTTTATTTTCTCACATTATTTTTCGATCTTACCAATATTTATTAATTATATATTGATATGTATATAAAGTAAGTGTACAATTTTTTATACATTTTTGCATGCTTATAAACAATTTAAATTGACAAAATAATAAAGTAATGTGTAATACAAATGAATAAATGTAATTAATTAATCCATGTATAAAAATATTGAGAATTTTCATCTTGTCACATTTTTAAATCACGGACGCCGGCAGCGATCGCACCACGAACGTATCGCGTTACTGAGAGTATCGTATAGTCAACCATCCATTGCGCGGTTAGACCACATTGGTTATTAAATCCATTTATAATTAAGCCAGCGACTGTTTTTTGTGCTATTGAAAATAAGAGACTGAGTATTTTTACCATTTATGAACTTTACAAAATAATGTTTTATTGATTATTATATGGATAATGTTAATATTTTAGTACTTACGTGTGAAATGAGATACTATCTTTCATGTAATTTACACTACAACTAGTATTTTAGCAAACAAGGGCAGAACAACGTGACATTTCGTTATAAATCGAGAGATATGAAACGGCGCACAGTATAATTTCGACAAAGACAAAAACAAACATCAAGCCCATGTTAGGCAAGGTGCGCTCGCACCCAACACGCCTTCTTACCATATCTCCCTTATTCACTTATCTGTGGTTTCAGTTATGCCCAAGATGAAAATTTTATATGAACTTATTTCTTTTTCCAGAATCGATAGTTTGCCCGCCTTCAAGATGTCTTGTACGTCCATGTGCCGAATCGGTGTTTAACACGAATATAGTATAGTCTTCGGTAAGATATTTGAGATTCGTCGACCCGGGAAATTAACAAGCGCTAAGTGTCAGCCGGATCGTCAGACAACACATTTTCTATAGTTTCTTGCGCCATGTAGGAGTTCTCTTGGGAGAGTAGTCGTGGTGGATTACCTTCCATGTTGAATATTTCGGAGGGTATTTTGTTGTCCTATTTGCTCCCATATCCAATAACAGGTTAAACCAGCTGTGATTCGGTTACTAGGTACCTACTCATTTAGCACCACCCGGTGATTACATATTATCACCCATTATCAAATGGGTGAGATCCTAAGGACGCGAGCAGCAACAACTCTCAAGCGTATGCTAAGGGAGTATAAATAAACAATATTAACATAATATAATATAATTATATTGGATCGCAGAGGAGCTAGTCACAGTGGCGAGTCTGTTCTCGAGTGGCGCCGCGTGGATACAAATAACTGTAACATCGCACGGAAATAGATGACATGTCGCCGAGCCGAACGAGGAGTCCTGTGCTCTCTCTGTTCGTTTACTGTTTATTATAATGCCACCATTACCACAGATGAGTAATGCCTCAATAATAATAAATATTCGCGTTCTAATGTCTCCCCGATGCAGAAAGGATCTGCCTATCTGTTTCACTAATACAAACACAAAAGCTATTCTCACGCACACGAAGAAATTTACAACAATATTAATAAACATTGCAAAATCTTTTTGCACATCTAAAAAGAGCGCGTCGCACTGTGTGGCTATAGTGTATCTTAATAAACACAAGCCCACGACTAGACGTGTAAGAAACGATCAATATGACATTTTAATGAATTTCAGTTAAGTATATTTAAAAAAAAAACCAGCTCTCTTGTTTAATTAAAGTTGAAATAAAATATTTTGTATAAAAGCATTAGATTACAAATTACATAGGTATGTGTGAAATAAATAATAATTATATATATAAATTGTGCTATTATTTATTGGGAATCAATTTGAATCCTTTTCTTTTAATTTTTTGTTTAAGTGTAATTTCGTTCAAATTTCTGTAAAGTAATCAATGGTTTAATTGAAAAGAACCAATAAATAATCAATAAATTAATGAGATTATATAACATTAGGTAAGATCCAGTGGCAGAGCGCTCCTATAACTCGATTCCTCATAGCCTTACTAAATAATTCGCAAACACACACAATTTTTATAACTATACATTATACATTTTTACATGGAGCATGTTATTCACATAATTTATATTTTAATGAAATTGATATGTTTAATCACTCGCTTATCACATTTAAAAAACTAATTCGAACTAAGAGTGATAATTTTAAGATTGGATTGGAAAAGTAATTATTTATTATTTGACTGGTTCGCTATTTGTAATTTGATTGTCGCACTATATTTTCATTTTAATGCTTGTGCCTTTTGTGTGTTTTTGTTTGAAACTTTTTTTTTTTTATCTTAAACAATTTTTATTGTCAAATTAATATGTACACGTTGGCTTGTATGTTTTAGTAATACGTGGAAACTTTGTTGGAATATGAAATTTTAATCTATGATGTATTTAGTTTTAAGCGTAATGTACTGTTTGTTTCCCAAATAAATAAATAACTGAATTTTTACTACATATTTACATTCAAAGACGAAAATTTCATTTAATGATGTGCTCAGTTCAATGATGAACTGAATTCATCACTCAGGTATGGTGAAGGTGATGAATACTATCTCCAACTAGATAACTTCGATTGGCAGCGCAAGTATCATTCATTACTATAGTCATTTTGAAAACGAAGAACGTTATGAAAGTATGGTTACAACCAATGTTCTATTGCGCAGTTAGACTAGACGATTTATCAGTCGATTTATACTTAGCAAGCAACCTATATTTTACCATTGAAAATAAACTAATTGTAAATAATTCATATTACAACAGTTATTCTTGAAAAAAATTATAGAATAACATTGCATTTTGTCAAAAAGTTAAGACACGTAAGACGAGAGAGATTTCAACTAAAGATAAAAACTTACGTCAGTCATGAAGGCAATTTTAGGTGAGATCCGTTCGCACCGAACATGACTTCTAACCATATCTCTCTTTTTACTCATCTACGTGCATTAGACATACCCCGGAGGGGTGCGGGGGGAGCGTACTCGTATGCATGTGCAACAGTTTATTTGTAGAGAGTATAACACGGGCCGATGATTTCGAGTCGTATTTAAACCACGACTAGCGGAGTCCATGTCTACTACATATGAAGTGTATGTCCTGTACCTACGAGTTGCTTTACAAAATCGCTTCCATCTCGATTCGATTTAAAGTATTCGCAGGACTACAAATTCATTTTTTTTTTCTAATTGATGTGAAGTTATACGTATACGTATTCGTATCAACGAGACCTATACCAAAGTTAATCATCATAAACACATACATACATACATACATATGCTCACGCCTGTTTTCCCCGAAGGGTTAGGCAGAGGTGAAGTAGCGAACTACACCCACCCACATTTCGCCGAGCTTAGTTCCGTCCCAGATGTGACAGGGGGCGAGCCTGTCGCCATATCGGGCACAAATTCCAAACTCCGGGATGATACTGAGTAGAAAAAACCCAATATCACTTGACCCGACCCGGGGATCGAACCCGAGACCTCAGAACGGCAGTCGTATGTAATACAACTGCGCTACCGAGGCAGTTAAATACCTAGGTGACAATCATGGATTTTCTAAGACCTTTTTGTGTAATTACCTTATCGTTACGAAAGAGAACGCTGTTGATAGCATGAGCCAAGAAGTTTGTGTCTAATATCCCAATACTGCATCGCATTCCCATCGACGACAGTCTTCGTGTGTGCCCAGCCCTCCTTGTAGTAATACATCGCTAGACATATATATACCTTCATCCTGTAAAGTGGCAACTTTAATTTCCTCCAATTTTCCCTTAGTATGTAAAAATATTGCACATTTCTCTCGTCCTCTCACGCCCTGATGCTATTACATGCCAGTCAAATATCCTCATCTGATCACGCCAGCTGTCTCTGCAATATTGCTCAGTTCCGACATCGGCGGCGTTATCAATGCAATTGTATATTATTTGTAACGTTGCAGTTTTATCACTTTTCGCCTTTATATATATATATGTATATACATAGTCGTAGTAACCAGCATTATGCTATTAATACGCGTATGGACCGAGCCACGGACATAGTACGACAGGCAGCCGAAGTTATTAATTGCTTAAGTAGGGATGGGAACCCTTTTTCAAAAAGATCGATTTTTGAATCGATTCAGAAAATATCAAGGTTCAAATGATTGATTTTTAGAGTATCCTTTTTGTTTTCAACAATATTATTATTATTTCTAAATAGGTAAAAATAAAACCGTTCAGTGTCATTTTTCTGTAGTAGGTTAGGCGTTATACTTTTTTGTTTATTTGCTATTGAAGACGTTTAGTGCTGTTAATAAAAAAAATTGGAAACAGTTTTTGTAATAAATCATGATTATAGTGTAATTTCGACCATTGAAATAATAACATTTTCGAATAAAAAGTCAAAACAAGTCGAAAAAAGACTGATCTCTTAGACCTCGATGTTGTGAATCAAATAAAAAAATCGATTAATTTGAAAAAAAAAAAAATTACCTCATCCCTACTTAGGCGACTGATGACCTCGGTGGCTCGATGTTTTGTGAATCGATTCATGAAAATTACTTTCGAATGGATTCAAAAATCAATATTTATCGGGAAGGATTCCATCCCTACTTAGAATACTGATTACATCGGCCACCCGCCGAACTATGTCCGCGGCCCGGTCCATACGTGTGTTAACACCATAAATAACAACTGACACCATGTTATGTATTATGTAATATAAAATGAAAATACCTCACTTGAGATTCAGACAACTGATTTATTTCTAAATTCCGCCCTATTCACAATATTATGATCTGTGTAGGCTCCGTTAATCCTGACACAAGCACTAGAACTCTCGTAGAGTGACCTCAGTGCTCGTATAAAGTTCCCACACACCCGCCATCCATAGACAACGTCCCCCACAAATCATTCCTTACCACACTATGATAAGCCTTTTCCAAGTCTCATATCATTTGCATACTATTAAGCTAACTAATCTATAACGTGTAACGGAGACGCGCCGGCTCGTATGTTGCGGTGTCGGGCGCCATGGCGACGCACTGCCGCACTACGCGCCACCCATTGACTCTTCTTTAATCTTTAATAACTACTATTATGCTGAAGTAATTTGTAACCTATTTGAGATCCAGCTTGCAAATATTATATATATTACTAGCTGGAACCGCGGTTTCGCTCGCGAGGAATAAAGACAATTTGCAGCCTATATTCTCCCTTTGGGTCTAATTTATCTTATTATCAAAATTTATGGAAATCTATTCAGTGGTTTAGGTTAGGTTAGGTTACCTATTGTACCCCCTTACCTATTGTATTGGGGGACTTCGGTCTCACTAATACAATAGGTAAGGGTAGTGCGTAAATGCATTTCCCCCCGTTAGGCACGCGACTTCGTCTGTGTAGAATTTCTGTTGTGATCTGTTCGTCTTGAATGTTTTCAAGTAAACCTTGCAGCTCAGATCTAACGGTGATACAACAGTTGATCGATTCCTACCATTTGATGGTCGTACCTGATTTATACTTTTGAGGTAACATTTCAAACCGAGCTCCCCCTATACGCAAGATAGGAAGGGGCCCGATCCAGTATGGCAGGTAACACGGGGCATATTCTCAATCCCGTGTCGCACCTCCCAAGCGGCGGATGGTAACGTGGAGTTTTGTGGGTATTTTTGGCGGTCCACGCCGAGCGAGTCCCACATACCTCACGCCTCGGGTGTGGCATCACTCTCCGATTTGGGTAGGCAGGGAGAATGCGTAAATGCATTTCCCGCGTTAAAAAAAAGGAATGTTAAATTTCATGTTTCTTACTTTAAAAATGTGGAACTTTCTATAAACTTGCTACCCTTAATTTACACTCTAGGGGCAACATTTTGGAAAACGCTAATATACTCGTTTATTTATTTCTAACCAGAAGTACATATATTAATGCTCTTTTGTTTAAAAATGACAGACTTTCATACAACGGTTTATCCCTTATTTTACTTCCTTAGAGGTGAAATTTTAAACAATTTTTTGTCTGTGAAGGCTTAAATCATAAAAGATATCTATCAATTTGTAGGCCTCTGTAGTCTAGTTTGTAGGTCAAGTTTGTAGGTTTAGCCTCTGCGTTGATCAATTAATCAATCAGGATAGTAATTTATAGATTTATGTAAACACCAGTTCGTTTTGTAGTCGAAATGAGAGACCACAATCGTTAATGAAAATCTGAGGAAAACTTATCAACTATTTTATAAAATTTTTGAAGCGAATATTTCTTTATACACTTTGAGGGATTTTTGGATGCGTAATAAGTTCAAGGTCGTGTCACCGACATGCAAAGGCGGGAGTTTGTCTGCCGCTTCACACGCGGCTGACAGCGAGCACAAACTTGGCGTTAGTACGACCGCACACCATCCCCTGCGGTTGTCAGGACAATAGCGAAATAGCTTATTTTTGTTTGAAATAAAAATTCGCGTCGTTTTGTCGCTGTGTAATCATGTAATATGAGATTATTTTTTTCAAAAAAAATATTGAAATCTTTGTGTTGAATAAATCAAATGGCATGTATGGGTAATTCATAATAATACACCTGACATAAGAAATAGATTCGGAATCTTCAAATTTAGCGTCAGAAAGTGATTCAAACTCAAATAGTTTCATATTTTTTATATTTACTAACTGAGTGGAGTGACTCATCGAGTTACATATGTGACCAGGGACTACTTGCGAGACGAGACACCGAACTTGCGTTCATTGTACGACGTACGCGTCGTATCTATTTCGGAAACGATACGCTCAGACCGCGCTGCACGTGACACTGGCCGCTGGCTGTCGAATGCTCGTCCATCTGTCTGTGCTCATGTGATGGTCTACATATAGTGTTTAGGATTGCTTTGGTGCCGCATGTATTATTTGTTGTATAATCTATGGAATGTGCGGAGAGACTAGTGTTCATACTGACTTCGATTGTGAATGCGAGTCGAAGAGCGAGCGCGGCTCGGGCCACGCGTCGCGCACTGTGCGCAGCAAGCGACGCAGCGCTGGCGACCCCGCGCCCCGCACACCGCCGCCGTCGCACTCGCCTGCAACATACACACACACTTTTATATTTTATCAAGCACTATCATTTTATTTCATTAGTGGCTGTATGTCCGCGACTGCGCCTGCGTTTCATGTTCTCCACTGCGTTTTAATTTTTTTTATACGGCTCCCTATTTATTTTCCTAAATTTTTTGGTACTAAGATAAAGTAAAAATATTTCTCATAAATGCAAACACTGTGCATTGAACGGGATTTTATTCAATTTTTTTACGCGGGATCTTAATTATTTTTTTGAAAATGAAAAGTACCCTAAGTTACGTGGAGTAACTTAAGTTATCTACCAAAAAAGTCTAGTAAAAATCGTTCCAGCTTTTACGAAGATTACCCGGAACAAACAAATAAACAGAGAAAAGTTTAAAACAATATATTTTTGGTATAGATATTGTATATACATTCATATCTATTTAGCAAAAAAAATAAAAATTCTTTATTCAATTTAGGCCCTAAAAAGGTGCTTATGAACGTCAAACTATTACCATCGGTTCGGAAAAAATCCAGTTATCGAGAAGAAGAGGCAACAAACTCGATCTTGTTTTTTTTCCAATTTGTTTATGTCGAACTATACATCACATTCTTACATGCTGTATCAGTAGACGCACAGAGAAAGCTGTCACTTCCAGACATCACCATCGTTCACATAATGATCCACCCTATAATAACCTTTGCAAATTAAAACTTGCTTGACGTGGTGCTTGAACTTGTTGTCCGGTAGATCAGTAATGTGCTTTGGGGCTTTATTGTACAACCTATGTAAAATCAATCCCAAGAAAACCCAGGTACCTATGAGCCTTCACTAAAAAAAAAAAACCCTTTTAACTCAACCCTACGCTTCAGAACACCCAGCTTGCAATGCGTGACAGACTGGATGGGGAATGGATATTCGAAGCGACCTAAACTTCAATCTAAACACTATTTACAAACTTTTAAAGTTGAGATTTTTTATAGATTTGATACAATACATAAGAAAATATTTATATCTTCTTAGTTTCGAGGACTATCACTTAACAATTACCAGTTTCCTCAATATAAGTAGGAAACTATTCTTGCGTAAAATTATGTACGTTATTAAAATAAACGCAGCACTCGGGGTTCGCGGACGGTACTGAGGGGTGTGGGGGGGGGGGCGTGTATATGTGCCTGCGAGAGAGAAATTAACCGAGACAATGATCTGGAAAGCAGATCAAGCGCTACCGGGAGCGCGCGGCACGCACACACACACACACACGCACTGTGCACGGACGCACAGCATTGCGATGCACCGCACCGCACCACCACCACAAAGTAACATACATAATAAGTTAATTGCACAAGTATGCTCAGGAAACAACACGGTATATAATAAAAGGCACGTGTAAGCACCCCGCACTCATAATTACAATGTTATCATTGTTGTGACGTATTGAATCATTTAGAAGCATTGAATCCGCGAGAGGATCCCAAAAGGATTTCTCTCACGTCTCTGCCGAGTGCCGATCTGGAAAGTATTTCGTTGCTTGCCCGACTATATCCGTATCCCATTCAAAGGAATGTGGTAGTATATGAAACGGGAGAGAAAAAACATTTTAACAACATATTAAGGTTTGATTTCCACGTTTTCTAAAATCACGAATGCACTGGGACCGATTTGATATCAAACTTCACCAGCAGTAAACCAACAACGTTGCCAGAGTTTGCATTTGAACGCCTAACTTGTTTTATACAAGCCCCAGAGTTTTGGATAAAATACTTGCCATCATAAATATCCAGAACTCAGAAGCTTAACCCTGAAATTAAAACATAATGCATAAAATAGAATATTATTTTGTGACATCGCCTTCCATCGCCATTCGACAGGGTAGCAAACGTCTGTTTTAGATTTAATAAGGACCTTAAACTCTTGAAACTCGTTATTATTTCTAGGCCGGTCAAGCGAGGAGATATCCGCTTCGTCAGCCTGGAGGACGCCATGACTGCCAACGAGGTCGTTTGGGTCATAACTCATAAAAGCAGTTGTAATTCGTTCGAATAGGTGGGACTTGAGGAAATCCCTTTGTCTCCTGCGTTAGCTGCGGCCGTACAATTGGTGGAGCTGGCCCGGTTGTTTATAGACTGAAGCCTAGCTCGGGAGTCAATTCACTTGTGGCATTGCCTGTGCGATGCTTTAAGTGTGTATTGGCTTGGGGGAGACGCGCCCCATGTGTCCGGCATTAGATGACAGAGGAACTAGCGCCTAGTGATGCCAACTGCACTGAAATTACAGTACATTTACTGTAATTTTACTGAAATTGTGGCGTTTACTGTTACCTGTAGTATAAAAATACAATGCATTAAAACTACGGGAATAAAAAAAATGTTACAAATTAAGGATTCTTTGAGATATCTGAGACTTTACCCTTCATGAATTACTTAATTTAATTATAATGTGTTTTTTTTTCTGTAAAAAAGTTGCTTTAAGTCAAATAGATATAGGACTGCAATATGAAAGAATAACTTACAATGTACAAATTTGTGAAAATATTCAATTTCCAAGTGATTACTAGAAAATATTTTATTTACTGTAATATCACCTTGTTTAAATATAAAATATTTTTTATTCCCATATACTGTAATTTGTACTGTAAAAACCTGACTCCGACTTGACAACGCTGATCCTGCCACACATGTTCTTTACCTTTATTCACAAAAAAATCGAGGTCTAAAATAGAATAGAATTCTCTCGCTCTTCAATATAAATTAAACAACAAGAGACAAACAGTTTGAGGAGAAAAAGATGCTAAACTCTTTCTTTGCGTATTTATGGGTAAATGCATATCAGACAAAACAAAAGGGACACTTACAATCAATCTTTTATCATTTTAAAATAATTAGAGTTGTTTTTACAAGCACATCGATGTTAAAGTTAAAAGGTGAATTTACGACTGGCAGTACTCGAAATACTCTAGTTGTAGTAAGCGTACAACTATCACTGTAAGTGTTTGCTTACCATCGGCCCGTCAAGAATTATATTTGTCTACTATCTTAATAGTATACAAATATAAATCTCACAAAGAAGCGACATAACCACCATCCCACCCACAAGCCATCAGTTTTTAATTAATTTAGTGAAAAATTTTCATACATTTCCTTGTGCCGGAGCGAAACGGAACGCATCGCCTCGTCAAAGGTCTCTGCTAACTAGACCGTACCATGGCCGTGCTATGAAAATATCAGGCACGTAAAAAAGCACGACACGCACTACCATGCCTACTGCAACGTATCGATCGCGTTCTATGCCCGTATCATACCCGTATATAAAGGGTTTTATGCTCGTTTGCTACGGGTAACTATTATGCCCGTTCGGAATATCTATACTAACTAGCCGTGTGTCCACGGTTGCGCCCGCGTTTAATATATTATTCACTGTATTTTAATTTTTTTTTACTGAACCCTAATTATTTTGAAAAATGTGCTTCTAACATTAAGTAAATATCAATAGGTTTATCCCGGCAGCATCACTTGAGAACCTCGGTTTAGAGTGTTTACCATCCTCGCCCACATCGTCACTTAACATCAGGTGAGATTGTGGTCAAAGCACTGAGCCTATATAGTGTAAAAAAAGCAAAGATATTTCTCACAAATTGAAATACTTGTCAGTAAAACGGTGCATTGAATCGGATTTTATTCACAATTTCATGAGTTTTAATTTTTTTACGCGGACCCCCATTAATTTCGAAAAGTTACGCGGAATAACTTCTGCTTTCTAACAAAACAAGTCCTGTTAAAATGGGTCCAGCCGTTCCGGAGATTATCGAACAAACAGATTATCGAAAATGATTAGGGTTCCGCTAAAAAAAACTAAAACACATAAAACATGTAATGAAATCCTATTCGTTCAATTTATGAGAAATATTTTTACCTTATATTAGTACTAAAAATAATTCTAGGAAAATAATTCCGGGTTCCGTATAAATAAAAATTAGAATGCAGCGTAGAATATATGAAACGCGGGCACAGCTTCTTTAAAATAAACGAATTTAATAGATATATCAGATTATTTAATTATTTCCGAAATTTCATACAAGCCATTTATTTTTTCAGAGAATCCATATATTTCGGGTGTTGAAAATTATATAGCAATTCGTATTTACGCTTTACAGCTTCACCAAACTTTGTGGGCGAGTACTGAAGGCACTCAACCGCAAAAGGTAATTAGTTCAAGGGTTCGAACCTCGGCTTGGCCGCTACCTAAGAGTAAAATTCCCGCGGAATTTTAAACTCAGCTAATCCCTACATTTTTTATTTATTTAATAACAATAATAATAAAAAAGGTTCCTTACAGGACCTATGTACCTTGTATGTACTTTGTATGTTTTACAAAACTATTTTTATAAATTTTTAACTGAACCTATTTATAAAAATTATTGAATTATAATTTAACTGTAACTGAATTTAATTTAAATTAACTATGACTTTAATTTAACAATTGTAAAATATTAATCAAAAAACAACTTTTATGAAAGCACAATTTGAGAACGTAATTGAAATGATTCGTTTTCTTTAAATAATTGAACTGTCTTTAAGAGTCACAATATCTTAAGTAAATAACTTAATAAAAAAAGCTTGTGCGATGACTTTGTAAAAAAAGTACGTTTTTAGTCCACAGTTGTGTGTCAGGATGTTATTTACACGCGCGATGAGAACATTTATAAGATTAAATACTTTATTTTTATTCATTTATTTTTCCCTACGTTTTAATTTTTTTATACGCATTTCATTAGGGTTACTTATATGTATACAAGCAAATGCAATTTTTGAAATATTTGTCTGTCTGTGTGTTTGTTTTCCGACTAATTTCCGGAATGGCTGGACTGATTTGGACTTTATTTTTTTTGAAAATAATTAGGGTTCCGCGTGAAAAAATTAAAACTCATAAAAATTGGAATAAAATCCGATTCAATGCAGTTTTATTGGCAGGTATTTGAATTTGTGAGAAATATCTTTGCTTAATTTAGTATAAAAAAGGAAGATAATTAGGGTCCTGTATACAAAAATAAATAAAACTATATTACGTAGTGAAAATTATATCAAAACGCGGCCGCAACCGCGGGCACACGGCCAGTTCATATATATTCAGTAATAACATTATTTTGACACTTAGATTTGAAAAACTTTTTATTTGTTACACAAACGTACAGACTACTTCCATACTTCATCAAAATCCATTCAGCAGCGTTTAAGTGGTGCGTGAAGAAATAGACACCAAAAATTTCTGCAATAAAAAATGTAGAAATTTCTAGTATTATTTGGTCCTCCGGATTGTATTTGTTCAGGTTTCGTTTCTTTACAGTTATATTAAACATCTTTGTACGCTTCAATTACTAACGAATTAAGCTAAAATGTATTTCTATTAATACGTTGGAAATAAAATAAGAACATGGTTAAGGATCTCGATAAATACATGCACAGATAAAGATAAAACCGTTAAGGACATTCTATCCTCTCTACATGATTTTTTACATTTTGTTATTGGTATTGACGGGTTTAGTGTAATTAATAAAACAGTGAAGACGTCTGTTTTTACCTCTTTTCAATAATGATGATGAATTGTGGTCCCGACTGGGTCCAATCACGATCACTAGGAGAACACTGTATTATTGAATATTTTTTTCGAATATAGATGTTGTTAGCCCAGCTTCATGTAACATATTGAAACGATTGCAGCCGGAAATATTTTCAATGAAGAGCAATCCGTACCTACCCGCGGATCCGGATCCAGTACCTCTCGGTTCTACACAAACCGCTTCGCGCCTGTTCCGGGTAACCAAGGAGTGCGAGTGCCGATGCGGCGTCGAGCTGTGTGCTACAGACGACTAGGTTCCTGAGGCGACGGTCGCGGTACCAACAACGTTCGATCGAGTTCACACAGCAGCGTGCGACTCGCGCGGTCTGCACGCTCGCACTGCACGTCTGTCCGTCCGTCCGCCCGCCGGTCCGGTCCGGTCAGGTGTTCCGAGGCGGCGGCGCGCGCGGTTACTGGTTTCGGAAGTGGTGAGGTCACCGTGGCGCAGGTTATGCCACACGCACGCGATCATACAATTCACATTAAATTCCTTTTTTTTGTAACTAGTTAGTTATAACTGTTGACCGGAAGGGTCTTTACAGTTTCACCGTGGCTTTGGGGGCGAGTGTTGCAGGCACTCAGCCCTAAAAACTAGCACAAGGGTTACCAAAGTGGGACGAACCTCAGCTTGATCATACCTGAGTGTAAAATATTCCGCGAAATTTATTTAATAGGAAATTTAAAAAAATATAGGTAGCCATGGGGGCTCCTGATATAAGTGAAAACACGAAAATTTGGAAAAATTTGAGATTTTGTTTTTTTTTTAATGTTTACATTTTATAATTTGTTAATTGAAATTATTAACCAAAGTCAACATTTATCTGGTTTTTACATTTATTGGGGCTCCGCACTATAGTTGAGACATTTTAATTTAGTTTATTCATAAGCGAAACATGCGATAGGCGCGTAAGTATACATTTTATGATTTAGCTCTGAGCGCCAGCACTTAAACGCCATCTTTTACTTGACATGCTCTAGAGCAGTGATTCTCAACCTTTTTTTTTGTTGCGGCACATATTTAACGATTTCAAAATTTGGCGGCACACAAAGAAAAAGATAAAAATTATTTACTTACTAAAAATAAAAATATTTTTCTTTTTAAATGATATAATTTAATAATATTTACATTATTATATATTTGCAAAATTTGGCGGCACACTTTTGAAATTTAGCGGCACACAAAAGTGCCGCGGCACAGTGGTTGAGAATCACTGCTCTAGAGAATCGCTCGATACCGCTAAAGAAGTTTTGACTTGCAGGACCCATGTACCTACGTGTTATCTGCAGTAGTGTGTGTGGAGTGTTGTGCGTGTAATTAAGTTCCGCTCGGCCGGTAACCACGGAGTAAAGCGACGAGGTCAACCCGAATCAAACCAGTTACGGGTTAACTTGCGACCACTTGGACGTTTATTAAAATATTAACTATCATCATAAGAAACCCTGTATTGTGACGCTTGTAAACCTGTGGAGGCGCTGCTAGTGTTACTACTGTATCGGTGAGCGCGGTGCGACGTGCGTCACGTGTCGAGGCGAGGTGTCGTCTCACCTCTCCTCTTCTCTCCGGTTTCATTATAGAAACGTACGAAACAATAAAGGCATTTGTTATTTTATTGCAGTGCAGCGGAACAAAACACGTCTAGTACAATAAAGTACGTAGTTGATGGCAAGCAAACTCGAGGAATGAGGACTGGCGGCACCATCAGAGAAGTAAAAGTAAAACGTATCTGGTTTAGTAGACTTGCCGGTGCGGCATTCACCATGTCGTGGAGTTTAACGTCATCCGAGTGTCACGAATTCACGACAGAGTTACTTAACTAAAACAAAAACATGTCGGCTTTTACACTTTCATGATTGATTAACGACCAGAGGTATAACAGAGCCGCACCGAACGCGATGCTCAGGGTAACACCATAACACTCTAATCATTCATCTGAATATTCTAAATTCAACGATTTATTACTATTCCATTTCAGTTTGTGCCATTAATTCATTTCAAAAGATGTATTCGTGCATATATTTTTGCTCATAAGAACACTACACCTTTCTATTTTTATTTCATTATAATTTTTTTATTAGTACAGATTAATAACATTATCATTATATTGCTTTTCCATATATAATATGCTTTTTCACGACACGTTCATAAGACAATGTTACGACAAAGAACACACATACAGGATCGCTTCACACACACCGCTTTGGGCGTTGAGTGAAACTAATAAATAATAAAATTGAAGTGTCTTTTTATAATATCAAAATGACATTCTTTTTTTACTAAATACATATGAATGTATATACCAAATTCAATGATCAGTTTTCATATATGAGTAATATTTTTTTGACTTTTTTAATACTACTTTTTTTTATGAAAATAGGGTTCCGTGTAAAGAAACTAAAACTAATAAAATTGTGAACAAAATACTATTCAAATAATCTATACGGTATGGTTCTGTCGTATCTCAAGGACCGGAGTATCGAGCTCAGTTATATCAGTGCACGGGTGATCGGGAAAGTTCTAAGGGTTGCGTCTAGAGTTCTATTGCTGGGCCCACGTTCTGGAACGTAATCCTTGACTCCCTGCTGGTGAAGCTTGTGTCCGCGGGAGTGTACTGCCAAGCATTCGAAGACGACGTTGTCCTGGTGTTCTCCGGATCGAAGGTAGGGCCCCTGGAGGAGGTGGCTAGCCGGACTCTGCAGACCGTGGTCGACTGGGGTGTCCGGAATAAGCTGTCGCTCGCACCACACAAGACGAAAGGAATGGTGCTGACGCGACGGCTTAAGTATGACGGCCCGGTGATTACCCTGGGCGGAATCCGGCTCTAGATGGAGGACTCCATCCGCCTGCTGGGCCTGACTATAGACCGTAAGCTCACCTTCCAAGAGCACATTAATGCCGTCTGCAAGAAGGCGACCGACATATACAAGCGGTTGGCGTGCGCAGCTAAGGTGAGCTGGGGTCTAAACCCGGAGATAGTCGTCAGGACAATATACGTCGCGGTCATAGTGCCGATCGTGTTGTACGCCGCTAATGTGTGCGGCCCCATTGCAAGCAAGCTGTCTATCAGGAAGAAAAAACTATATAGATTGCAGTGGGGTTTCACGCAAAAAATTTGCAGTGCTTACTGCACGGTCTCTCTGACCGCAGCGATAGTGCTGGCAGACCTGCTCCCGCTGGACTTCCGGGTTGCTGAGGTACACAGGCTGTACCGTATCAGGCGAGAGGAGTTGCAGGACGATATCGTGGTCGACCGTAAGTTGGAGCTGCCTGTTTTGCTACAACGGGTATCCGCATCTCTCTATGTGCGAGGGCGAGTTTGAGTGCCTGGATGCCCCGCCTGAACCGAGCACGGGTTGCTCCGGAATCTACACCAACGGGTCAAAGATCGACTGCGGTGTAGGAGCCGCCCTAGCCTGGTGGAAGAAGGGGCTGGAACACCAGTACCGAACATTTCGCCTGGAGTCCTTCTGCTCGGTGTTCCAAGCAGAGATGTTGGCGTTGCTAAATGCAGTACAGGCGGTCCAAAAGGCTGGATACTTGGACACCAGCATATACAGCGACTCAAGGTCTTTGCTGGAGATGCTGGCTGGCAAACCCTAATCCGCCGCAGCGCCTGGCTCTCGCAGACCAGCAGACTCTCAGAAACATCCGGGCAAAGGGGGGATTGGTCCGCCTAAACCGGGTGCGGGGTCACGTAGGCATGGTCGGAAATGAGCGTGCAAACGAATTCGCAAAGCGGGCTGCACCCAAGAAAACCGCGGCCGACTATTATCGGTATCCGCTATCATACACAAAGCGCATAATTCGCGGGGACACAGTGCGAGCTTGGCAGGAGCGCTATGAAGCCTCCGTCACGGGGGAGGGAGCATTCTTCCCAAGGATTGAGGACGCTCACCGCATCCTGGGGAAGACTCGCCTTGCGTCCTCACACGTGCAGCCGATAACTGGTCACGGGGACTTTGTGGCGTACCTGCAGAGGTTCAAGTTGAAGAATAGCCCCGTGTGCGTCTGCGATGTGGATACCGCCGAGACAGTCTACCACCTCCTTACAGAGTGTCCCAGATTCGGCTCGTCCCGTAGCGACCTGTGGTTCAGGACCGGGTTGAGGCTAAACGTTAGTAACCTCCCCGCCCTGTTAGGAAACGAGGAGTTTCGAGCCCCCTTCCTCGATTTTATTCAGGAGGTGGTCAAGATTGCATGCGCCAGAAACAAGTAAACTAGAAAGGAAGCAAGTAAAACGAAAGAAAGAAGAAACAGAACTGGAGTAAAATGTCGAAGAGGGAAAGAGGGATAGAAAAATTGACAAATAAAATAATTACAATGAATTTATTAAATTAAAATCATATTTATATAATCCAAATTATTTAACTTTAGAATTATCAAATTCAAAACGATTGATAAAAGTAATGAATAATGAAGGTGTATTATATATTGTGTGTGTCAAACGCTAAGGACTGTAAATTAGAAATAGGATTTAAGTAAATATAAAGATTCGTCATAACCAAAATGCAATAGGAATACATAGATAAGAAATAGAATAAGATTGTAAAATAGAAATAAGATGAAAACAATATAGTCACAAAAAAAGTAAACAAAACTAGGATTATGTATGAAATGTAAGGGGACAAAATAAAAATAAAAAATCTGTATATTAAATATTTTTTTGAAAATTATGATAGGGGTGGACTTTGTTATCGATATAAAAGCCAAAAATATTTTATTTAGAATTTTTCTCTGTCTGTCTGTCTTTCTCTGTGTACGCGTATCACTCGGAAATTGATTGATGCCCGCCTGGGTAGCTACCACCCTCAAGTTTAAAAACCTGTCGCCAAATATCAATACGTGTGTTCCGGCAGTAACACTTGAGAACCTGTACCTTCTAGGCTTAGTCTGTTTATTATCCTGGACCACATCGTCACTTAACATCAGATGAGATTGTGGTTAAAGCGCTGAACCTATACCGTGTAAAAAAATGTATATATTGATAACTAATACTACAGAGTAACATCTAGGATACTTTTTGTCCTATAAAACGCAAGGGGTTCTCCAGGATATCGGATAAAAGTAAAAAAAAAATACGGGTAATCTCGGGAACGTGTAGACAGATTTTGAAATGACTCTTTTTTGTAGATAGCTGAAGTTACTACGCGTAACTTAGGTTACATTTAATTTTCAAATATTGTTTGGGTTCCACGTAATAAAATTAAAATTCATAAAAATATACTGTGCGGGATAGCCTGAGATGTTATTTAGGCAGTCCTCTAGATCACACCGTTGTTGCTGGATTGCGAGAGATGTAGTAAATAATGCCAGATAGAAAGTTTAAACAATATGTTTATTACAGGTTAGACACGAGTTTACACAACACAATTACACGTTATAATACAGAAGACACAATTACAATATAAAACAGACACAATCTAGGAATACTATATAACACAGAGACAACACAATTACAATAGAAAAACAAGAGACAGAGACAACACAATATTGAAACAGTAGACACAGATATTAAACAGGATATAAAGCATGCACAAGATTAACACGACATATAGCAAGATACGATTCACAGTTTAGACAATATAAATACACACACAATAGTCCTCACTACAGTCCTCACACTAATACTCACAGTTGTCCTTACACTAGGACTCACACTCGTACTCACACCCGTGTGTGAGTTTTACGCGCACGATATGTCTCGAATTACGCGGAATTCGAGACCCACTATAGTTCGATACGCGGTTCACTGGTTCGGTTCGCGGATCGCGTAGGTTCGGAACGCGGATCACTGTGGCTCGGGGACGCGGAATCACGGTCAGGTCGGAGCGCGGTTCTCGTACTCGGGGACGCGGATTCACGGTCAGGTCGGAGCGCGGATCACTATGGTTCAAGACGCGGATCCTTGAACGCAGTGCACTGTTGCTTGAGGACTTCTTGCTGACTGTTTGACTATTGCTTCTGTCTCAGAGATTAGTTCTTGTTGTTGTTTCTTCTTGAAGAGCGAGCGATGACTGCATAACTGGCACCGTCCCGGGCGGATATTTAAGCTCCCGGCCTGTGTGTGACCCCGTTGCTACGGATCGAGGTAGGCCGGTCGCGTTCGGCGAATCAGAGCACGCCGCCCGGCGGTGCCGCGAGGTGTATTGTTTCGCTCTCACAAAGACGCTATGTTCTCGACGCGTGCGTTCAACGTAATATTCCTTTCAATTACGTATAGATTCTGTAAACTATTCTATTATTTCCTAAATATATGCGGGATCTTATCTAATAATTACGCGCCGTCTATCTAGATAATATGCATAATTTATCTAGCTAATATGCGCCCTCTATCTAGAGGGCGCTGTCCTGCACATTACTCCCGCCGTGCGTCGTCCGCGATCAGCGGCGGCGCATATCCATGTGGTGCAGGACCCGTGTGTGGTGCAGGAACCGCAACATTCCCTATGACGACTATGTTCTTCGGCATGTTCGTGTAGGTCGCGCAGGACTTCCTCTGCGTGCGGTGTAGGTCCTCCATCGTAGGGTGTTTCTCGCGCCACCTCGACGGAGCGCACCATATGCTCCCATCAGTGGAGCTCCAGACGGGACGAGTTGCCAATCTAAACACTTCTATGAGGCTTCGACCGCCGTGCCGTCTTCGTAAACGGCGCGTCGAAACTCGTTGCTTGCCCCGTGGGTGTTCATACCAATGTTCTGAGGCGCGACCGTGTCTGTCGCTCCTCGCTCCCGCCGGTCTAGAGATCTGTGCCGGGATCTCACATGTCCTGGGATGGCCGCTGTGGTTCTTGTTTTGGAACCTCGGCCGGAAACACAGGCGATGCTTCTTCGTCGTATGCCGCCTCGCGTCGACCGATGAGTTCTGTAGCTGATCACTAGCAACTACCGCGTGTCCCTGTCGATAGTTCAGGTGACACTTGTTCGGTCGATCCTCGACGACGGTGTGGGCTCGTTGACGTCTTGCCTGGGGTTCGGTGCTCTGCTGGCGATGCTGCGCGGCTTGCACTGGATACGGCAGCTCGCGTAGGTCCACCCTCGATCGCTGGGTGGTGACGGCCCGCGGCTGGTACCCTGGACTGCACCAGGGTGCTGCGGCGGCGGCTGTCGGAGGTTGTGGTGCTCCCGAATGCCAGGACTCGGCTGTGGTTACTGGCTGCGGCACGCTATGTACCCTCCTCGGTTCAACTATTCGTGTCGGTTCCTCTTGCGGCAGCGGGTGTGCGGCGGTGACGCCCGCTGGCTGGACCGTAGCGCTCCAGGATGCGGCAGTGATCACTGGGGCTGCGGCGGCTGTCTGTGACGGCGGTTCTCGCCGTTGTTCCGGCAGCGGCTGTGCGTAAGTGACGCCCGCTGGCTGGGTCGTAGCGTCCCAGGATGCGACATCGCTCACTGGGACCTCAGCTGACTGCGACGGCGGTTCTCGCCGTTGTTCCGGCAGCGGGTGTGCGGCAGTGACGCCCGCTGGCTCGGCCGTAGCGCCCCAGGATGCGGCAGTGATCACTGGGGGTGCGGCGACTGACTGTGACGGCGGTCGCCGTCGTTCCGGTAGCGGGGGTGCGGCGGTGACGCCCGCTACAGTTAGCCCAGTGGCCGCAGCGTCCCAGGATGCAACATAGCTCACTGGGACCTCGGCAGACTGTGACGGCGGTTCTCGCCGTTGTGCCGACAGCGGGTGTGCGGCGGTGACGCCCGCTGGCTCGGCCGTAGCGCCCCAGGATGCGGCAGCGCTCACTGGGACCTCGGCGGACTTCGACGGCGGTTCTCGCCGTTGTTCTGGCAGCGGGTGTGCGGCGTTGACGCCCGCTGATTGGGCCGTAGCGCTCCGCGATGCGGCTGTGATCGCTGGAGCCTCGGCTGGCTGTGACGGCGGTTCTCGCCGTTGTTCTTGCAGCGGGTGTGCGGCGGTGACGCCCGCTGGCTGGGCCGTAGCGTCCCAGGATGCGACATCGCTCACTGGGACCTCGGCTACCTGTGACGGCGGTTCTCGCCGTTGTTCCGACAGCGGGTGTGCGGCAGAGACGCCCGCTGACTGCGCCGTAGCGCTCCGCGATGCGGCTGTGCTCGCTGGAGCCTCGGCTAACTGTGACGGCGGTTCTCGCCGTTCCGGCAGCGGGTGTGCGGCGGTGACGCCCGCTGACTGGACCGCAGCGCCCCAGGATGCGTCAGTGATCACTGGGCGTGCGGCGGACTGTGACGGCGGTTCTCGCCGTTGTTCGGGCAGCGGGTGTGCGTCGGTGAAGCCCGCTGGCTGCGCCGTAGCGCTCCGCGATGCGGCTGTGATCGCTGGAGCCTCGGCAGACTGTGACGGCGGTTCTCGCCGTTGTTCCGGCAGCGGGTGTGCGTCGATGACACCCGCTGGCTGCCCCGCAGCGCCCCAGGATGCGACAGCGCTCACTGGGACCTCGGCAGACTTCGGTAGCTGTGCGGCGGTGGCTCCCGCCGATGCTGTCATCATGTTACCCCAGGATGCGTCAGTGATCACTGGGAACTCGGCCGACTGCGGCGGCTGTGCGGCGGTGGCTCCCGCCGATGCGGTCATCTTACCCCAGGATACGGTAATCACTGAGGGTTTGGCTTGCTGCGGCAGATGTGCGGCAGTAGCCTCCGCTGATGCAGTCACCATGTTGCCCCAGGATGCGTCAGTGATCACTGGGAACTCGGCCGACTGCAGCGGCTGTGCGGCGGTGGCTCCCGCCGATGCGGTCATTTTACCCCAGGATACGTCACTGATCACTGGGGACCCGGTTGACTGCAATTGTTCGGTGGCGGTGGCTCCCGCCGATGCGCTTACCTTACCCCAGGCTACGGCTCTGCTCGCTGGGGGCTCAGGTGGTGCTGTATCCGTCGCCTTCGTTCTGCTGGTCGGAGGACGCGGCACTCTCGACTGCCAGGACTCGGCTGTGGTCACTGGCGGCGGCACACTATGTTCCATCCTCGATTCGACCATTGGCGGCGGTTGCTGCGGCGGCAGCGGGTGTACGACGGTGACGCCCGCTGGCTGAGGCGCAGCGTCCCAGGATGCGGCGGTGATCACTGGGACTTCGGCTGGCTGTGAAGGCGGATGTGCGGCGGTGTCTCCCGCCGGTGTAGACGCTGTGTTGTCCCAGGATGCGGCTAGGAGTTGAGGTCGCTGCGGCGACGGCTGTGCGGCGGTGGATCCCGCCGATGATATCACCATGTCGTCCCAGGATACGTCACTGATCACTGGGCATGATGATCCTATATCCGTCGCCTCGGTTCTGAACGTTCGTTCTGCTATTGCGACCAACTCCGTCGTGGTCGTATCCAACCACGTGTGGACATGCTGCGTCTTGTCGGATCTGGAAGTATACTCGACATACTTACTCTGTTCCGCCTCATATTCGGCTGCAGCCAGTTCCGATCTCAGTCTGGCTATTCTGGCTACAGCCTCGGCTAGACGTTCGGCCTTTGAACGCCTGCTCGTCCGTGATGCAGCTCGACGCTCTCCGTGCTCTTCGCTGGCGGCGTCGGACTTCGTGACCGCCTGCTGCTGCTGTGTGACGGCTCGCTGTTCAGTTGCGGCCGTTGACTGGTTCCTGGTCCCCGTTACTGTGACACACGTCGTAGTGCCAGTGTCGAATTCGGACCCCATCACGGTGACTGTCGATAGTGAAGTCTGTGTCTCCCCGTGCCTTCCTGTAGATCTGGTTGCTGGCATGTTGTTCGTTCTATTTACTACACTCTCGTAGATCCGGCTCGAAGGACCATGCGATGTGCGGGATAGCCTGAGATGTTATTTAGGCAGTCCTCTAGATCACACCGTTGTTGCTGGATTGCGAGAGATGTAGTAAATAATGCCAGATAGAAAGTTTAAACAATATGTTTATTACAGGTTAGACACGAGTTTACACAACACAATTACACGTTATAATACAGAAGACACAATTACAATATAAAACAGACACAATCTAGGAATACTATATAACACAGAGACAACACAATTACAATAGAAACAAGAGACAGAGACAACACAATATTGAAACAGTAGACACAGATATTAAACAGGATATAAAGCATGCACAAGATTAACACGACATATAGCAAGATACGATTCACAGTTTAGACAATATAAATACACACACAATAGTCCTCACTACAGTCCTCACACTAATACTCACAGTTGTCCTTACACTAGGACTCACACTCGTACTCACACCCGTGTGTGAGTTTTACGCGCACGATATGTCTCGAATTACGCGGAATTCGAGACCCACTATAGTTCGATACGCGGTTCACTGGTTCGGTTCGCGGATCGCGTAGGTTCGGAACGCGGATCACTGTGGCTCGGGGACGCGGAATCACGGTCAGGTCGGAGCGCGGTTCTCGTACTCGGGGACGCGGATTCACGGTCAGGTCGGAGCGCGGATCACTATGGTTCAAGACGCGGATCCTTGAACGCAGTGCACTGTTGCTTGAGGACTTCTTGCTGACTGTTTGACTATTGCTTCTGTCTCAGAGATTAGTTCTTGTTGTTGTTTCTTCTTGAAGAGCGAGCGATGACTGCATAACTGGCACCGTCCCGGGCGGATATTTAAGCTCCCGGCCTGTGTGTGACCCCGTTGCTACGGATCGAGGTAGGCCGGTCGCGTTCGGCGAATCAGAGCACGCCGCCCGGCGGTGCCGCGAGGTGTATTGTTTCGCTCTCACAAAGACGCTATGTTCTCGACGCGTGCGTTCAACGTAATATTCCTTTCAATTACGTATAGATTCTGTAAACTATTCTATTATTTCCTAAATATATGCGGGATCTTATCTAATAATTACGCGCCGTCTATCTAGATAATATGCATAATTTATCTAGCTAATATGCGCCCTCTATCTAGAGGGCGCTGTCCTGCACATATACAGTTTTACTGGTTGGTATTTGAATTTGTCAGAAATTCCTTTGTTTAATGTTAGTACCAATAAAATGTTTGGAAAATAATTAGGATTCCGTATAAAAAAATAAAAACCATATTACGCAATGAAAATTTATAAAAAACGCGAGCGCAGCCGCGGGCACACAGCTTGTTATGATTTAATAGTAAGGTTTAAAGATAAATTAATGTGTTGCGTGTTCGGTAAACGCAGAGCACAATGCGTGTCCGGTACGTACCTCTCACAGCTCTCTTCAGTAAACAGGTGACCATTCTCCTGACGTCACTGAACGCCCTCCGCCTATGCTTTAGAACGCCCATGCGTCGCCGGAGCCTGCCAGTCCTGTTCTCGCAGACATCCGCGTCAGATGGCACCTTCACCGCGTTGACCTGTTCCTTCCCCGAGTCTAATGCCAGTGCGGGAAGTTCTATAGGCGGTAGCGAAAATTTCCCCGGGTGTAGAGATTTCTTCGGCCATGCATCTTCAGAGTTGTCGAAGCAGAGAAGAGTTTGCGGCAGCCGCAGCGGCGGCAGGAACTTATTGTACGGTATCAGCCGGCGCGTACGCTCGTCACTCCTGCAGCTCGAGCTCGATTCGAACCAGATCTCGCTCGAGAACAGTGACGAAGAGAGGCAGTCTCGCCTCGGTCCGGTCTCTCCGGTACACTGGCTCATGTTGATGCCTCCCAAGTTGACGGGGTCCTCGTATATGGTGGTAGGTTTGCCGAGATCGTAGGAAGGTCTGGAGGAGCCGGTGCTATTGTACAAATCTTCAGTGGAAGAAGTGCAGAATGTGAAGGGGGAGACGGGTTCCATGTTGAGAAAAGCGCGCGCGATGTGCGGCGGCGCCGTGGTCACTGTGGGCGGGTCCGGGGAGACCACACCAAATGGATGGGTGAAGTAGAACAGACACAGAGGACGACCCTGCCGTTACAAACAGAACCACGCATTACTGTTCTGTAACACTCTAATACATTATTGATTCGTGTGTTGCATCTAAAATATTTGTTTTTTTATTTTCATGGTGGGAGATGAAAACTGTACTGTCTATCACTCGGATATAAATACAGCAAAGGTTGTGCTCAGGAGTTGAAATTGTGTAATTACAATAAGAATTCTTTGTAATATAATTTATTGTTATCTTTAAGATGCGATTTGAATGTTATACATTCATGTTATAATACGATAAAAAACCCCTATTTATTTGAAGCGTATTCATTAAAATGTTATGTGAAATGTGTGAGCGCCACCTGTTACCGCATGTTTAAATGATAAAGCGCTGAACTAAACGCTTGAGAAAGCAAACCATCGTCGCGTCGTGTTGATGGGCTGTACGACGGCCAGGTGGCGCTACTTGTGATTATTTGCACATAGGTACGTAGTTCCTTCGTGGAGTTACATGATCACAAATAGGAAAAAAAAAACGTTTTGGTACCTACATTATTACTGGCAGTGGAACTAAATATAGTAAAAAGTATAGTAAGTAAAAATAGTAAGTATAAAAAAACTTTTTCTGTGGTCAATTAAGAAAAAACAAAAGATAAAAACTCAGCAAGTTTGACGCTCTCGCCTATTTATAATTTTTTAATTCTGTTTAGTCCTGTAAACGCTTTTCATTTAATCAATTATCGCTATAAACATTGTATTTTAATTAATTTTTTTCTAACTAGTTAATGCTGTTGACCGGAAGGGCATTTACAGCTTCACCGTGTCTTTGTGGGCTGACGGCACTCAGTCGCAAAAGGTAATTAGCCAAAGGAGTTACCAAAACGGTACGAACCTTGGCTTGGCCGTTACCTGCGTGTAAAAAATTCCGTGGAATTTTAAACCTAGCTAAGCCCTACATTTTTAATTTAATATAAAAAAGGTTCCTCACAGGACCTATGTACCTGCGTGTTTATGTGCAGGAGTGTGTGTACAGTATTGTGCGTGTAATGCTTAATACATGTTCAGTGTCACGCTGGCAGCGGCGTCAAGAGTCTCTCCAGTTGGGGAACGAAGCACGTCTTGGGCCGCCAGCGGAGAGGGACCTGGAGTGTGTGCAGGAGCAAAGTTAGCCAGGTGTGCCTGGCGGCGATAACGGCCTTTTGGACGCGGGATCAGAGGTAGCCTCTGTGTCTGACAGAGTAGAAGATGACCATGTCGTCGGCGTAAAGACTTAACTGGATCCGACTCAATTCGGTACCCCAACTCTGGTCGGGTTTGCAATCCGAGTTAAGGTCAGGTAAGTCGGCTATGTAGAGATTAAAAAGAACTAGCGCCAGAATGGAACCTTGGGGAACTCCTGCGTGGATAGGATGGGCTAGAGAGAGAGCGCGACTCTAATCTAAAACGGGAACTGCGATTTGAAAAGAAATCGAGAATGATGTGTACTAAAGTGTCGGAGATACCTAGTTCTCCAAGTCTGTCGAATGCTTTAGCGACGTCGAAGAAGAAGAAGAGCGTAGGCCAAGGTTTCTTAATGCTCCTATGAAAGTTAGAGAGAGTGTACTCCGTTAGGCGGTGTACTTAATGTGCACAAGAGTGTCCGGCTCGAACTGTTGGGGAGGCAAGAGATTATTGTCCGCTATGACCTCTATGAGGCGGTTCATAAGGACCCGCTCATAGAGTATTCATATGGTGTTGAGCAAGCTGATGGAGTGATTACTATCGGATAACCTGGCACTTTTGCCAGGCTTGTGTATACCTATTGCTGCTTTCCAGGCTGCTGGAAAGGGGTGATTCTTGATGGCCGCATTGAAGATGCATACCAGTCACGCGAAAAGAGGGGGGGGGGGGGGAAGCTTGAGCACTTCAACTAAGTTATTATGTCACGCGGTATGTATGTAATATAGAATACTTTTGTGTTAAAAATATCATGGTCTTTTAAGATCTAACTCTTACAATTAGGTACTACTGGTTGAATATTACACTAGCTGTGTGCCCGCGGCTCCGCCCGCGTTTCATATATTCTTCAGTGCATAATATAGTTTTTAAATAATCTTTGGAAAGTAATGTTTTGATGGTGCTGTCCATTTAATCGTAGTTCTTTTACAATTTCATGAGTTTTAATTTCTTACACGGAACCCTAATTATTTTCCTACATTTTTTGGTACTAATAGGAAGCAAAGATATTCCTCACAAATTCAAATACCCATTCATAAAACTGTGAATTCAATCTGTTCACAAATCCATGAATTTTAATTTTTTATACGGAACTTTAGTTATTTTCGAAAAATAAAAGTAGTTAATAAGTTACACGGAGTTGTTTCAGGTATCTTAAAAAAAGTACCGTCAAAATCGACAATGTCCAGCCGACAGACAAACAGACGTTAAGAAGTTGATGTTATGAAATTACAAACAGACAATTCTATTTTATTTATTAGTATAGATTTTAATATGTTTCAGTAATCTTTTTAATGCTGCATTTATGTATGCATATTTCTGTGTTATCGCAAAAGACTAACCTTAATGTCATCCGTAGAAGTGGACGCGTCTGATTTGTTCACGTTCATATTTATTATAGACTAATCACAGGTACGTACATCGCAATATTTGAATTTATTCTGAACGTAACTTATAGTATAGTATGCACAAGCAAAACAGTGAGACGACGTGAGTGAGAAACCCTTCTAATATCATAGCAATATTTATTGAATTTATTGATAATTCGTTTCTCGTTTATGTGTTACATTGCAGTTCACAATATGATAGGCGTATTATCATTATATAGATGTTTCGGATTTAACGCGGGCTCGACTGTCGCTCGGCAATTGCGAACGAACTTTGTCTGTATAAATGATTTCACAGAGACGTATTCTATACTATATTGAGGTTATTGAGAAATAGAACTAAATGCCGAATAACTTATTTATTTACATATGAGTATTATAAATCTATACAATCCTTAAACATTATTTCACAAAATAAATAAATGTATGACATAATATGGTTTGATCTTGCGGAGTTATCATCAAAAAACCTCCCAATGCACTAGGCATTTCATACAGGTGCAAGGTTCAAACACACGTAAATCTTAGCTCCTAGTTTATAGCTACATAGTTTCATATTTTCTATTCAGTCCTACTCATTATCTACATATAAGTTTCAACGCAATAATCGTATAGACACATGTGTAGAGTAAACAGGTAAATTCGCGATGACATACGTGAGATGAGTATAATGTTTTCATGGAAACTTATGAACGTATATATTCTATAGTTTTCACGTCATGTGAAAATATCCGTTTTCATTTAAAACATATCGTATAAAGATGTATAAAAATATTTTTAACTATTCCCTATCTTATAACTAAGTTTTACTTCTATATCGTGTTATACGCAACCTATATAACTTACGTAGTAATTTTAGCGATTATATATGTCGGTTCAGACGCCAACCATCTATAAACGTTCGATTATGACTTTTTTACGTTCCTTGTTACTACATAGTACGTATTCAATCGGATCAGATCTTATAGCCCGAGTTACTACTGTGAAAGACCTGGGAGTATTGTTTGATTACTGATTATATTTTTAAACTCACATTTATAAAATTAAAATCCTTGGAGTGGAATGCTATTATCGGCTTGATTTCGTAATTCGGAATGCTAAAGAATTTAGGGAACCGAAAACCTTGCAGTTACAATGAACAGTTCTCATTCGTAGTAAATTATAAATTTCTTTACATATTTGGAATCTCCATAAATGATGCTTTCTTTTTGAGAAAATACAAAATGGTTTCCTTAAGAATAAGGAAAAAATACATAATAAACTACCAAGTACATCCCCGTCGTGCGGTGTCATCGCGGCAGGTGGTGCGGGCGCGGGTGCGAGTGGTGCCGGCCAGCGACGTCGCTCATCCCCGCCTGGTCCGACGATACAATGTGCCGACTTCTGCCCTACAGGGACCCGGTTACAAATCTTTGGCGAACAATACTTCCACAAAAGTCATCCTACCGCTTCTGGTGAAGCAACTGCATATTCGTAAAAATTTAGACAAGCTAGATCTAGTGAATGATCGTCATAATTTTAATATTACAAGTAAAGACAAGCTGGCCGGAACCACGCTTTAGGTTAAGTAAGTGTAATAAAAGCTTTATAGGTAATAGTATTCGGTTTTACAATAAGATCCCAAGTAACATTACCGATTTACCTGACAATAAGTTCAAGTATTATGTCAAGCAAGTTTTAATCTCAAAAGGTTATTACAGGGTGGATCATTACCTGAACGATAGTGATGTCTGGAATTAACCCACATCTCTGTGCTTCCACTAACATTATTAAAACTACGATTTGTATAGTTTTTTATATGACAAAAAAAATGATATATATTATATTTATGAAAAAAAAAGAACCAGATCGAGTTTATTGCCTGCGCTCTTCTCGACTGGGTTGTTTTCCGAACCGGTGGTAGTGTTTTAGACGTTCATAAGCGCCTTCTTAGGGCCTAAATTGAATAAATAAATTTTGATTTTGATTTTGAACTCACCACACTACCATTCATGTACTTTGACGTGAGTATAATCGCCTCCTTTCCTATCCTCATAAACAACGAGCCGGTAGATGAGTAAGTTCCACGTGAAGTATTCTTAAAAGAATATAACGGAAGTGAAGAAGTTCTACGGACATCATGTACAAGTTGAAGAGTAACTACAAGGCCATGCGTGATCTCGAGGAAAACAAGAGCAAAGAGCATAAATATTTAAAAACAAACAAACTGTAATCCGATCGGATGTATTCTCGGTGTGAACCATTGCACTTACCTACTGGTTAAACCTAAATAGATGTGTCTATCTTTGGAGTATATCATAGTGTATCATTGAATCGGGTTCTAGAATCTGTTCTCAGGCAGCAGCTGAACCCGAGGTTTATACCACTATGAAGCTCTTACGCTACCTACCACAGAACCGGCTAAATTTCTTAAGAGCCCCAAAGAGCTCCCAAAGGCCCGTAATGCTCTGAAGGCCCTTACGTTCAATAGCATTTAGTCAGTTTGAAAAAAGGGTTCTGTAAATATTCAAGCAATGGGGCGATGCGAATATAATACCTCAGTAGCAAAGGTTCAAAACATCAATCATCAGATTTATCGATAGTTTTGGGTTTTTATTCGTAAGTAGTACTCTTACAGTTGTCGAAATTAGGGAATAATCATTATCCTCATCATTTTCATGCCTTTTCCTAACTCACTTGGCGCAGTATGTTTTTTCTTCCACGCGTCCCTATCAGCTGTCATCTCTTCATTCCCTCCTTTTTCTTTCACATCAGTTCTTACACACTCCATCTACACTTTTTTGGGTCTTTCTCTACTTTTCCATCCTTTCACATTCATATTCATTACTATTTTACCCACATGCTCTTCCTCTCTTCTCATAACATGTCCATACCACGACAAACGGGAACATTTCCCTCTACCTCTGGTGCAACTTTCAAACGCCCTCTAATATATTCATTTCTTATTTTATCCATTCTTGTGACACACACACAAATCCATCTCAACATTCGCTTCTCAGCTACATGCAATCGCTTAACATCCATCTTCTTACTAGTCCAGCATTCTGATGCATACGATATGACAGGACTTATGATGGACTTATATATCCTCCCCTTCAAATTAAGGGACATCCTGGAGTCACAAATCACAGCAGAGACCTGTCGCCATTTCATCCAACCTGAGTTGGATGATTCTTTGCCTTATTTCGCGGTCGATTTCTCCGTCACACTGCAAGAGTGAGTCGAGGTAGCGGAATTCAGAACAGACTGGTTCTGGTGTTCCTCCGAGTTATATTCGCTTCAGACTGGAGATACCGCCAAAGTCCCAGAACAAGTATTCTGTTTTTGTTCTGCTACCTTTTACGCCGAAATTCTCCAGTCTTTGTCGCCACTCATCCAGTCTTTTTTGCATCTCTTGACCACTTTCACCGACCAGCACGATGTCATGAGCAAATATCATGCACCAGGGTGCCTCTTGCTGTATACCCGACGTAATAGCATCCATTACTAACAGGAAGAGGTACGGGCTAAGAGCCGACCCCTGGTGGAAACCGACAGCCACATCGAAGCTGGCTGTGACACCAGCAGCAGACCGAACCTGAGTACTACATTTGCAGTACATGGCTTGAATCAACTGCAGGTATTTCCTTGGCACTCCTTTCTTCTTAAGGGCCCACCACAAGACTTCACGAGAAATCCGGTCATATGCCTTTTCAAGATTAACGAACACCATATGCAGATTCTTGTGTGCCATTCTGTACTTTTCGCACACTTGACGAATCCCAAAATTGGCGTCCATTATACCGCGATCAGGCATGAAACCAAACTGGTTTCGTGAAATCTCGCTCTCATCTCGCAGACGTCGCTCAATTATTTTCTCCCATACTTCCATATTATTTGGCATTAACTTTATTCCCCGATAATTGTTACAATCCTGAACATCCCCCTTGTTTTTAAAGGTGGGCACAAGGTAGCTTATGCACCATATCTTGGGTGTAGTTTCTTCTTGTAACAATTTATTGAAGATTATCGTCAACCATATTTCCATTCTTCATTCCACTTACAGCCGTCTTAACTTCTTCTGTACTCTTCCTTACCAATCCCATATTCGTTTTTTTATCTTCAAGCAGTCCATTCCAGTCATTCTCTTTACTCATCAATTTTTTTTAAAAGTACATTTCCATTTTTTTTAATTTATTAAATTAGAGAATAATCATCATATTAAAAAAATCAGCATAAAAACTGTTTCTAATTTTTTTACTACTAACAAATTGGTTACGCCATCTATAGGTGGTTGGTGAAGGTTTTGCTGGTGATTTGCTGTGCCGTTGAGTGGTGGCGCTGTAGTACCTTATCTGGACTACTGCGCCGACCCGACGGTCGAGTCATTAGAGAGCCGTGACAGTTAAATTGTGTACTTGAATTCGATCACCTCCGCTACAAATATTGTTTTACCGCAAACCCGCGCTATTGCAGCTGCACGCTTTTAAAATATACGCTTTACGTGAAAGTGAGTTCGAGAAAACCGTCCTGGACACTATACGCTGGCAGAGGGAACGGTTGCCGCCACCATCGGTGAGTAGATTACTGCAACTCCTTTCACAACCGCATCGCTTAGGCTAGATTGCCCCCCAAAACCGCTCCTAGGGCTATTTACACGCCTTAGGATCTCCCATACATAAATTTTGGTCCTTACGAGCTTGGATTTCCAGCAAATTTACTATTTTTATACGCATTTTTGTTGCCGAGTTATTGTGCAACATTTTTCCTACACATACCCGCCATTTGTTTACAATCCTAATTATTGCTGCCTTTTCCTAATTTAATTATAATTGTTATATCTATAATGGAAAATACTCTTAAAAAGTTAATAGCGAAGAAAGAGAGGTTATTTGCTAAAATAAATGTATTGTTTGAAAAATCAAAAAACATATCCAACTTTGATTCTAGAGTCAATGAACACTTCATGACAGATTCGGAAACGGTTGACAGTGATCGTCAAACTTTTGAATCAATTTTAGATAGTATCAATGATATAGCTTTAGCACGGAACGCTGAAAGTCAGCCAGATTACAGAAGCCTGGATGCGTATGAGGAATTGTTCTCTCAGGTTATTCGGGTTAGAAACAAAATTAATAATCCTAAAAGTTTCCCAGCGCGACAAGCGATTAACGCTAATGCTTGTCAAATTTCAATACCGCCTATCCAATTAAAAGAATTTGATGGTTCTATGGAAAACTGGACCGCGTTTTATGAATCATTTAAAACAAACATACACGAAAATGAGTCACTTTCTGACTCCCAAAAGGTACAGTACCTCATGGGTAAACTAACGCATAACGCCTTAAGGTCAACCGCGGGAATATTACCAAACGGCGACACCTATAAAATAATATGGGAAAATCTTGTTAATAAATATCAAGATACACGCGCCTTAGGTACCCATTACTTAAATAATATTCTAGATATAAAGGCCTGTACACATACCGCCGCTAGCCTTGATTCTTTCGTGGAGAAATATTCTTCATCGGTCGCTGCATTAAAATCATTAAAAATTACGGATTTAACAGATTTTTTACTTTTACATTGCGCTTTACGTAAATTGGACATTCAAACGGCACAGGCCTTCGAAATGTCAGTAAGAGGTGAAAATATTACTTCTACAAAAAAATTGATAACTTTTATTCAAGAACAAGTGAAAGTCTTGAACCGGGCTAATTCTAACATTAATAAAATGCCCTTAACACCAGGACCGCGCAATATGCCGCGATCACAAAATAATTATAAATCATTTATAACAAACAGTAATTCATACGAATCGACCCGTCCCGCAATTAATAATAATAAAATAAATAATGTATTATCCGCTAAGTACAATATTTCATCTCCCCATACTAAGTGTTTTCTATGCAAACAAACAAACCATTCGCAATTGTACAACTGTGTACAATTTAAAAATATTATTTCACCGCAAGAGAAGTTTCAATTTATTAAGTCTCATAATGGTTGTGTAAATTGTTTAAGCCTAACACATTCTGTGGCGGCATGTAAATCGCGCTTTAAATGCAAACATTGTAATAAAACTCATCATAGTTTGCTATGTTTTAGAAAATTACCTCACATCAATGAACAAATTGAAAATAAAAATATCCCTAATACCGACGATACGCAAGCGCGAGCGCAAGTCACGTCGCCTGCGTCCCCTACCACGCGTCTTGATGTTTCCCGTACCACGTTATCGCATAACGCCGAAATAAAATCTAGTAATAATATATTATTAGCCACCGCTCAAGTATATGCGCATTGCGATAATGGTGAACGAAAGGTAGTTCGATGTTTAATTGATAACGGTTCACAAAATAATTTAATAACCACGGAATGTTGTAAATTACTTAACATTCCGATTATCCCATTGAGTAATTCGTTTATCAAAGGAGTTGGATTAACGTCGCGACCAGTCCATGGATATGTTTATTTAGACATTGAGTCTCGAGTTTCGCCAAATAAGTATCATATTCACGCTCTGGTGGTCGATCGCATTACTGATCAATTGCCCGCTAATTTTATAAATTCGAGTGATTTGCATCATATAAGTAAACTACCGCTTGCAGATTCCAACTGGAACGTACCAGGTGGAATTGACCTAGTGATAGGCGTTCAACTTTTTCCGTACATTTATTTAGGTAACCGATTAGATGTTGGTACACACGGTCCTATCGCGGTCGAAAGTACATTAGGAATCATTTTACTAGGAGATGTGCGTTATGACGGCACATCGGATGATGTGCGTTATAGTGGCACATCAGATAGTGTGCGTTATAGTGGCACATTAGATAGTGTGCGTTATAGTGGCAGATCGGAGAATGTGCGTTATAGTGGCACTTCTTTTATTATAAATAATAATAACTCTAGTTTGTGACTATCGAGCACAACCTATATTCACCCGCATACTTTAAATACCAAAAATGTTCACCCGCTTACTTCAAATACAAAAAATATTCTCCCGCTTGCTTCAAACATAGAAAATATTCACCCGCTTACTTCAAATACAAAAAATATTCTCCCGCTTGCTTCAAACATAGAAAATATTCTCCCGCTTGCTTCAAACACAGAAAATATTATCACGCTTATTTTAAATACAGAAAATATTAATTCTTGTTCTCCTGATATAAATTACCACCTTAGCTCGTCTTGAGCTTTGTGCCGCTTTAGTTTTGTCTAAATTAGTAAAAACTGTTTACAACGCTTATAATTCTCTTCATCCTATTAATGCTGTATACGCCTTTTCTGATTCGACAGTTGCTCTGTCATGGATTCATTCTTCACCACACAGATGGTCAATATTTGTAGGTAACCGCGTTGCTCAAATTCAGGAAAATATATTGCCTGACCGCTTTTTTCACATCAACGGCATAGAAAACCCTAGTGATTGTGTTTCGCGGGGTCTTTTACCGTCCCAAATAATTAATCACCCGCTCTGGTGGCAAGGTCCTTCTTGGGCTTGTTCTCCTATTTCGCAGTGGCCTATTACTCCTTTTATTCCCTCACACTATGATGAGTTACCGGAAATTAAAAAATCAGTTACACTTACCGCTCTAACAGTCGTTGAAGATTCTCCTTTTTACGAACTTGCTCTAAAAGTTTCATCATGGTCGAAATTGCTTCGATGTATTGTTTATGTTCTTCGCTTCATGAAGAAACTCCCGCGATCTCCATTTATTACAACATATGATTTTAATCAAGCTGAAAAAAGGTTATTATCTGTGCTCTTCAAGCAAAATATTTTACGCAAGACATTGCAATAATTAAAAAAGGCGACTTACCTTGTAAAAACCTTCGTAAACTTAGTCCATTTTTAGACGAAAATGGGTTTTTACGTATACAAGGTAGGCTGTCAAATTCAGATTTACCTTTTGAAGCGCAACATCCCGCTTTACTCCCAAAAAGTGATCACATAATAAATCTAATTGTGGATTATTATCACATTACAAACTTACATGCGGGTTCAGACCTGTTAATGTCGATTATTCGGCAACGCTTTTGGATTTTATCCGCTAGAAATGTTATCAGGAGAAGAGTACATATGTGTAAGGCATGTTTTCGCGTATCACCCTCTCATCCAACGCCAAAAATGGCTGATCTCCCTTCTAGCCGTGTCATGGAAGCCAAAGCCTTCGTACATACCGGCGTAGACTATGCTGGTCCGCTGAAAATAACACTCTCACGCAGACGTGGTCAGCATTCTCAAAAGGCATATATTTGTCTTTTCGTGTGTTTAACAACAAAAAGCTGTCCATATCGAGTTGGTGTCGGATCTGACTTCAGATTCCTTTCTCGCCGCTTTTCAACGTTTTATTTCTCGCCGCGGCCCAGTTTCATATATATACTCAGACAACGGTACTAATTTTGTTGGCGCAAAGGCCAAATTAGATGAACTTTACAAATTTTTAATATCAAAAGATTTTCGATCCTCTTGGAATAATGAATTGACTAAACATCGAATTATTTGGAAAATGATTCCACCCCGCGCCCCACATTTTGGAGGATTGTGGGAATCGAATATTAAAAGTATTAAAACGCATTTGTATAGAGTGATAGGCACACAAATTCTTACGTATGAGGAGATGTTAACGGTATTAAACCAAATTGAATGCCTCATGAATTCAAGACCTTTGTGCGTCTTATCATCTGATCCAAATTCTGAAATACTTACACCCGCGCATTTTCTGATGTCAACTCCTTTACGATTCTTACTCGCTTCGGAGTTGCCTGACGACCGCATAACCCTAACCAACCGCAAAAAAACTGTTAGATAACTTAGTTAACTCGTATTGGAAAAAATGGAGGTTAGAGTACTTGCATACTCTGCAAGTTAGACAGAAGTGGTGTACGCCCGAAAATCCTGTTACGGTTGGAACGATAGTATTAGTTCACCAGGATGATATTCCCCCGCTTCGCTGGCCCACAGGCGTTATAACCGAAGTTTATCCTGGGGCCGATGGTGTTGTACGAGTTGCGCTTGTTAAGACAAAATCAGGCATTTTAAAACGACCCGTGCTAAAACTATATCCGTTACCGCTTAAATAAAATACCGCTAATTAAATTGATTATTTTTAACCTCTTCATTCCAATTTTCGCTACCGCTTTAGTTAAAGTTATTAGGAGTATCTAATAACTCATCTTTCATCCGCTTTCCATAATAAGTTCCCGCTTTAAAATTAGTCCTCTGTTCCTTCTCTCCCTTATTCCTTTGTTGAAAGCCCTGGGTTCTTTCAAGGGGGGGAGGATGGTTACGCCATCTATAGGTGGTTGGTGAAGGTTTTGCTGGTGATTTGCTGTGCCGTTGAGTGGTGGCGCTGTAGTACCTTATCTGGACTACTGCGCCGACCCGACGGTCGAGTCATTAGAGAGCCGTGACAGTTAAATTGTGTACTTGAATTCGAACACCTCCGCTACAAATATTGTTTTACCGCAAACCCGCGCTATTGCAGCTGCACGCTTTTAAAATATACGCTTTACGTGAAAGTGAGTTCGAGAAAACCGTCCTGGACACTATACGCTGGCAGAGGGAACGGTTGCCGCCACCATCGGTGAGTAGATTACTGCAACTCCTTTCACAACCGCATCGCTTAGGCTAGATTGCCCCCCAAAACCGCTCCTAGGGCTATTTACACGCCTTAGGATCTCCCATACACAAATGTTTATTAATAATTATTGCTAAACAAAAAAAAAAAAATGTTGATAAACACAGGGGAAAAAAGTAGACACAGATACTAAATTGCTTTATCTTTGCCTACTTACATATCATACGTCATAACATGAAAAACAAAAAGGTGAAATATTTATGTACATGTAAAGAAGATATATTGTATGAAAATATGTAGTGACGATGGCACAGTGGGTAGTGCGACCGGATTTCGCGTTAATCGAACAGTACCTATATTTAGTGTGCTTACCATTCTGGACTACATCGTCACTTACCATCAGGTGTATATACTATTATAGTATGGTATGCCATAGTAGGCAAAGCACTGAGCCTGAGTGTAAAAAAAAGAAAAAAAAAAGTGGTTTTGAGGTAGAAATTGTGGTCCAAAAATTAGATTTCTCAATCTATACAAAGGTAATTCAAATTTAAGTGTCTGTTTTGCCTTCTGTTCGTATCAAAAATAATTTAGGGCTTTTACTGTAAATAGGGTTTCTGCTTCACTTTCGATGATTAATAAAAAAATAATTAAGCAGTGAATAATTGGGCGGAATAGAATATGATAGCTAATATAAATAAAATAAATAATTAGTGAACGAATGTAGTGACGGTAAGATATCTGTGAGTGATAATAGGTGATAGCGCGCTCGCGTTGGTTCTACTGGTGCGCGTGCGTGCTGAGCCGCGCCGTGCCGCGCCGCGCCGGGCTGGTGACGTTTCAGTTCCCGCGTTTTTTGACAGTTGTCGGTGGCGGGAGGCGACCGGCGCACGCGCATACACACCGACATCGGCACCGCACCGCACCGGCACCGGCCGGTCGCGCATCGACGTGAACGTGTAAAACTCCTCGATACGGATTATACAATGTGTATTTATATTATAACGTAATCGTTTTAGTATGTAATGCCTGGTGACAGTGAGCGAGACGAGCCGAGGCGGCGCGACCGTCACGACCCCGGGCCAGTCTCTGATTAGATAAATCATTTCACTAGCGTACTTCCACATCACACAAAACGAGTTAATTGATAGGAAATAAACATTGTCATTTGTTAATGTATTTCCAATAAGGCATAACACCGGGAGTGCGGCATGCGAGCGCGTCCTGGACTCAGCCTCGACTCCACAGACAACTGGATTAGCAAGTAGCCGGTGCACTCGTACTCTCTTACATATTGTGAAGTCCTGTCCACATATTATAGTATATATCAAAAGCTATAAGCAGACAAGCGTTTGTTGATGAATGTAAACTGTATTAGGCAAGTTGTATTAGCTCCGTCACGTCGCTTACCGTCCGATTCACTGCCGAGTGCCGAGTGATGACATATTCAGTGCGCTGATACCACTCATATCTGATCAGATAATATTTAGTTAGGTGTACACGCAACACTACGCAGTTGGTAGGACGCCCGATACAATTTCAAGTCCGCAATATGTTTACCAGGAATCGCGAATATATAGTTTGACTGTCGTCTCTCATTAGAGTCGTAAGGAGCAGTTGACGCCGCGCGCCGCGACACTCTACCTAATAGTAACCTTAAGAAATAATTTTAATACTCTAGAGTACTCCTTACTCAGTGTAACTATAAAGCAGTAACGTGACATCGGTGCGTTTCTATTGGATTATTCGTATTAAATTTAGTCGCAATCGCAAGTATTACAGTTAGTACTAGCTTCGTGGCCGCGGCTCCGTCCGCGTTACATATTACTATATATATTTTCCACTGCATGAAGCTCGCTCTGCACAATCGCCCAAAGCCTTTAATTAATACCTGCAGTTGGATTCCACCACCGTACAACGCGCCATAAACTTAAATTCTACCCTTACCATCTGGATCTGAACCAACTTCCGTCGGCGGTATTTCCGGGTCTTAAAGGACGACAACGCAACTTTTTTTTATGTCGGGGGGAAATGCATTTACGCACTACCCTTACCCATTGCATTAGCGTGACCGAAGTCCCCCAATGCAATGGGTAAGGGGGTACGGAGGGACGAACTCCGTGCCAGTGTCGGACTCACCCGGGCGAGAGTCGCCCGGAAATACCCACTAAAACCCCCCCGGGGCCGGCCGCCGCATTTGGGATGGGGGCGATACGGGATTGCAATGCATGCCACCGCGTCGCCCCCTGCGGCCAACGACGACAACGCACCTGCGATTCCTCTAGTGTCCATGGGAGGCGGTAATCACTTACGATCGTTAATTATACCCCCCCCCCCCTCCCGCCCTATTCCACATTCCATAACGACAAAAAAATTCTAGTCTTTTTGTTTTTACTTCTCGAGTTCGCATTACTGGCAAAACAATAATATTGAACGGATTTTCATTATGCGATTTCAGTCTGTGTTTTCGAAATTTCAATACTTTTTCCTCATAATGATGATGATGATTTTGCGACAATGTGTCAGCGCTTAGTGTCGCGTATTTACAATGCCAGAAGACAGCAGATAGGAACGTTTACCGGGATCAAATGAATTTAGTGGTTGTGTTCGAGCGCTGGGGAACAAGTACCGGCAGTCACGTGGTGTACGGAACACATATTTACATTCGTAGTGACACCCTCGTATGAGAAACTCCGTATGACGCGACGCTGCCGACATCATTATTAACTGCTTTAATTGAATACCCCGAGCCCCGGGGTTCAGTATCTAATGCAGTACATTGCACTCTGTAAGTGGGACGGCGCGCCGTCCGCTGACCCGCTGAATACATGCATCATTTTATTCATTTTTTATATATGCATTATTATTATAATTACGTGTTTTCATCAAAATTGTTATCTCATTTATTCAAACACTCGGTTTACACTCAATTTATTTATACGGACATTTTCGCTTACGGCATAGTGAGTGCCGCACGCGGTACGGGTGCATCGGGTTTGATGTCGCGTGACGTCACACCTGTGCGTCACAGTGACTCTTACTCTTATTGTACAGTATTTTGTGCAGTAGAAGCACTCGCTGCTGGCTCTCTTGTTCGGAGCGAATAACAGGAAAGGTATCGTTCCTTGACCGCTAGAGATATCAAAGCGTTTTCAGAAAGCTCCATTTATATAATTGAGTAGGTACATATTGTCAGATTTTAATAAGCGGAAGAACATATTTTGTAAAGACGACATGTTTCGTGCTCGGACGTGGCTTTATGTACTTTGGAAAAAACGAATCAAACAACACTTACAGACACATGATCATCAACTAGACAGTTAAATTATTAGTTCTAGACGAGCCTGTCGATATTTAATTGGCTTTAACAGTCACAGAAAGAAATGTTTTCATTACGTCGATTGTCTTTCATATCCGTAATAATGACTATTTTTTTATACGGTATAGGCTCAGTGCTTTGGCCACAATCTCCTCTGATGTTAAGTGGCGATGTGGTCCTTTTTTATTCTTTTTTCTCGAACCTAGCTAACGCTGTTGACCGGAATGGCCTTTACAGCTTCACCGTGACTTTGGGGGCGAGTGCTGAAGGCACTCAGCCGCAAAAGGTGACTAGCTCAAGGGCTACCAAAATGGTACGAACCTCAGCTTGGCTTGCTCGGTGTCACCTGAGTGTAAAACTCTCTCGCGAGTTTGAACCTAGCTATTCCCTACATTTTTTTATTAACATAAACACATATATACACACATATATAACATAAACACACTAAGCATAGTTACAGGTTCTCGAGTGATACTGCTGGAACACACCTATTGGTATTTGGCGACAGGTTTTTGAACTTGAGGGTGGCATTGTTAGAAAATGCCACCTTACTATGGTTTCCTCAAAATGTTTTTCTTCGATTTTAGAGTTGGGTATGTGGATCCATTAACGTGGAATCCGGCCGCACTATCCACTGCACCATCATCGCTTCCGCTGTATCGCGTGAACTTTGTTGTTTTATATTTGTACTAGCTGACCCGGCAAACGTTGTTTTGCCATGTAAATCATTTCTAGAGAATTTCTAGTGTAGAAAAAAAAAACTAAATTATTGGAAGTGTGTAAGGATGTGATTTATGAGTGAAAAGGCATGGAGCGCTGTGAACGATGAGGGAACATGAAAATAACAAAAGACCAAACATTACTTTTTTTTAAATTTATTTTAATATATTTTCACCTCGAAACTTGCCATTTAAAATGGTGGCTTGGATAAGGTTTTTCATTAATTTTTTTATGACTAATCACGTACCGTTGCAGAGCCGTGGCGGGTTAAAATTATATACGGTAATAAGTATTTGGGCTGTTTAAAATGATACTGGTTACATAAGAACGTAATGTTTATTTTTTACTAGTCTGTTATATTACTTTGAAAATGTTAATTAGATATAGAATAGAATTGGACATTAACGTTTTTGACTTGTAGGTTGATGTATTCTTAATTATATACATATGTGGAATCAGATGGTGTTTTATGCAAGTTACATGCATTCGAGTAGGCACCGAGTGCAGGAGATTAAAAGTCACAGTGAGTCGCCAAGGTGAACCACTCACCTAAAAATAGCAGACATACGAGTACCACGCAGCGAGCCGGTCCACAGCTCACGAATATCGCGAGTGCACCTGACCGCGCCCGCCGGTACTAAATGCATGTAGTTTTTGAGAAAATGAGTCTTTTTTACAATGACTATCGTAATCCTCAAGTATTTTATTAACTTTCTTCATATAAGTATTTAATCAAATCAAAATAAACAATCCCACTTGCACTCTTTTAATACGAACTAGACACAGGTTGATTTTAAAGAATGTATCCATTTATAGGGAGCGCTTTCAACTCGAAAATTTGAAATACATATTGTAATAAGTTATTACTAATAACTGTGTACTTTAAAAAAATATTTATAACATGAATAATTAAAAATTTGTATTGCAGATATAAAATATAAGAAGACTAGACAAAATCCAAATTTTAAACGCAAATAGTGACACATAAGATTGTCTTAAAAAAATGCAATTTTTTTTTCTCATCGCGTTACTGATCTCCATCTTCAATGAGACAATAAAAAAACCACCACTTTCCAGCCGCTAGGAAAGAAGCGATAGTCTTAGAGGGATATACAAGCCTTGCAAAGACGCCAAGTCACCAGATAGTTACCGTCCAATCAGCTTATTGAGCTTTCAGTAGGTAAACTCTACGAGGGTCTTTCTGAACTGGCTCTAGGTAGAGATAGAGGACACAAATCTTATGCCCCTGAACAGTTTGGTTTCAGAGCCAGACACTCATGCGGGCATCAAGTGCAACGCCTCATGGAGCACATCCTTTGACAGTGTTATCGCACCCCTGACTCACACTCGCGTACGCTCGCTGTTTTCTTCGACATCGCCAAGGCATTCGACAAGGCCTTGTATTGAATCTCGTTAAGTTAGGTATCCCTGACACGTTAGTACACATCTTACGCGATTACATCTACAATCGTAGTTTTTGCTTTAGAGTAGAGTCTGCTTTTTCTTCAGCCCATCCGATTCATGCAGGAGTTCCCCAGGGCTTCATATTGGAACCTGTATTCTTCTACCTCTACATAGCGGATTCGCTCGACCTAAATCCGAACCCGAAAGACGATCCGCTCGAAGGAGTGGCGGCTAGTAAAGGTTCATTTAGGCCTTTAGGCTGATGACACGGCCATCTATTTCTCTTACAGACGTAGAGACGTCCTTAGAACCCGCGTCCAAAAGGCCGTTGACATCTTAAGCCTTTGGTACAAAAAGTGGCGCATAGCGATAAACCCGGAAAAGAGCACCGCGATTATGTTATACGTAAAGAACGATGAACCTCCCCGTCCCGTTAAATATTTAGGAGTAGAGAGATCTCATGGGCCGGCGAAGTTAAGTACCTCGATGTCATACTAGACGTCCGTAAACTTTCCAACCTCACATTGCAAAAGCCAGCTACCGGGCCACCATAGTTCTGGGATGTCTTTTACCCTTTTATAACTCCCGAGATAAGATGGCCCTCCGCCACAAGATTACTCTGTATAAAACGATAGTTAGTCCCATTCTGACCTACAGCGCCCCTGCCTTCGCGTACAAAGATCTGGTCTCCTTCCAAGTGGTTCAGAACCGCTTCACAAAGAGAGCCGTTGGTGCCCGATGGTATCAGAGGATGGATTTACACAGAGATCTGAACACGTCATCCATACATTGCGTAATCAAGTCCCAGTATCGCGCCTTTTTTGATAGCGCAGAGACACCTGAATCCGCTCATAGCGAGAGCAGTCGCTTACTCCACTGACCCATTAGCTCCAAAATCGTTTCGGAGACCGCGAAATGTCCTTATCGACTCCGAAGATAAAATCACGTGCGAAAATAGGATCTTTCCCTATCAACCGATTAAATATGTGTGCCAGCGTCCACGCCCGCGAATCCGCAGTTTCCGCCGCCGGGGATAGGCGGTTAACTTTGCTCCCGCACACTCTCAGGGTCCCCATCAGGCGGCGACCCAAGACGTGTCTCGTTCCCCAACTGGGGAGGCTCTTGACGTCGCCGCCAGCGCCAGCGCCAGCATTGTGCATTACACGCACAAACACCGCACACGCAGTCCTGCACGCAATACGCAGGTACATAGGTCCTATAATGAACCTTTTTTTATGTTAATAAAAAATGTAGGATATAGATAGGATCAAATTTCCACGGGTGTTTTCACACTCAGGTAATGGTCAAGACGAGGTTCGTACCATTTCTTATTTCACTTCATTTCTTCACTTATGCTAGTTACCTTTTGTGGCTGAGTACCTTCAGCACTCGCCCCCAAAGTTCAGTGAAGGCCCTTCCGCTCAACAGCGATAGCAAGGTAAAAAAAAATGTATCAACGTAATTAGATGTAGCGTCATCCAAATCTGGACTAAATAAAAAAAATTGTTTTTATAAGCAATAATTTAGTAGCTATTTTTTATCTTTATACTTTCCTTTTACTTTTAAGAAATAAACTAACCTCTATTGTATTGTTAAACCATTTTTTTGAAGTTAAAAAACTGTCTAGAGGCGTTCGGCAACTTTTTGCATATTTTCGGTGGCTATTGTTGTTGCCGTAGAGTTGAGTAGGTTATCTGGCTTCGTACTCTGTTCGTGTACTGGTTCGTATTTGTTGGCACTCTCCAGGTGTCGCCATTGAAAACGCGTGCCCGCACCTGTACGCTGTTAGATTTTTACCCTTTTGGAAACGAACACAATGTGATTGAAATGAATTTATATCTACATATCGAGTGCAAATCAAATACATCATTAAAAGATTTAAAATCACCATAGACCAAAACAGAGTTATCAAAATAATTAAAGTAAAAAAATATATGAATAATAACATTCTACTGTCTACAAATAATCAGCAACACACACAGTCCGGAGCCTCTCCGGTTGCGGCTCATTAGGTGTTCCGTTCCCGTGCGGGGTGGGGAGGGTTCTGTACCTGACGCTTGCGTGATACACGACACTGTTCATGCACTAGCATGACACTACACGCAGGTACATGGATTCTGTAAGGGACACCTTGAGATTCGTAGTTTCCCTACAACAATTTAGGGTTATTTCAGGCTAATACCGCAGAGTTTACGTCACAGGCAGCATCCGTACTACTTCTATTTTCGGAATTTTCATAAACTCTTTATCGAACAATTTACTTTCATCTTACCATTTATATGCTGATGACCTTTTTTTTTTTGTGACGGGGGAAATGCTTTTACGCACTACCCTTACCTATTGTATTAGTGAGACCGAAGTCCCCCAATACAATAGGTATGGTGGCACGGAGGGACGAGCTCCGTGCCAGTGTGGGACTCGCCCGGGCGTGAAGCGCCCGGAAGTACCCACTAAAACCCCCCGGGGCCGTCCACTGCATTTGGGATGGGGGCGACACGGGGTGACTTTCGCAAGCACCGCGTCGCCCCCTGCAGCGAACCCACCAGGTCTCGTCCGTGCAATGGCCCGGTAGGGATGGAGGAAAATACTTCCCCCCACCTCTTAGCCCGCCTCAGAAAGGAGGCACGACCGTCAGGTCGACAGTCCGGGGGGGATATGCTGATGACCTGCAAATATATTCGCAACCTCCTATTGATAACCTGTCGCAAGCTATTGGTAATATCAATGGTGATCTGGCACGCACCAGTGACTGGAGTAAAGCATATGGTCTCAAAGTGAATCCGAATATAACCCAAGTAATCATTATTGGGAGCCCTAGGATGACTGCAAGGGTTGATAATATGCAACTTCCGGTTATCGTCTTTGATGGTACTAATCTTCCTATATCTGAGAAAGTAAAAAAAATAGGAAGTAAGTCGGAAAATGTTTGCGTCTGCCGCATGCCTAAGAAGACTTCGGAATTTTCTTCCTGTTACTACCAAAATTACGCCTACACAAAACCTGCTCCTTCCAATTCTCGACTATGCTGACACTTGCTATCTATATTTTATCGAAACTCAACTTAATAAACTCAAATGACTCCAAAAATTTTGTATAAGATTAATTTTTGGTTTACGTAAGTTTGACCATATTACAGAGTTTCGTACTAAGCTGAAATGGCTTCCTGTGAGGCTACGCCGGAATTCTCGCACCCTTTTTCTCTTATACAGAACACTTTTTAACCCTATTGTTCCTCCTTACCTAAGAAAACGTTTTACGTTCCTTTGCGATACGCACACACGAAATTTAAGATCATCAGAAACCATAACGCCTGAAGTCCCAAGACACTCTACAAATTTTTGTGCAAAATCATTCACAATACAGGCCGCACAATTATGGAATTCGTTACTTGCTTTTCTGAGACGGGTACAAACGATGGGCATTTTAAAAAATTTGCACAAAAAACTACTATATGACGTCTTTAACATAACTTTATGTTCTAAATTGTAAAAATATACTCAATTTTGGTTCATATCTATGTATTATAATAATGTAGTCTATAAGTTATATATTATCTGTATTTTATATTATAGTAAAATTCAAATGTATGTTATACTTCACGTTATTTCAATTTAAGTCGTATTTATTAGGTTAGATTTATCTATATACCCAAAACACCGCTTCTTCATGGAACATATCCATCCAAAGGTGGCCTGGAAGAGATTGCTATTAGCAATAAGGCCGCCCTTTGTACTAATTTCACATTTTCAAATGCATAATATTATATGTGTATAATGGTGTACAATAAAGATTTAATACATAAAATAAATATGCACCACTCTCCCGGCTGAGCCTAAAGGCTCGCAACAAAAGTTCGTTGATGGTGTCAAGGCCCTTCCGGTTAACAGTATTTAGTGAGTTCGTAAATAAAACAATTATTTAATATATTTTTCTATACTAATAAATATAATTGGAGTGTCTGTTTGTAATGTCAAAATGATTTATTTTACTAAATAGGTATGAATGTATATACGATACCTATACTAAAAATATATACCAGCTGGACGGATTTTGACGGGACCTTTTTGGTAGATAGCTGAAGTTACTACGGGTAACATGGGGTACTTGTAATTATCAAAAATAATTATGGTTCAGTGTAAAAAACTTAATAAAATCCGATTCAATGCACAGTTTTACGCGCAACTGCTTGAATTAGAGATAAATGTTTTTACTTTATTTTAATACTAAACAAAAATTAGGGTTCCGTATAAAACATTAAATCGGAGTGAAGAACACAGTCATAAATAATAGCATTTATGGGCAAGTTTGCACAAGATATCCATAGAATAATCACTGGAGCCGTATGTAAGTTGTCTTAAAAAAAGTAAAGACCGAGTTAGTGTAATGTAGTGCGTGTGTATGTAGTAGTGAAGTGATGACGTCACAGTGTTACCAACAGTCCGCTCGACGTAAAATAACATGGATCGTCGAAGTGGAGGAGGCGCCGGATTACGGTTTCGCGCCATACGAGAAGCATCTAACTCATAGCAAATGTAAGTATTCGAGATTATTTTACTTTGAATTCCATAAATCCATAGACTTACTGAATGTATGTAAATAAGTGAAAACAGTTATTTATTATCTATACTCCTATACTTGAAAATAAAATTGAATTGTCATTTCTAGTAACATTTTATTCTTAAATACACGATACCTATAACAAAAATACAATTTTTGTCTGTCTATCTGTTTGTTTCGGGTAATCTCCGGAACGGCTTCACGGATGTTGAAGAGGATTTTTTGGTAGATAGCTGAAGTTACTCCTCGCTGAGTTTTAGCCGAAGCCGAAGGTCTCTTCTAGCAAGCACTAAAATGAAATAGATGATTTTAATAAATAGAGGAAAATTATCCTGAGCAACAATAAAAATCGGCAACGGTGACCAGGACAAAAAAATATTTTCTCTACCATATAAGTAATCCTCGATAAATAAGAAAAGTTAAATAATACTATCACGCAACCTCGCTCTAACATAATATGGATATCTCTGTCTGTGATAACTCATTTTTTTGTTCCATTTATTCCTTTTTAGGCAAAGGTACTTGTAGACCATGCAGCCAAGTCAGACGTTCGAAACGCTATAAATAAGGAATGGTGGTAACAAAAGTGGCCTTATGTTACGTCCACAACGGAAATTATTAGGACATTTCAGAATTCACACAAAATTAGATAATATATAGTCAAATACTGCAAAATAATAATGAATTAAAAAACAAGGACGACAACATGACAGAGCAAAATCGGCCCAAGCACCCCAACTCTGTCTCTAGGAGAGTGATAACCACAGAGTATAATATATATTTTGTGGTTAGTGATAAAGTATCTAAAGTAAAATAATAAACGTACAATTATTGTCCATAATTTTCTGTATTATCTTTAATGTTACAGGTAGATATTTTAGTCACATCTGAACATAAAATATTACTTCGAAAGTTGATTTATACCATGATTAAGGTACTTTTTCACAATTTTTGGGAAAAAATATTTTTTTGGGGAAAGGATATCCTTGGGGGAAAAAATTGTGTGGGGAAAATTGCGGAAATATAATATAATCTGTTTACCCTTGTTTATGCAGTACCTACAGTCCATTGACCACTGATCAATAATAAAATAACCGTTCACTTTTCAAAGTCTCTGCGTTCTTGAGTTGATAGCTCGAACAGGGAGGGTTGCATGTTTTACCATTTAGTGCCTTCCAAAAACTAGAGTAAACGAGGGAGGTTGGATAAACAGTGACTAATAATTATTTGTGTGACTAAGATTATCGATGTCAATTTAAGTAAAAAGATTTAAATTTAACGAAACTAAACTAACTAGTTATTTATTGAAACAAAACTCAGATATAAATAATAATACTATTGACGGACATTTCACACAGTCTCAAACTAAGAAAAGCTGTTGAAGTTTAATATACATATTAAAAAAAAGCTCAGACTTTAAGTAAACATTTACAGCCTTTAAGTCTGAAAAGCTTCATAATAAATTAATTTTCGACGGAAGTTTTACCTCGATTAATATATAGGGTATACTTTATTTAAACACATACTGTGAAGTGCCATAATAAAGTAAAGCAACATATAAAAAAAAACATCTATTCAAGTATACTTAATTTTTACGATAAAAAAATCTTACAATCTGAATGATCTAAAGGACCGTCACTGTCACTAGTCAAGTTGAACCATGTTACCTATCATTTTTTATGTACTTGTGTCTCCAAACTACAATATCATATCTCTACATTAATAACTTCCATTTTGAACTACATTTTTTCTATTTGAATTCGATGATTCGATGAATCTTTCTCGAGATTTTGTTTCTCGTATTCATCCAATTTTACAATCTTTCCCTTGATGCATATTTCTCTCAGGGTTCTAACTTTATTGAGAAATAGCTGCATCAACGACCGCTACCTTTACCATGATTCTGATAACGGGATTTTTAGATATATCTGCCACACACAAAATGAACAAAATAATAATTAGCAGGTAACAATAATTACATAATGTAATGATTGCACAGATAGCTAGAAGAATTTAATTTGAAATATGGTAAATATTGTTCTATGTAATGCAATCATCTCTAAAGTTTCTTTTCTCCTCCCGCCTCTACTAATTTCTTCTTACTAATTTCTGGATAAATAGTAATTATCGCAATAATATCCCTAATACAAAATAGATACTAAGAAAGTAAAATATATTTCTTACATTATACGAAGTTGAAATGTAAAGGTATGGCAACTTGATTTTACTAACCTGTCATGTCAACACACAAAATCGTACTCGTTTAATGGAACAATCGGAGATTTGTTTTCTTTTTCCTTTTCACAAAAAGCACGAACTTTTAATACAATTTCTCTTGTACGACTTTTAAACTTCTGGTGCATGATTAAGGCAATGAAAACCCTTATTACTACTCTAAAACCACAGCACTTGGATTTTACAGAATCGGTTGACTTTCCAATGACAGTCTGTAGTGCACATATATAGGACAGGGAGTCAAGGGACAAGTTATAGTGAAAGGAGTATATATAATAATCATAAAGATTTAGCTATCATGCCACTTATAATTAGTGTTCGACCGAAGTTTAATTTTTGGCCGAAGCCGGAGCTGATTAATAGGCCATCGCCATAACTTTCGGGCGGAGCCGAAAGACGAAGTCGAAGTTTAAATAACCCTAAAAAATATGGTCCATGACTGGCTATATTTTAAAAATTTTATGTTCGCTATTTTAGCTTAGCGATATGATTATATTTACCTTCAAGTGATTAAAAATAATAACACTGAAATAATGTTATTTGTATTTTTTTACTTAAATTTACTTTGAGCATCACTATCAGTCCCAGTTCTGTCTGTCTTACTTTTTTCGACTAGTGTCAAACTAGACTAACAACCCATCCATCCATTCAACCGAAAGACGTCCACTGCTAGACATAGGTCTCCCTCAAAGATCTCCACGACGACCGGTCTTGTGTCACCCGCATCCAGCAGATTCCTGCGACCTGCACTGGGTTGTCGGTCAACATTCGAGAACCCTTTGGCTCCATAGGGTATCGGTTCTGCGAGCAATGTGCCCAGCCCACTGCCACTTAAGTTTAGCAATTCTTTGGGCAATGTCGGTTACATTGATTCTTTTGCAGATCTTCATGTCATCAGGGATGTCCCTGATTTAATCACGCAGTGAAACTCCAAGCATAGCCCTCTCCATTGCCCTTTGAGCTCTTTTAATAGGCACATTGTGAAAGACCATGTCTGAGTGCCGTATGTCTTCACTGACAACACACACTGGTCGAAGACTTTTGTCTTGAGACACTGTGGTATTTCTGGGGACAAGATTCTGCGTAGCTCCCCAAACGCGTCCTAGTCGAGTTGGGTTTGATGATTAACCTTTTTCATGAAGTTGGATCTACCTAACTGGACGGTTTGTCCCAGATATACATAACTGCCAACAACTACGAGCGTAGAGTAACCGATTTTTATAAGAGTTGGCACAACATTGACATTAGACATGTTCATTTTCATGTTCCAAGTTCATTTTAAGGCCAAATCTTTCGGAGGATCTGCTGAGGTCACCGAGCAACGTACTTCGGTCTTCTGTGGTCTTCGCCATGACTACTATATCATCAGCAAAGTGGAAGTGTATTATGTACTCGCCGTTTATGTTAATGCCAAGTCCTTTCCAATACAGAACCTTGAAGACATCCTCAATCGCAGCGGTGAACAGTTTCGGAGAAATAACATCTCCCTGTTTAACGCCACGCCGCAAAGATATAGGTTTCGGTATCTACTCCTTGTAATCGGACTGACATTTCCAAAGACTAGCATATAATACGAGAGCGTGATTTGCTTCTTCTTTTCGTGATGGAACTTGAACTGGAAAGTCACGTATTTTTTTTAAATATTACCATATACCACATGGTGCTTGTGCTCATCAACTTTGGCAACGGCTAGTTGATTGCAGCTCAGGATTCAGATTGGCTGCCGGATATTTTGACAAACCCCGATGTACGGGGGTTTTGTGTTTGATTGTGTATAACTCATTCCCTGGTTTAATTTAATTAAGCCAACGTCCCTCTGAGTGTGGTGCTCTGACCGATGCGCCTGATCGCTCGCCGCTTCCGTCAGCTGCTCATTACCTCCTTTGGAAGGCCCTGAGTCACAGCGTGGAGTCCTGAGGAGCTCCTCGCGTTGTCATTGAGTTAAGAACCTTTCACATCTTCTTTTTTGTTGTAATTTTATAATTTAGTTGGTTGGTTGTCCAACCCCCTTAATGAACTTTTCTTTTCTTTTCCTTTTTTTTACAAGCCTTGATATCCCACACATATATTTTCACCATCTTTACTTAGCCAATCTAGTCGGGTGAGATCTTTTTAATTTGTAACTTTTAAATTTTATCAGTTTTCTTTTTATGTTAAATAAATTTATTACTTGAACCCCTGTGTTTGTTTTCTTCATACCCCATGGTTTACCAGGTAATAACGTTATACTACTTGGTCTTCTGTTTAAGCTGCCTCAGCGTATAAATGTTATCTACGGTTGGAAGTCGTCAAGCCTGTGCCCTATTCGGTTCGTGAGGACTCTTGAAAACAGCTTTTAGATTTGACTCAGAGGTGAGATGGGTCTATAATTTTTCAAAAGGGTGTTATCACCTTTTTGGATCGAAGTTCCTTATGGGGCGTTGCAACTCAGCAAAAAAACGTCCGTAACGTTAAAAAAAGCGTAACATCTTAGCTTACACTAAAATGTGTAAACGCTTTTTATTGTAAATTATATGGTTATTATAGCTGTAATTAAATTTCAGCAAAATAGATATCGCCTCCGTGACGCAATTGTTTAGTGTGTTCCGCTTGTAAACCGAAAGGTTCGTGGTTCGAGTCTCCTGGTGCCGTATATTTTTTTTAATTTTATGATACATAAAATTTTGAATAACTCAATACAAAAATCTCACTTTTAATATTTGTCTGGTAATAATGTATTCATGACCGTGACATATTATAAAACAATGATACTAAAAGTACATAAGTTCATATTTTTGGAAAAATATTTTCGAATATTTACGTTTTGGGGAATTTTCAAAAACTTAACCTGGACACCCTGTTCTGTATTTATTCTGGTCACACCGTCGACTGTCATTCCATAGTTTCGGCCTTCGGGTGGTTTCGGGTGCTAACTTGGTTACAGTTTGTTGGCTATACGATGTTTTATAACACTTTTTAATGTAACTGACTATATTTTAATTCTGTTTGTTTTTAGTTGTTTCGTAATAATAATTGAGTTTCACGAATAAGGATTAGGATTATATTTAACGCCTGTAGCCTTCGTGCAGTGTTCGCGTCTATGCTGAGACAGCGGTGTTTTGAAAAGTTTGGATAAAGTTTCAAGTTGGGAGTGGCGATGTGTGCGTGTTGTCATGTTTCAAGAAGACTTTTTATTGTGATATAAACTTAACACAAAATACATTTTTGGTATTAGATAAGGCTCTCAGAGAAAATGGAGTTGAGTTTTGTTGGTAAGTTATTGAAGGCAGTATGCTGGGTCGTGAGACCTTGAATAATTTATTCAAACAAATTTTAAAGGTGCAATAAACTTGCGTGATGCAATACGTCCGTATACCTTGTGTTCGGCTTTGCACTTATATCGTGCTTCAAATTCCAGAACGGCGAGTTTGCGTCGTGATAGCTTATCTGTTGAGTGACGCTGCACTGTGTACACAAATGTGGTAAATTTGGAACTTCCTTACCTCGCGCATACTAAAAGATTATCCAATAACCATGTTATCTAAGATAAGAATATTCTTCTCAATTTAAGATGATTTGCTAGAATAGTCATAGAGTAGTAGTAACAATATTTTGGTATCTGGTTATGTTATATTAGATAACATGTATGGGAATAATATTAGCAAAGTGTAATATACCAATTATATACTTATTATACTAATTAAAATTTATTGACAATACTTCTAAGGTTATTTAAGTATACTAATTTTTTAAATAATTTATATAGAACAATCAACACTGAGTTTTACTATAAAAAAGTACTTAAATGTTTATTAATACCCTTAGTTTAGATAAAAACAGCTATAAAAGTGTTTTGCTAGACTCACCTGTAAAAAGAAATGACATTAAAGTCTCTTCTATATATTTTTTGCAATAAATTATAAAATTTCACAAAGCAACATGTGACAATTCATCATTTACGTACATAAACAAAAATAAACTCATCAGATCCTCAATGTCAATCTACATATTGATTAATTATGAGGAATGACATCATAAAAGTGTGGCAATTTCAAATTTAAGACGTAGTATATTTTTTCACATACTTATAAGTTGCTTAATAACCTTACAAGATGTGGTACAAGTCTGTAATTATACTGTGCTAGAAATTGGAATTGATCTGTGTCTATTATGTACATGTGGGTGCTTTATCTATGACCTACATATTAAAACATTAATTTCTATTTCAAATTGTTATTATCTCTGTGAATGTTACTGATACATAGTTAAGAAACATAATATAGGTATTTTGATGTGACAACACTGATCAGTGATCACTTATTTATAATTAAAAATTTGAAACTTTAACATAAATTCTTGGGTCTACTATTTAACTAATATTGTGTTACACAATTACAAACACAAGATATCTGATCACATCATAACATGCAGTCTGCTATTACACTATTTATTGTGGTTTATTTATTATTACCATTATTTCATTACCATGTATGTGTTGGAATCACCAGTCATTATATTGACATCATCTAATATTTCCTGATAATGAGTGTTCCTTAATTCTATTTCTCTAAACTTGACAAATGCTTGACAATCTTTTACTAGAATTTAACTTATGTTTTATATTTAGTTGATTTTTGTTCCTCTATGCATTATCAGAGTATTTTTTTGGAATATTATAAATGTGAGTATAGTAAGTAATAGATAGAGAAAAGGATTTAAAAATTATGTTATTTAAACAAAAAATAATGAATGGTATCTGGTGGTCATATTAGTGTTAGTATTCTATTAGTTGCACTGCTCAGTCATGCACCAGTTGTGTTGAAGAAAGTGCTCTGCTATGAAATCTTATACTGGACTGTGGACACCTAGAGTGTATCATATTATTCCTTATAGAACTGGGTTATCTTCTCAACAATTTGCACAAACTACATATTTATAGAGAAAAATTTAATATTTGAGTAACATTGAATAGCTACAATAACTATTCTGTAAGATTTAGTAAATAGGTTCAATGAGAGATCATTTTACTGTTTGTGCTTACATCATATCTTAGATTAGTACATCTGTGTAAAATTTAACAGACACACAAGGTCATTTTATTAGTAAGCCCATAGTACTACTCAGACTGAACTTGAAAAATATCTTTTAAGGCATATTGAGAATATTCCTTAGTAATAATCATAGAAGCTAACTTAACAACATCAATGATTATCTTCTATACTAATAATAAAAATTTGTAAATTTCATGTGTCTGTACATTTTCAATTTTTGTGAAAGAAATTATTGCAGGGGAGTAAAAGTAGATAATTAAACACATTTCTATCATTTTTAAAAATGTCTGTCTGTCCGTCTGTCTGTCTGCATGTTTGTCTGTGCAGGTATCAATTAGAAAGTACTAGGTATATTTTAAAATTGAAAAAGATAGGTATAAAGCATATTCTGGGGTAACATTAAAATCGGTCCACTCTATCAAAAGTTACAGTAGTATGAATGACACACGGTGACTTTAGTATGAAAGAAGAGTTTGTAAATAAATGCGTTTTAGTTTTTATCATGAACAAAAAATTGGTGGATTGATGAAAATTGAAGAAAATGATATAATATAAAATATATGTGTAGTATATAAATAATAAATATCTAAGACCATAGTAAATGAGAAAATAATATTTTGACATTTTTATATAATATCTAAGCATTTTAGCCCTTGTCAGTTGTTTAGGAGACATTTTATGGAAGTATTGAACTGAATTTCAATTAATTATATCAATTGGCTATGCCATATTGACATATGAGTATGAACATAATATTGTTTAATTCTAATTATAATTATACAGTTCATGTTTTGTTTATTTTTGATGATATGGGTGATGAAGTAGTAGGAATGGTGATTACGTAACCAAATTATCCATTTATTTCTGAAGATTATTCATAGATGGCGCTATACTAATTTTTTGAATAATTTGGAATATTTTGAAATATTACTATGTAGAACTAAAGAATTTAGTAATTTAAATTTTTTTGGTCTGATTATTAATTTGACCGCCAATGACGCTGAATCTACTGAACCAATTTCGACGAAATTTGGTATGTTAGTAGTGTATACTTTATAGTATTTATATAATGTATGAATAGTGTTTATTTAGATTCATAAAAAATACCATAATAATGTAGTGTATGCATAAGAACATCTATACTATTATTGTAAAGAGGTAAAGTTTGTGAGTTTGGATATTTGGTAATCTCCGGTACGGGACGGTACCGGGCGCCTGAATTCCACGCGAGTGAAATCGCGGGCACAGCTAGTTTTCAAAATATAAATCCAGTAAAACGTTACACTGTAGACATTATACTAGAGTTGATAAACAATAGTCTCAAAGTAATGATCTATCAAATCAAATCTGTAACTATGTGGATAGAGACCTAGTTCTGGTTGGCTTGTTCCGACCTTTAAACCAAAAAAAAGTGGAAGTAATAGTTAAGTAATTAATTAATAATAACAAAATAAGTGTCTACACAATAATTTAACATATAATCTTAGTTTAGATCTAAAATATAAGTATATTTAAGCTCACTTAATTAATTATGAAAGAAGGTAACTGCATAGCTGCATAAAATATTATAGGCAATTTTTTCTGACGCAAGTCGAATTAGACCTCCAACATAAAAAAGGTGTGGACCCAGATTCCACAGAAAATATGTTTTATTTTAATAATAAAAAAAGTAATGATCTTGTCTTGCCCTGGTTGGTGTCACTATCTTGAGTATTGAGTGATGTGCAGTCGCTATGAGCTCTTACTAAAGTGGATTGAGCTTCAAAAGAAGATGATGATCATGATTTTGAACAAACAAGTTGTCTACTTCACCTTCTTGTCCTGTCTATACTTTATTTATTTTTTTATTTAATATTCTTATTAGAACATAGATGCAATGACTTAGGCATACAGGCAGGCTGAGTTAGGTACTAAATAACAAGTCGAGTCATCTTCATATGACTAAAAAAATCACGGTGATGGACGAACCAATAGAACAGGTTATGGAGGTTCGGAATTTAGGTTTAGTTGTGGATATAGATACGAGACACATACGTGTTCACATTTATTTTTATCATCTAAAAATATAGTTTAAAATGAGACCATTTTTGAGTGAAGAGTTACATTTACAACTAATAGAATCATGGGTTCTCTCAAAATTGAATTATGCAGATGTAGTGTTGATGATGGATAAATGGAATTTGTAATAATGGAAAATGTAATAGTATTGTCCGAAGAGTTCGTAAAATCGATGCCCGATGAGGCCAACGGGTTCTCGAATGGCTGCCACGTACTGGAAGACGCAGCGTGGGTAGGCCTGGACAAGGACCGACGACCTGGTGAAGGTCGCGGGAGTCCGCTAGATGTGGGGGGCCCAAGACCAGCCGTCGTGGAGATCTTTGGGGGGGACCAATGAGCAGCAGTGGACGTCTTTCGGTTGAATGGTAGGAATCCTATAGTCTTCTTATAACTTTTTTTTTTTTGACGGGTCGAAATGCGTTTACGTAGTACCCTTACCTATTGCATTAGTGAGACCGAAGTCCCCCGATGCAATAGGTAAGGGGGCACGGAGGGATGAACTCCGTACCAGTGTGGGACTCGCCTGGGCGTGAAGCGCCCGGAAATACCCACTAAAACCCCCCGGGGCCGTCCGCTGCATTTGGAATGGGGGCGACACGGGGTGGCTTTCGCAAGCACCGCGTCCCTAGAGGACCCGGGGGGTTTTAGTGGGTATTTCCGGGCGACTCTCGCCCGGGTGAGTCCCACACTGGCACGGAGCTCGTCACTCCGTGCCCCCTTATCTGTTGTATTTGGGGGACTTGGATCCTCCAAATACAATAGATAAGGGTAGTGCGTAAATGCATTTCGTCCTGTCAAAAAAAAAAAAAAAAAGGTCTAGGACTCTAGATTACTTGCTAGAACATCTTGTCTCATTCAAAGAGTCCAAAATGCATGTTTTCGTTTTTGCTTCACAATTGTACCTAGAGACCATGTCACCCCTCTTATCAATTAACACCTAATTTTAAAAATGAAGGCAAGGCGTAAACTGCATTTTTGCAAGCAATTTTTCGCGTAATTAAATAGCGAGCACCATTGTATCTTTATAATAAATTGAATTGTAAAATAACAGTTACGTCTCAACAGACACCACATCACATACAGTAGCATTTAGAGGCACTTTTCGTTATAATGCTAGTAAGTGTTGGAACAATATACCGGCAATAATATCGGCGCTCATCTTGGTTACTTTCAAAATTAAATTTAAAAAATTTCTTTTAGATTATCAACTGCGCTTTGAAAACTATAATTTCGATGTCTCAGAATTCATTTCTGCTTTGTTATTTTTTGTTTAATTTGCTGTCCATATAGATTAGACCATTATAGACCATTCATATGTATATATTAAAAGCTAGTTATTTATTTATATTCTAGCTTTGTGGCTGCGGCTACGGCTGCGATTTATATAATCTTAACTGCATTTTATTTTTTTATAAGGAACCCTAAAAAATTATATAATACTAAGATAAAGTAAAGTATTTCTGATAAATTCAAGCACTTGCCTATAAAACTGTGCATTGAATCGGATTTTATTCATTTTTTTAGGAGTTTTAATATTTTGCACGGAAGTCTAATTCAATTCGAAAATTAAAAGTACCCTATCCCTATCTATCCCGTCCCGTCAAAATCCGTCCAGCCGTTCCCGAGATTACCCAGAACAAACAGACGGAGAGACAGACAGTCAAAAATTTTATTTTGGTATAGATATCGTATATACATTCATAATTATTTGGTAAAAAATTTTTTTTTTTTATATTACTAACAGACAATTTTGACAGACTTTTATTTATTAGTATAAATTATCGTCCATGTATTTAATAATTATATTAATGTTCCCTTTACTTTAAACTATATCACATACAACATGACTAATATACTATGGTATAATATTTATTAGTACCGTTAAAACCCACTGGGTCACGACTGAAAATCAGCGCTGGGGTCATCTGTAATGGTGGCAACTAGCTAATGCTAAGTTGTGTACCTTTTCCTAGCGACGACACTCAGGCATTTTTTATGTAAAATTTTATTATAATGTTACTGTTTGTAAATTGTATGTTCGTTGTGTGTTTGCTGGAATAAAAATAATTTCTTCTTCTTTCTTCTATTCTTTCTAGTTTTAAGATGTATAATTAGAAAGAAATGGAAAGCAGCATTCTCGTTGATTATAGACTGAGGCAAAGCAAGTTTTCAATGTGAGGACAATATTTGGGAGCTTGTGGCTAATCATTACTATTTGAAACCTGTATTAAAAGATTTCACAAATTTGCAATAGTATTATTGATATGTTGTCATTTAAATAGTATTGTTGATCCAGATAAGAGTAAATGTGAGGTGAATGGTCGCGGTGCAGAGCACAGCAGAGGGCAGCTCAGTCGGCAGCGGCCGCAGCGTAAGCACTCGTTAACAATGACCGAGATGATGTCACGGCGTTAATGAGTGCCGAGTGCCCAATGAGGCAATCAGCCCGTCCTAGTGCTTTGCGATATTTAACGTAGAAAATATCTAATGATAGCTAGCGATTTCACTGAATTATGTACATTCACTTTTCTCATATCAAATGTTACGGACCAGTATGTTGTAACAATCTCTATACTAACATGTATTTGTAACTAAATACATTTCAGTGTGTACTAGACACTGTGTTTGTTTCGGCGGTCCCTGTAACTGGTAACTGCATATTAATAACATTAATGGTGTAGTGTTTATAATATTTACTTTTAGGGTCAAATTGCCTCTTGAAGAATGCTTACTTTATAACTACATCTATATCTTACATATTTTGTAACCAAATTCTGCTTACATATTTAACAAAATATTTTGTCGTATAACCTCATAATGGCCATAAAGAGGCGAGATGATAGAGTGATAAACACCATAACCCCCAAGAGTTAAAGTCACATCCATACGGTAGTCCCGAGGATGTAACTAGGGTTTGGAGAGAAAAAATAGGAAAGGAGGAGGGAAAATAAAAACGACAATAAAAAAAAGAAAAATCTAGACTAGACTAACTTATATAGTTGAGGAAAAAATAATAATATTGTAATATAAAAATAGTTATAAAGCTGACATAGACGTAAGTCGTTTTTGTTTTTTGTATCTTTATATTTTAAAAGAATTTATTGTGAAACATTTTGTTGTTGTTTTTTGTTTGTTGAAAAAGAGTGCGGACCAAGAGTCTGCTGTGCGTAAAAGTCCCGGCGGTTTAGGCTCTGCGTTGGTAAATTAATCAGGACATATATTTTTTAATTATATAAGTAAGTAGATAGATGTTAAACTTTCGATAAAACATTTTAACCCTTAATTCACCCTCTTAGATGTCGTATTTTGAAAAACGCTTATATACGTGTTTATTTATTTCTACCAGCAGAAAGTATATGAAATTCTATGCTTATAGCTTCAAAAATGCCCAACTCTCCATACAAACACGCAACCCCTAATTACCCCTCTTAGGAGTATAATTCTGAAATACCCAGATGTATGAGTACATTTATTCCTAACTATAAGCGGATATATGAAATGTCATTCCTCTTCAAAAATATCGAATTTCCCATATAAACTTCCAACCCTCTATTTCACCTTCTTTTTGAAAACCCTGATAAAAGTGTTCATTTAATTCTAACCATAAGTTAAAGACATATGAAATTTCATGCTTCTTGAAAAATAACGAACTTTTCAATTTAATTTGCTACCCCAAATTCACCCTCTTCGGGGTGTAATTTTGAAAAACCCCGATGTACGTGTTTTTTATTTCTAACCATAGTCATATATGTATATGAGAATTTCATGCTTCTTGCTTAAAGAATTTCGAACTTCCTAGATAAACTTGCAATCCCTAATACACCCTATTAGAGGTCCAATTATGAAAAACGTTGGTTTATTTTTAACCAGAAGTATGTATATTAAATTTTATGGCTTCTTTTATGAAAACGACGGACTTTCAAACAACTGTTCATCTCCTATTTTGCCCTCTTAAGGGTTAAATTTCCTAAAACCCTTGCTGTCTTTTTTGCTTTTTGATGTAAAGCAGCTTTACATCACAAAAGGATTCAGCTGCCAAAATTTCAAGTTTGTAAGTCCAGTCATTTAGCCTCTGCGTTGATGAATCAGTCAATCAGGACAAGTAATCTATACTAATAAATAAAATTGAAGTGTCTGTTTGTAATTTTTTTAACTAAATAAATATGAATGTATAGGCAAGCAAGACCTATACTAAAAATACAATTTTTCAAATTTTTGTCTATCTGTCTGTCTGTTTTTTCCGAGTAGTCTTTGGACGGATTTTGACGGGACTTTTTTTGGTACATAACTGAAGTTACCCCGAGTAACTTAGGGTTCTTTTAATTTTCGAAAATAATTTGAATAAAATCCGATTCAAGGCACAGTTTTAAGCGCTATAATTAATCAGAAATGTTTTAACTTTAACTTAGGACTAAAATTTTTTTAGGAAAATAATTAGGGTTCCGTATAAAAAAAACTCAGTGACGAATATATTAAACGCGTGCGCAACCGCGGGCACACAGCTAGTTAGCATAGAAGAAGATTCCTGACACTCCTGCTTTACACCAGAGATAAATAATAAAATATAATATCCTCCGTGTCATCCGTGTGATCATTGTGTAATTGTTTAATACGTTATTTTTCAGATTTTTAATCATATTTACAATTACTAGATTATAAATATTTATTATACAGTACAATTACATACTAATTTTCGATAATATTAGAAAAATAACATGAACCATAATTTATTTTATATTTTTATTATATTACATTTAAATAATTTTTAATCTTAATGATATTTTAATAAACAGTTGACATTTTTTAATGTCCTTCAAATAAAATAATGTTATTGTATACGTGTGTCTCTTTGATTGTAATTGATTTTTTCAATGTACTACAGTCTGACATTTAAATTATATTTCTATATTATTAAAATAATATAAATGTATATCCAAAGCATGGCGATCGAAGTGGTGGTCATGTAAAGACATTAAATATCAACACCTATGAAGTAACTCATTAATGAAATATTTTTTTTTTTTTAATCTTATAACTCGATCAATCATACAATCAAGAGTAGGCACAACACTACAGCGTCTAGTCTAAACAAAACCGACATGCGACTACTATTTTTGTTACATAAAATAAAAATCATTCAATACGTACACATCAAAAGATATACCACTAGATTTTAGGGTTATACTTCTGTAATAGTTTCACATTTCAACAACAATTGGTCATTGTTATTACGTAAAATATTATTTTATCAGAGAAACTAAACCGGTGAAACGAACGAACCAACTGAGGGCGTTCGGGAAGCGTACATATAAAATCCATGTATGAGTGAGTGGTATGTATGAGTGGCACGCTCGGCCGGTATGCTAGTTCTATTGATAATTAATAATTCTATGTGACTGGTGGTAATTTTTTTTAACTTTTACGTTATTCTGACCCTGAAAGGTATTATTTGTGATTGGTTGATTGCCGTATTTAATTTATTTTTCTTCATAATTTTTACTTGTTATACATGTTTATTATTGTTTACATCAACTGCATTAATTTAAAAACAGAACGCATTAGTTTCGGCACAAGAACTGCCTCTATAGTTCGCGCACGCTCCCTAATGTGTTGTTACGAATATAAAGTAAGATTCATTGGTTTGTTCGTTGACAGTCAATGTTCAATGGCTTGAGCTTGAGGTCTTTCTGAACACATGAAGGTTTTGATACTTTGGACTAATGCCCGTTTTCACCAACCATTCCTTAACGAACTCTTAACTAAGGGCCATTTAAGACAAGTGATCCCCTGAAACATCCCCTAACTCAAATTACTTTTCACCATTGTAACCGTTCCCTAGCTAAGGGATACTTAAATTATAGTGCTAAAACAGTCGGACTTTTACCGATAAATTACGGAATTCATATTTATTAAGGTATTTGAGTAGAAATTATGAAATATATAATAATATTAATAATAACTTGTATATTTTTTTATTAAATATTATATAAAAAGTTATTAAAAAGTTTGTTTTCTATCAAAAATTCCAATATTATTGCCTATCTTAAAAACAATGTATGACATGGCAACTTTAAGAAAAAGTTAAGTTGTCATATTTTTTTGATTTTACTGTGGGTTTCTTTCGTAATATCGTGTTTTATAATGGCTGAAAAGAGAAAACGTGGACAAATCGAAGAGAAAGATAAACTAAGAAAGTTACTATGTCAACATAAAGACACAATTTTAATATATAATAATGCCTATATAATAAGGCCTTATATAATAGTGTCGGGTTTAGAGTTTTTTGGCGGGATCTCAGTCTGACATGTAGCAATTGTTTTCTTTAATTCATTAAACTTGTGTACTTGACTCTATATCATGTAATCTTGGTGGCGTTTTTGTGTGAAATAGTTTAGTTATTGTGTTCAAGTTAAGTTTATTATAGAAGACAACGCGTAGCATACATTCTGAGGTGCCAACAAAGCTCCATGGAAAGTTTGAGCAGGATAGGCCACCGTTCTGTTGGATCTTGGTAACGCTGATACAAGATTGAAAATCTTACCTACATGACATTGGCACAAATTGTGTGTACACACAGATTGCCATTAACTAAGAAGAAGAAGTGTCGGGTTTAGAATTAGTTCAACGTCTTGAATAGCTTCTAAACTTTCTAAAAAATCACTAAAATATTCCTCCATTTTAAGGTTATCTCACAATGCATAGATCGGGAATAACTGTCACTTAAAAATAAGTCTCCGATATTTGGGCCCACAAATTTAAGTGATCCCTTAGTGTATAAGGGACACCTAAATATTGGTGAAAAGCAAAAACGTATAAGTAACCCCCTAAACACGTTAAGGGATCACTTAAAAGATAGGGATTTTTGGTGAAAACGGGCATAAGTGTGTTCGTCTGCTGAGCTTTACTCAATAATATTAATTTAATTTTAGTCATAATATACAGCATCTCAATGTTATAACGTGTGCTGATGTCAGGATAACGTGGTGGGGTGAGGTAATGCCCTAGTTTGCTGTCTTCTTCGACTCGAGTGATGTTTTAATATAAGGCAGCGATCGGACCCACTCACCAATTATATATACATATTTGGTACTGTTGTCTAACTCGTGAGTCAGAACAACAATAAGCAGTTACAACACATTAATGACATCGCGTCATGTTATTTTCAACGCTATGTAGCTAATTCCTTCTGGTGGCGGGAGAGCCTGATGTCTATTTTTATACTGTGGAAACTTATTCGTTCAAATTGTGAAACATGAATATAACATTGAATAGTAACAACCTGGTGCTAATTGATATTATGCTTTAAACTTGCACAAATAGATTTATTTAATGGACGGTAGCCAATCAGACGAGTATATTGATTCAGGATGATTGTCTTTCTTAGCGATAATTCAGCCCAGGTGTATACCCCGGTGGTAGTTCAACGAGCCACCTGGACATGTGGACGCTCGCGTCACGTGACACAGCCGGCGCGGCGTAACGCATGCAAATCTATACTAATACATTAAATTTAACCATAGACTGTTAACTGTAAACATATATGTATAACGGAAGACAACACAAACATAACGCGATGTAGCATCGTTCAAAGAAAATAGATTTCTGTTGTTATTTAAGAGGTGACAGTATTTTAATTATAGTAGCACAAACGAGTTAGTACGAGTGCAACAAGTGCATTTATGATCCCATTAATATACGACACTTAAAAACTACTACTTGAAAAGATGGCTGATTCTAAAAGCAAATGACAATGTAGACGTAAAGTCACATTGTTTATCTTGCTATTTGAATTTTACTTTTATAATTCTTTAAAAATGTAATATCCCTAACCGACACTAGGTGATAATCCGAAACAATTTCATACCGGTAACCGTTCAAACCGGTATAATATTACTTTTATAACCTTATCCAGATTCGCAATTTTTAACTCTAGGCTTAGTGTGTTTACCATCCTGGACCACATCGTCACTTAACATCAGGTGAGATTGTGATCAAAGCACAGCCTATACCGAGTAAAAAACATATCCATGACATCCCTTTTTTTTTTTTTTTTTTTTTCGAGGGGAATGCATTTACGCATTTGCTGTCCAGCCAGACCTGATAGGGACGTAACCTTCCAGGTCTGGCTGAAGCGACTGATGATGTGTGACAGTCTCTCGCACGTAATTGCAAGGGGCTGTCACATAGAATTAGTGTGGGACTCGCGGCGAGAAGCGCCGTTGACCACTACCCACTAAACCCCCCGGTACCTCTCGCCACCTAGTTGGAGCAACACGGGATCGGACTGGTGCATGCACCGCGAATACTCCAGTGGCCGCCAAGAGAAACATCCTAAACCAACCGAGAGAGGGTAGAGAGTGCCTCCTCTCACCCCCCTCCCCGAGCACCCTCTCCTCCCGGCATCTGTGGCGCGAGGAGAGGGTACTCGGGGAGGGGATCCATGGCATCCCTACCACACAGTTACACACCCACGTACTAGTGGGAAAGCGCTTTATAGTGCCGTTACATACTGCACATATTTGTCGTATTAGATTGATAGAGGCGTTACTTTGTGTGTATTCCCGTTGTAATTAATATAGTTGGTATTACATTGCGGATTCCACCTTAAATGATTTTCAGCTGTCATGTATTTCGGAAGCTGATAAATTTATACAAATATGAATAAATAAATGTATTACGATATTACGATGTTCGAGCAATATATAATATGGGACCTCGCGAATCTCTAAAGAACAAGTTTCAAGAATATGATATCTTAACTTTGCCCTCCCAATACATCTTCGATAACTTAATACATATTCGTAAAAATTTAGACAAGCTAGATCTAGTGAATGATCGTCATAATTTTAATATTAGAAGTAAAGACAAGTTGTTCGTCCCACGCTTTAGGTTAAGTAAGTGTAATAAAAGCTTTATAGGTAATAGTATTCGGTTTTACAATAAGATCCCAAGTAACATTACCGATTTACCTGACAATAAGTTCAAGTATTATGTCAAGCAAGTTTTAATCTCAAAAGTTTATTACAGGGTGGATCATTACGTGAACGATAGTGATGTCTGGAATTAACCCACATCTCTGTGCTTCCACTAAAAACTACGATTTGTATAGTTTTTTATATGACATAAAAAAATTATATATATTATATTTATGAAAAAAAAAGAAGGAACCAGATCGAGTTTCTTGCCGGCTCTTCTCGACTGGGTTGTTTTCCGAACCGGTGGTAGTGTTTAGACGTTCATAAGCGCCTTTTTAGGGCCTAAATTGAATAAATGAATTTTGATTTTGATTTTGATTTTGATTAACGATATTATAATAATAATGCTTTTGTTGATGACTACAAAGTACTAACTAAAGTAAATATACTTATTATAAATTCAAACACGAAAACTGTACGTTAAAGCGGATTTTATTCGAAATTTCTTGAGTTTCTTTTTTTTATGCGAAACCCTAATTATTCTCGAAAAACAAAAGTAACCTAAGTTACGCGGAGTAACTACAACTATTTACGAAAAAACCCAGCCGTTCCGGAGATTACCCGAAACTAACACAGACAAACAAAAATTTTATGAATTGTTTTGTTGGTTTAGGTATCATCGTATGTACATTAATATGTAATTATTTTGTAAGAAATTGTTATTTTTACATTACGAACAGACACTTGAATTGAAGAAGAGCACAGTTTACAATTCCGAGGAAGCGCGAACGCGACGCTGTGACTTGACGCGATGCGCTTTCTGTTTAAAGAGAAATTAGCGAGATTGTCGCGCGACTCGAGTTCGCGCTGCGAGTACTCCCCGGGTACATCCGCGTCTAGAAACTATACACACGCGGTCCACGCTCCACACACTTTGATATTAGCTGAGTGGTTTTAATTTGTACTGAGTGGTATGGTTATTCATCTGCATGTATCGGAATGAATTTCATCACCAGTAGGTATCATATACAAATACACAAATTAAGTAGCCGAAAAGAACTTTCCAAAATGTCAATTAAGAGGATGAGCGGTCGGCAACAGATTTGAAATGTAGGTATTTCAGAAATCTATTATTATCGCGTTTCGTCCTAATGAAAGAGTTATAAAACACGAAAGGGACAACTGCAGCTCGGACTGACCAATGCAAAATAGACGAAAACATCACTTTCATAGTACCCTGTTTTTCTCCCCCGAAACTACACCGGTTTTAATATATTTTTTTTCAGTTATAGAATAAGAAAGACGTCGGCTATGCCTCTACGTTTTGATTTTTAAAGTTTTCATACATCAAATTTGTTTGACGAACGTCTGATAATGGCGATAAAAATCAAGCCTTTTTTCATTTTCAAATGTTCCTAATTTCTACACTAACTAACTTATGGAAAAAAACAAAACCGACGGGCATGGCGGTGGTGGATTTATATTATTTGGTATAAAAATATTTACTTTAATGCTAATTTATCCTGAGAGGAAACAGGGGACTACGTGTGTATGGAATAAATATCGCTAGCATATTCTCTTAATGACATTATTTTAGTGAATACTTGAAAAATATATGCAGTAGCTGAGTTCGGAGGTAATTGCCTCATTGTAAATGGATAATTAGTTGTATATAGTAAAGTTGACATGCGGAGTGCAGGACAACGAGGGCTGGTTTCAGAATACCATCAAAAACAAAACTTGTAAAAAAACAAAGTCTAGGAACTTACTTACTTAGTTTTTCTACCGTAAAAAGTTGAGAGATCCATGTAAATACCAAGTCGGTTACTTTATTAAGTCCCTACTTAAGGGACCTTCTGTCATAAGTTATTACGTAATTAACTAACCTAACAACATCTTATAAGATGTTAACCATATCAATATTAACAGTCTATTACGTTTTTAATAAAATATTTTCCTTGATTTATACACTAAACACTAATTGTATTCTAAATTTGAAGCTTCTATGTCGGCTAGAAGTGCCTTAGAGTTTTGATGATCGGTCAGTCAGTGAGTGACAAAATTAAGAAATTTTAACTAATTATAATAGTTAAACTAATGGTTTAAATTGAATGAAATTTGAAATATACCGCATTTATACAATGCCTGCTTGCTTACTGAAAATTCAGACTTCTAGTTTTGACCACAACGAAGTTATAGGGGGTCGAAAATGGCCTGAAGTACTTCGAGAAAAGGATAGTACGGTCGTGCCGCTTTTTTTTACTTTTGCTTGACTTGACAGTATAGTAGAGATATATGAAACAGATGTCGGTCGGTGTGTCGGAAGGGGATTGAAGTAAACAAACAAAGGTATCGGTTGGGTGCGCGTACATAGGTACCATCGGGTACGGCGGGTAGTGACCTCCGGGGCCAGACACTGCGCTGCTCTTTACTATAACCTCCTGGTCCCGCTATAATGTAATTATTATAAACTAGCAGATCCCGTAGCTGGTCTCGAGTCTCATGTTGTCTATTTCGCACAATTAATCACTGCGTAAAGAGTCGTCCCATAATCACGCGATGTTTAACGTGTTATTGTTTTTGCACGTAAAAATATGCGCAATATTTGTTTTAAATAGGCGCAGGTATAATGTTATTTAATTGTGGAAATTATTTCCTAACAGTATAGTTACCGTATATACATACATATCTGGGCGGCTGTCTCTTCCTGTCATGCTCGCAAAAGAGAAGGCAGAAAAGGAGAGGGAGCGAGCAGCGCATCCGAACCCAGTCGGGGTCTCGGAAGCTGCAGCGCCGGACGCGCTCGTCCGCGTGCTCTCCAAGACCCTCAAGCCTAGTAAAATAATTTAACGTCGGACCTCTCGAGAGGTAGGGCGTTGTCAGGGCTTCAGAAGAATGTATGTATATGTGTGTCTCCAGAAGCCCTGGCGTTACATGCCAGTTTTCCTGAAACTAATAATTTAAATTGAAATTTATCGAATTATTGATCAAAAACTGGAAATATTGATATTCGTTAATGTTTGACGATGGATATCTCGTAACGGCTTCACTTAATCGAAAAATCAGAAGAGACCATTTTTGTAGAGCAGTAAATTTCCTACAAAATCATCAGTTACCCGATTCGAAATAATTTTTTTTCATCGATTATAAAATTCATAATAAAAACGAATATTTTCTTTAAAATAGCCAAACTTCAACTATGAATATCTTTTAATCGGTTGGGTTTTTGAAAAAATCATATGAGACCTTTTTTGTAGAGCATTCAATTTCTTACAAAGTCTTTGCCACGGAATATTTTTCCAAGCAGTTGGAAGCGAGATATAATTTTTGTTATCTGATTATTCGAAAAAAATAGAAACCGGAGGACCTTCCTGTTATAATTAAGAGCTCATACTTGGAGAGACTTCTTTTTAGGTGTCTACGAACCTATTTTTCAGAGTATAAAGTGAAAAATTATTTATTCGATTTTTTTTTTACCCACCCTAATATACACCGAAGATTTTCTTTACAAAATATCGAGTGTCACTTGTTTTTCATCACCCATAGTGTTTCTGATTACATTACGTTATACTCGTAACATTATGTAAAAATTGGTCTAAAGACTGCTCTGTTATCCAATATCTCACGTCCTCTCCCACTGCATCATGTTATATCATCATGTTATTATCTTTTATAATGTTTTCACTTAAAATTTTGATGATGACATTATCCTTTCCTTTTTCTTAATATTCCATTAAAATTCTATTATTTCTCGATGTACCAAATTGTAAATGTTAAATGTTCTTTCTTAGACGGCCTCCTCAACGAATCCAATAAAACTCATGTTACATTAGCAGAGCGCACGCGTAAGATAAACTGACAGTTGACATGAATAAACTAATAGATAACCTTCGGGTTTTCTCTTATAATAATCAATCATTCTTATATATATCACTTCTGACGAGAGCGTGATGAGTATCAACGGTTTAGATTAAAGTACTTATAGCTTGAAGCCCATTGAAGGGATTGTATGAGCTGGTACTGCGGAATATACGATTACAAGTTGCGCCGGTACTCAGTACCATGATAACGCTGTTGAAGACCTGGGAGGCGCTTGTGCGGCAGACGGTTTCCGTCACCGCCACCGCTCTTGTATACAGTACGTGCGAATCGATTACTCGGAACATTCAGCTATTTAAATACTGTCTTACTCAGGGAAGAATATACGAAACGCGGAAGGAGCCGCGGGCATACAGCTAGTAATAATAATAGAAACAACAACAGAAGAAGAAATGAGCCACTAGTAACACGAAAAAGGGTTAAAAGACCAGACTTACATAACAAAATATAAATTAAGATTACGCTTGAAGACTTATGTTGGCGAAGCTTTTATGTCACATTCTCCTCTAAATTACAAAATTATATGATTACTTAATTTCACTTCCCATCCATTCCATTCAACCGATAGACGTCCACTGCTGGACATAGGTCTCCCCTAAAGATCTCCCCGACGACCGGTCTTGCGCCACTCGCATCCAGCTAATTCCCGCGACCTTTACCAGGTTGTCGGTCCACCTTGTGGAGGGCTTACCCACATTACGTCTTCCGGTACGTGGTTGCCAATCGAGAACCCGTTGGTCATCGGGCATCGGTTCTACGAGCAACGTGAGCAAACTTTCCAAAAAAGAGGAAAAAAAAACAAAAAACAATTGAATTTTTGAAAACACAACAAACACATTTGCAAAAATTTCAGGATTTTTTAAGAATAATCCAATGTATTTAACAAAATCAATTAGCCAAAAATTTGATGTTGATTGTCAAATTTTGACGATTTTTATAAAAAAAATTTTTTTACAAATTCGAGCTATTTAAATATTATGATCAAAAATCACAATTCTACGGGACATAGATAGAGTAAATATATGAATATGTTGGTAATGAGATATATTGCTTAGATAGACTATAAGGTGTTTATTAAAATATAATTATTTGAACAGAACGCGAGCGAAGTCGCGGGCGCAGCTAGTGATTAAATATAAATAATTGTCTCTGCTCGTATCTTACATAACTGTACTGCTTTAATTTACGAGAGTTATCGTTATTATTGTCCGAGTAAATGAAACTAATTTTGAAGGAAATACACTGGATTCAGATGAAGTTGATATAAGTAAAATTTACAACGAATACACATTGTATAATAATATAGATCTGTTATTTAAAGTGAGGCCCTCGACCTCTCGGCTCTAGTACAAAATTTCAAGATTTGCGTACATACGTTAATGTAAGCTAAAGAGATTACATATTATTATGTAGGTAAAATTAAATTAATACAAACCACCTTTTTATTGATGTACCGTGAACGAAGACGCTGGTATCAGCTAGTGAAATATTAAGTGACAAAGTGTCTGTTGTGTTCCAGATGAGCGGGAGGATGTACAGAAGAAAACATTTGCCAAGTGGATAAACTCACAGCTCGTTAAGGTAACTAACTCTTTCATTTTATTATTGTTAGTGACAACATACTACCACACACTTTCATAATGGAAGTCACCTAACTGATAAAATGAATTTTAAAAAAAAATGGCGACTAAAATTTTCTAAAAGCCTGCAGCTTGGCTAAACGCAATTTGCTTATATGTACTCACTTTTGAAACACAATTAAGTTAACATAAGATAATTTAACTGTTTCATGTAGAATCATTCTACGAGTGTAACTCAATATCTCTCTTTTTAACCTCAGTTTTAAAAATCATGTTTCTATACTCTTATAATTACCTTTTAATGATTCATTTCTCACCTATGTATATGTGAAGACTTCTAGATCTCCCGAGGCGATATTCAATTTAATTTAGTTGAATTTGTTGTAAAAATCATTTAACAGTTAAACTTTGATTTTATACATACATACATACATATCATCACGCCTTTCTCCCGTGGGGGGTAGGCAGAGATTACGTCCTTCCACTTGCTACGATCTTGACACACCTCTTTCGCTTCCTCTACTTTCATGAGCGCTTCCATACATGCTCGTCGGTTATGAGTACTTTTTACCTGGCCTTAATTTAACATATGATTGATTTGGTTTAGATACGTTCGCCTAGGTCGACCCTTACCGACTTGCCCATTCACCCTCGCCTTATAAATTAATTTCGTTAATCTTCTCTCATCCATCCTCTCTACATGCCCAAACCAACTAAGCATACCTTTCTCTATTTTGATTTTATTGATAATAATTAAAAGGACGAGGATCTAGAGAAGTCTTTATTTCAGTTATCGTATTTCTTCCATTTCCAGACTTCATAACGACAGGGTAGTTGACAGTATGAAAATTATTGGCAGTTTTTAATTTATGCTCTAAACATTTAAAAAATTAATTGTTTTAATTATAATAATAAAGATATATTTATTTTTTACACGGTATAGGCTCAGTGCTTTGACCACAATCTCATCTGATGTTAAGTGACGATGTAGCCCAGGATGGTGAACGCACTAAGCCTGATACTGGTTCTCAAGTGATGCTGCCGGAACACACCTATTGGTATTTGGCGACAGGTTTTTAAACTTGAGGGTGGTAGCTACCCAGGCGGGCATCAATAGAAAATCACCTACCACCGTGCTATGGTTTCCTCACGATGTTTTCCTTTACCGAAAGCTCAGGCCGATTTAAGAGTCGGATAGGTGGGGATCGAACCTGCGTCGACTGACGCGGAATCCGGCCACACTACCCACTGCGCCATAGAATTTTATTTCTCAAAGTAAAATTTAAATATTGCAGCCATTAGTCACGTGAGAATGAATGCCAATCAGAGCGCGTGACGTCACATGGTGTATACTCTCTTGAAATTATGTAATTTGATGACGATGCGATTGATGTAAATTATGACTTGGTAGATATAATTTTAATAAAAAATAACACTTACAATCTTTACAAATTACTACCATGCTATGAATGGATAATTGTTTATTCATCGTAGGTGTACGCTATAATGGCTTTATAGTATATTGTATCCGCCGGATTCGGTGTTACAAGGCATCGGTTCGAATTTGACAATCGGACAATTAGATGTGAAACTGACTTGAGTTTTCGTTTTAGTCGAATATCGTGGTAATACATTTTAAAATAACCTCTATCGCATTGGAAAATATGTCATCGAGCACAAATAGGTGTGTTCCAAAAGCATAAATTGATAGCCACTATCTCTAGGTTTAGCATTTTACCCTATTGCACACATCGCCCCTTAAAACCAGGTGATATCGGTCTCAAACACTTGTATATTATAATCCTAGCTGTCCTTGCGACTCCGTCCGCGTGGAACTCCGTGTTCGTAAAATAATGATGTTAATAAAATAAATTTACAGTTTTAAATCTCTTAAATTTTCTTTAAAATACTGCAAAGCATACAATGGCGGATAATTTTGTATCAACTTCATTTACTATTATTCTCATATTTTTCATATATTTACAATATTTTCGTCACACAACCGGCGGCGCCTTAACACATACCATCTGCCTACACCGTCTCTCATCTGCCATATATCAGATCGCATGGAACGACTATATAGGGCTCTGTAGAGCCAACACAGATCCCGCACACTCTCCGTGTCCCCCTCAGGCGGCGACCCAAGACGTGTCTCGTTCCCCAACTGGGGAGGCTCTTGACGTCGCCGCCAGCGCGATACAGTGACACTACCCATGCATTGAGCATTACACGCACAACACTGCAAACACACTCCTGCACATAACACGCAGGTACATAGGTCTCCTGTAAGGAACCTTTTTTATGGTAAATAAAAAATGCAGGGTTTAGATAGGATTCAATTCGCGAGAGAGTTTGAATACTCAGGTGACGGCTAAGCCGAGGTTCGTACCATTTTGGTAACCCTTGTGCTAGTTACCTTTTGCAGCTGAGTGCCTTCAGCACTCGCCCCTAAAGTTACGGTGAAGCTGTAAAGGCCCTTCCGGACAAAAGCGTTAGCTAAGTTCGAAAAAAAAGGGCCAACACACAGACACATTTGCAATGTATATCTGCTAAAGTGAACGTTCCTGATATTGTAATATAATAAAAAGTGTTGACGTGGGAATAATACATATTGAAAGTGTTTAATAATATAGCAAGAGTGTTTTAACACTAGTTAACGTCATAAATATTCCTTATTAGATACCGTAAAAAAGATTTAAAAAAAAAAAAAACAAATCTGTATAGTGGTTCTCCAGTTATAAACAAATTAACGAACAGATAGATAGATAGATAGAAATTGTCTTTTATAATAATGTTTGATTAAATTAAAATACAGAGAAATGTAGCGTTTGACCAAAATATGATTTTAAACGAAGACATGACATGAGATTGTAAACACATTAAGCTTTCTCATAATTATATTATATAATTCTCATAATATTATAACACTGGCCCGTAAAACTGCATTGAAACGGATTTTATTAAATTGTTGAGGAATGTTAGCTTTAGTTTGCGCGGTACCCTAATTATATTCGTAAATTTAAAATCCCCGAAGTTACCCGGAGTAACTTCAGTTTTTACCAAAAAAGTCCCGTCAAAATCCGTCCAGCCGTTCCGGAGATTTGTAAAATTGATAAATAAAATATGTTAATGGTGTTCTTTTAGCGAAATGTTTATATTTTGGAAAAATTAGATTTTAAAGCCCATTATAAACCTGTTTCTGAAAAATTGTCAACTACCCTATTGTTACTTCTTCTGAATTGTTCTAGTTTAAACTAATAAAGTAGTTTGTGACTAGTTTATTGTTTGATAAATATGAGTGTCATAAATGAATAAGTGTAAAATCAATTTATTTTCACCATTTGTTAATTTCTATTCCTTTCTGTCTGCACCGTGAGGTTGGATGTAGAGGAGACATTTATACTCAGTGAATCTCGACTGATCCGTGCAGATACATTTACTTACATATATCTATACGGTAAACATACACCACTGTACCGTACACATTACTGTAAGTGTGATGTGGTCAAAAGTCATGCTTTAAATTTAACGTGTTCGCGTCAAGACGATTTGTGGTTCTATATAAAAATAGCATTTATTAATAATAACATTATTATATTAGAATTGCATTTGAAACTTGTGCATGTGTTACAGAATGATAAGCCACTCGTGGAGGATTTGGTCCAAGACCTGCGGGATGGCGAAGTGCTGCTGGCCCTGTTGGAGATACTCACCGCACAGCAGTATGTGAGTTAGCACTGCAGACTGTTGATAATCAGTAAGATGAGTAGCGTGGTGACGTGCGTGCGTGCGTGCGTGTTGCAGAAACGCGAGCGCGGCCGCATGCGCGTGCACCACATCAACAACGTGAACACGGCGCTGCAGGTGCTCGACGCGAACGGCGTCAAGCTAGTCAACATCAGCAGCAACGACGTCGTCGACGGGAATCCCAAGCTCATACTCGGTTACTACTCATCATCTATTGTACATACACATACGCGATACCTTGCAGTAGTAATGCAATTTTTGAAATGTTTAAGATGCCGTTTCAGTGCTTGCGCAGAGATAAATATTAAAATTGATACGTTACGTAACTTATTGTATGTTTTGATTATGAGTAAACTGTATGAAAATGCACATAATTATTGTAAAAATCAAATAAATTGTGGAGACCTCGCCGAACATCCTACGGCACACTAGCGCGAGCCGCGGGCGCACATGTTAAATATATTTAATACCTCGTATGAGAGAAGTTCGTGTGTCCCGTCTCGCTCGCATTCTGTATGTTTCTGATTAGCCACCGTAATCTTTGTAAGCCCTACGACTAACGAAGGCATCTTTTAGAATATAAGTCTCGCTGTACATTCTCAATTAATCAACAATAAATCAATAAGAATCAGACAATAAATAACTTTCAAACGTGTATCACGATTTTGCCACCAGTCATCCTTCATCTGGCTAGCAGCAACCAAAAAATGTTAAATGTTATGGCGCATGTTGCTAATTTATATTTCAAATCAAATCAGAAATTCTTTATTCAATTTGGACCCTGAAAAGGTGCTTATGAACGTCAACAAATTACCTGAAATGTAATAATAACAAGAATTTGTATCAATCGATGACGTTGGTTTTTATTGAGATACAATAATTATAATAAATTGTATATAAAGGAAATACGTGATTTTTAATATTATACAACGCACCGTGATTCTTTTTTCAAATGAATTATCTGACAATCCCTCTATCTGTAAGGGAAAACTTTAGCTGGCCATTAATAACCGCCGAGTTCTAAATCAATTCGTTCTACATGAAATGGAACGCCACAAACTTATTGTCAGGTAAATCGGTAATGCGCTTTGGAATCATGTCGTGAAACCTGACACTATTACCTAAAAAGCTTTTATAACGCCTAAAGCAAGGGACAGCTAATTAGTGATTACTTCTGGTATCACAATTATGCCGGCTTGTTTAATTTTTTGGAGACTTTTGTACATTAAATTATCTATGGGTGGGCAAAGCTAATTTCTCGGCGGCTGTTTCCCATAATAAATGACGTTGAGCTATATAAGTAAACAAAGTAGACTAACCAAGCAATAGCAAAATCTATTAATTGGAGAATTCTAGGAATTGCAAATACAACTGAGCTTTTTTTTTTTTTTTTTGACGGGGGAAATGCATTTACGCACTCACCTTACCTATTGTATTAGTGAGACCTGAGTTTCTCCAATACAATAGGTAAGGGGGCACGGAGTGACGAGTTCCGAAATGCAACTGAGCCTAATTTTCTCGCCAGAGTTTTTATGTGTGGACTTCATTGTAATTGATTATCGAGTGTAACACCTAAGAACACATCATTATTAAAAAAGCCGATTATTAGAAAGATTCCCTTCTTTCTATCTTGATACTTCACACTGGGAAAGATAAATTTCATACATTTAGTTTTATTGGCAATAAATTATTTAAGGCAAACCATTTTGAAATGTCTTCTAAGGTATTATTTATTTGCTTAACCTCGGTTTCTTTTCACCTTGAATATAAGTGTAGTGTCATCTACAAAGAGAACCATTTCAGCACAGTTAATAGCCATTAGCGATAGATTGTTTTCGTATATCTTTACTAATAAATAAAATTGAAGCGCAGGCTGTTGCGCAACATATATTATACCCTGTCTAAGAATACAAGATCAATTTGGTGAACAAACAGCACTTCTCACAATATCACGATTTCTGCACTCAAACACACTGTGTAATCAAGTTTAAATGTCTTTAACCCACTTGAGAAACACCTAAAGTATATATTCAAACTGAAATTGTTTTAAATTTACCATTTAAACACAATATTTAAATAAATTTCTAGAAATTGGGTCAACAGAATAAACAGCGCCATGACACTTTGAAATGTCGTAAATTTACTGCCTTATGAATCATAGAGATGCGACCTTAGGTATATTAATCATTTTAAGAGATGAAATAAATGAACTCTTATCAAACCTTTTTACTGTGTTTTAGAAAATGCATTGTTCACTTTTTAGATTTAGTTTTTTGAAAAATCATTTCGAGGAATAGTGCAACACTAAATCATTTCTGGCTGATTAAAATTTCAAAAAACTTATGATTGATTGCATCCTGTGAATGTTCCCAGGTTCCCCCTAAAATAGTTCTTATATTGATATTACATAAATACATATGCTCACGCCTGTTTTCCCCGAAGGGTTAGGCAGAGGTGAAGTAGCGAACTACACCACCCACATTTCGCCGAGCTTAGTTCCGTCCCAGATGTGACAGGGGGCGAGCCTGTCGCCATATCGGGCACAAATTCCAAACTCCGGGATGATACTGAGTAGAAAAAACCCAATATCACTTGACCCGACCCGGGGATCGAACCCGAGATCTCAGAACGGCAGTCGTATGTAATACAACTGCGCTACCGAAGCAGTATTATTGATATTACAAACAGACACTTAAATTAGATCAATTAGTATATATAAAAATATTGATGTAACATTTGCGTTTCAGGACTGGTATGGAGTATAATCCTACATTGGCAGGTGGGCATTGCCACCTGAAGGAGTTGATGAGTGACCTCCAGCAGACGAACCTCGAGAAGACGTTGCTGGCGTGGTGCCGCACGCACACGCAGGTGGGTCACGCGTACTCTCCACCACTGTAGGAGCGGAGTGAGTAGTGAAGTGAGGTATCGGTTCTCGGTCGCAGAACTACTCGGGGGTGAACGTGAGCAACTTCACGTCGTCGTGGTCGGACGGACTCGCGTTCAACGCGCTGCTGCACCGGTGGCGGCCACAGCTGTTCGAGTACGCGGAGGTGGTGGCGCGCCCGGCGAGCGCTCGGCTCGAGCACGCGTTCGCGCTCGCGCACAAGCACCTCGGCATCGACCGGCTGCTGGACCCGGAAGGTATGCGCTCGCTCGCGTTCGCTCGGTCGGTTCCGCTGCGCCATGCACACACCACTCACATGTCGTCTCGCTCGGTGCAGATGTGAACACACCGAACCCGGACAAGAAGTCGATCATGATGTACGTGATGTGCCTGTTCCAATCGCTGCCGCACTCCAGCGAGGACGTCGCCGAGCTCGACTCGCCGCACTCGGAGCCCGCGACGCCGCTCGCCGCCGTCGCCTCCGCAGAGGTATACGTACGCTCTTCTTACTCTGTTACTTTACCATTTTATCTTTATATAGCTAAAGCCTCTGTCCTCAGACATAGATCCGAGATCTTGGTTTGTTTTACTTATAGCTTTATTTTACTTCAAGTTTATTATTTATTACAATTTTGATCATTTTAAATTCATATTATTATGCATTATAATGTCTTTACTACAAAATTTTTTTTTGTCACTTTATATTCTATCGCTTTTAACCTTTATCCTTATTCATTTATGTTTGTTATTTTGCAGTTGACCTGTATTTTATTTTTATTTATTTATTTCGTACTTCCGCGATTTCTGGCACATCTGCTATAAACTTGAGGGTGGCTTCGCGGGAGTCGCCATTATTAATTAGGAGCGGGAAATGTAGGATGACCATCCTCAACCCGGTCCTCACCTCCAGGTCACTACGGGGCGAGCCAATCTATTCTTTACTATGTACTGACTAGTTGCTTTCACCTTCCACATATTTGTTTAAGTGGTACCTAGCGGAATGGCTTCGGGAGTATGCATTTGATATTTAATCCAATTTTCCATCTATTAATTCCACTTTTACAGGCTTAATATATTAGTATAAATAATAATAATAATGGAAACTCCATACTTTCGAAAATCTTATACATGTCCATTATTAATTCTAAAGCTTCTAGAATGGTTATCTTAAATAATATATTTAATATACAGATTTTGTTATCTTACAGTTTTATTACAAGTGTAATGTGTACGAGTATAATGTGCAGATCCCGTCGTCGCGGCCGCTGTCGACGGCGACCACCGGCTCCGCGGAACTGGGCGGGTATTCCGGTGCATTCGAAGAGGTGCTCGCCTGGCTGCTCGAGGCGGAGGAGAGGCTCGGCGATGCCGCCGCCCCGCGCGAGGAGGACCTGCCGCCCTCAAGGAGCACTTCCACCGGCACGAGCGGTTCCTCGTCGAGCTCGCCGACCAGCAGGGCCGCGTCGGCGCCGTCCTGGAGGAGGGCGCGCGGCTGGTCCTCGAGGCGGGCCTCTCCCGCGAGGAGGCCGCCGAGGTGCGTCTGCAGGTGCGACTGCTCTCCCAGCGCTGGGAGCAGCTGCGAGGGCAGGCGCTGCGGGCCCAGGCCCAAGTGCACGCGGCCCTCATGCGCGCGCAGCGGGACCACCTCGAGCGCTTCAGGTGAGTCTCGGTCCCGGCGGTGAGCGGCGAGCGAGCCCCGGAGACTGCACCGGTACAGCGCGCGGTGTGTCTGCAGGCAGTGGCTCACGGAGACGGAGGACCGCATCTCGCGCATGGGCGTGGAGGGCGGAGGTCGGCTGAGCGCCGTGCGCGCGCTGCACCGCGACCTGCAGGAGCAGCAGCCGCGGGTGGACGCGCTCGCAGACTGCGTCGTCGTAGTGGACGACGAGCCCGGCCACGACAACGGTGAGTGCCCTCGTGCTCGTGCTCGTGCTCGCGCTCGTGCTCACGCTCAGCGTTCGTGTCGCGCAGACGTGGCCGAGATCGAGGACCAGCTGGGCGCGCTGAGCGAGCGCTGGTCGCACACGTGCCAGTGGACAGTGGAGCAGCTGCGGCGGCTGGAGGCGCGCGAGGCGGAGCGCGAGGAGACGCGGGCGCGGCTGCAGCGGCTGGAGGGGGAGTGCGCGGACCGGGAGGGCGTGCTGAAGCGCATGGAGGCGGAGCCGGTGCGCGAGCTGGGCGAGCTGCCGGTGCGCGTGCAGGAGCTGCGGCTGGTGCGCCGGAGCCTGCGCGAGCTGCGCGCCGAGACGGACGCGTTGCTGCAGCAGCTGCAGGCGGAGCCGACGCTGCTGGACCGAGCGGACGCGCTGGCCGACCGGCTGGACGCTCTCGGCATGATACTGCACGTCCAGGCCCAGCGAGTCAGTACCCACAATCTAAACCAAGTCTCGTAGTTCCAGGAACTATTTCCGCCGCTGGAACGGAAAATGTTAATTGAAACAGGTTCGACCGTTCCACACGTAGATATCACGTGAATCGATACAAACGGACCAATAGACTATTTTACTATGAGAGTCAAAATATAAAAATGCGTTAATAAGCTACTTCTCGCCGTAATGTCGTAACTAATTGAAATATGTTAAAAAACTGATTTTAAAAATAAAATAAAATTTTATTTTATATATCAATAGCAATCAAATAATAAAAAACAAAAACAGTTGACAAACAAAGGAAACAAAAAAAAAACTGTTGTATCTTTGGGTACTCACACACTATAAAGACTATGACGGACAACAAACAGGTATAATATATAAAGCTACATACAGGCACAGAACTAGATGTAGATAAAGATACAGAGCTATCAATTAACAGTCTTTATTAATTAAAAATAATGAGAACCATATCAATGTTATAGGTAATTCCATTCATCCATTCAACCGATAGATGTCCACTGTTGGACATAGGTTTCCCCAAATTACTTTTAATTCTTTTAGGTATTTTTGTAACAAGACACATTTGTGTTCGCGCCTTTTTGTAATGAAATTTTATGCTGGCTTGGTGTTACCGCCATCTATTATCATATATATTTTCTTGTTATTCCAAGTTATTTCTTGTCTATATTATCTACACGCCCCCGCTCTATTTAGTCTATGTTTGCATTATCCCTTCCTCTTCTTGTTTAAAAACGGAACACCGACACGCAACCGCCGCCGCGCTCTCTCGCTATATATCAAAGTGCATATTAATTATCCAATTATATTCCTTACGAGAATATAGAACTTTCATAAAGTGAAGCGAGGTGGAAACTCGGAAAGTTTAATCGAAGGGTAATAATAAAGCTAAGTTCCGTTTACTCCTTCTAACATCATCCTTCTAGATATTTCCACACCACCTGGTAACATTCCTACGCCCTGAAATAAATCACTATAATCAGATATTGACAATGACAATATTCTCTCAACTGAACCGATATATTCACAAGCATGTTTACCTAAAATACTTTGACCTTGTTATTTCTTAAATCTATTTTATATGTAAAACGAAATGTATAATAGAATTGAAAAAATGATATGAAAAATTACACAATACTTTGAAGAATAGTATTTGTAATAATATTTTATCTGTTTTATTTCGATTTTTCTATTCTAATACAGTTTTTGGAAAATGGATCTTTTGGACCTCGATTTGATATTTTATCGATTGATGTTTTGTTTATGTGTGTGTGTATGTAGATTGAAGAGTTCGGTTTCGAATTCAATATCGAAGCAGAAGAGACCTCTGCGACCGGCGCGACCGAGCCGGAGGCGCCCCCCGCCGGGGCCGGTGCCGGTGTCGCTGTGGAGCCGGAGGGGGGCGCCTCTCGCGGCAAGGAGGAGTTCCCCTCCTCGAAGAAGCCGCGCCTCTCCACCGGGAACTCGAGCGCGGACTTTCAACTCGGGTACAGAGTCTTCGAGACTTGGGCCGACAATGCGGAAAAGATTTTAGACGATGTAAGATTATTGATACGTAATATTTATGTATGTTTATGTGAACGATCCCGCAACCGTACGAGTGTGTCCGCAGTGCCAGCGGGAGCTGGAGGCGAGCTGCGGGCGCCGCCGGGAGCTGGTGCCCGCGCTCGACCGCCTCGAGACCGACCTCGGCCTGCAGCGCTCCGAGTTCACGCACGTCGAGGAGATACAGCGCCGCCTCGCCGCCGAGCCCGGCCTGCACGGTACGCGCACTGCGCTCACTGCGCTCACCGCGCACACACTGCGCACTGCACCACACTAACGCACGTTCACTCAGTTACATTCATCATACGTTACAGAGGACGCGAAACAACACGCCGAGACCATACTGCAACTAAAGGAACGATGGGAAAACATTCAACGAACTCTATTGCACATACGGAACACTATGAACCTTCTGGAGGACAAGGAGACCTTCTACAGGAACGTAGAAGCATTCCAGAAGGATCTTCGACGAAGTGCACACCTGGAAGGAGAAGACGCTGCGGGAGAAGCCGACCCCCGACCGGCTGATGCATCTCCGGAACAAGATCCGGGCGGTGAAGCAGCTCGACATGAAGCTGAAGGAGCTGAACGCGCACTCGATAATACTGCTCACGAAGCCCATATCGAAGTACCACAAGGACGACATCGGGACCGACTCGAAGCGAGTCAACGACGCCTACGAGCGCCTGCTGCTGGACCTCGCCGAGCGGGAGGCGGCCGTCGAGCTGGCACTCGACAGGCAGCCCGACGAGGAACACGAGGACCGCTTCCGCCAGCTGCAGCGCGACGTGCTCCGGCTGGAGGCGCGGGTCATCTCCGAGCACGCGAGCATATCCGACAGCGAACACGCTGCGGACAAGCTCGAGCAGCTGCAGGCGACGCGGAGCGAGCTCGACGCGCTGCAGGCGACGTGCGACGCCGTGGCCGCGCAGAGGGCCGGGAGGTACCGCGAGGGCAGCGCGAGGGACCTCAGCTTGCGCACCAGCCTCGAGAATCTGTTGATGAAGTTTGACGATTCTAAAACCATACTGGATCAGAAGATTGCCAAATTACAAAACGGTTAGTGCTATTGTTGTCTTTTTGCGATTCAATTGAATGTAGTTAATTTTAACCATAGGGATTCACACTAAGAGCCGATTTTTTGATCCGTAGTCAAAGTTACTATATCCATTTGTCAATTTTACTATTACTGTTACACAAACCAATGGTTATAATCACAATGCGGTAATGGTTAAATTTAGCAATAGTTATTTATGTTGCCAGTAAAATGAACTGTATAATAGAATACTTTTGATTCCGGTATTTTTATTTGTATGATCATTCCGAGTAAAAAGGGTCAGGGTCCATAATTCGAGTTGTTCAACAAACATTACAAAAAATAGGGTTGAGCTACTCTCGAACATCTGTGTCCATTATATCTTGTGATAGTTTTGTTAATGATATTAGCTTTTTTTATTTCGTCTTGTCTAAAATATTATTTGATTTTATAATTTAATTTTTGAATTTAATATATTTTACAAGCCGAATCAATATTTGTACTGTAATACAGAAATTCTTATGAAATTTATAAACAAAAATATAGCAACATGTTGTAATTATTTAACATATTATTTTATATAAATTTATTCTATAATGAAACTTCAAATGTTAAACAAAATCAGTGAAACAGTTGTTCGCATTAGAGTTAATCATCCGCCATCTTGCTAACCCGACTGGGCTGAATGGTTCAATTATTTAACAAATGGTTAGCATAACTATGTTTCAAGAAACGCATGAAGGCATTATTTTAACCATTTGTTACAAATCGGACCAACTCTCGAGTTGACTACAGATTAAAAAATTGGCCTCAAATCACTTATTTAATTTTTTTATTAACATATTGAATCTAAATCTCAACTTAAATGTGAATACGTAATCACAATAATAATCGGAGCCGTGGCAGTGCGACAAAGCGTTCGATAGCGCGATTAAAATCAACACTCGCGCCATCTATTGGCACAAATGAATAAATATCAAATTGTATAGTCAAACAATTAGTAAAGTATCATTATATCATCAATCTGCGTTGAACAGGAATGAAGGTCGTGCAGCAGGTGAAGGCAGACTCGTCAGAAGTAAACCAGTGGCTGCAGCAGCTCCAGCAGTTCGTGCAGAGCAGCAGCCCCGTGCCCGCTGGGGACCCGCACCACCTGGACCGGCTGCTGGACGCCAGCAACGTGAGTGCCTGCAGCCCTGGCGGCGCGTGTGTGCGTGCGCGCGTGTGTGTGCGTACACATCGGAACACAACAATAAATTTCATTTCACTATTTTCTTTCCGCAGAAATACGATGAAGATAAACAATGTTACAAAACTAAATTAGAGGGCGTCGAGAGTGCTGTGGAGAGTATCCTGGAGGACTGCGAGAGTTCCCTCGCGAAGAGCATCCACGCGGAGGCGCGCGAGCTGAGGAGGCGCTGGGAGACCCTCACCCTCCTCGCCTTCTCCCACAACGAGGAGCTCAGGCGCGCCCTGGAGAAGACCGAGCTCGTCTTCCGGAGGATGGACCACATCGAGGACTGGCTCCGGGACATCGAGGAACAGATGCCGAAGGAAGACGAGTGCAACATCACGGACTCCACCGAGCTGTACCAGATGAAGGCCAGGTTCCAAACCCTCAAGGACAAGTGCGACGACAAGACGGACGAGTTCAGGAGCCTCAACGAAGCAGGTTCGGCTGTGGCATTGTGTCGACTGTGAGCTCAGTGCGGCTCAGTGCGGCGCAGTGCGAGACGTGCCTCTGTGTCCTCAGGCAACGACATCCTGCTGCAGGCGGAGGGCAAGCCGCCCGCCGCGCTCGCCAAGCGGGTCACGCAGCTGAACGCGCGCTGGAGCAGCGTCACCCACGGCGTCTACGAGCGGCACAAGGTGCTCGGCGAGGCCTGGCTCGAGTCCGGCGAGCTGCGCGCCTGGCTCGCCCAGGAGAACGGCTGGCTCGACGGGCTGCAGCGCCGCCTGCGCCGCGCCCCGCACGCGCCCGCGCCCGCCGACGCGGAGGAGATCTGCGACGAGCTGTACGAGCTCGAGAGCTACCTGCAGCACCACGGCGAGGAGCGGCTCGCGCGCATCCGCGACCTCGGCCGGCAGCTCGCCGACGCGCACATCATGCCCGAGTGGATCCGCGCCGAGCTCGACGCGGCCGAGCGCCGCTGGGCCGCGCTGCGGGCCCAGGCGCACGCGCGCGCCGCGCAGCTCGAGCGCGCCGCCCGCGCGACGCCGCCCGCTCCGAGCTCGCGCTCGACCACCTGCAGCGGTGGGTGCAGCGCGCGCGGCTCCCGCCGGCGCACGACCGGCCCGCGCTGCTCGCCGAACTGGAGCCTCAGCGCGCGCGCCTCCGCGACCTCGAGCAGCAGGTGCGCGCGCACCTCGCCGCCGGCAACCGCGAGGCGGGCGCCCGCCTGCGCGACCAGCTCGACCTCGTGCGGCGCGACTTCGCCGCGGCGGAGGCGGGGCTCGCGGGTCCGGTGCCGACGCCGGGGACGCCGCCCGACAGTGGGGACGAGGTGCGCGCGCGGGCTCGCGGCGGCGACGGCGGCGCTGGGGGCGGTGCAGCGCGCGTGTGCGGACGCGCTGCCGCTCGCCGGCGCGGACCCGGACGCGGTGCGGGCGCAGCTCCGCTCCTGCCTCGTACGTACTGTGCCAGTTCATATGGTGCTCTTGTTTACCAGAGAGAATGTAATCACTACGTTTAAGCCAATCAAATCAACTTACGTGTCCCTCCAATCCCAACAGACACCACAAAGTTACCAAACAACAGGAGCACCAACATAAACCAAATAGTGCTTAAAAATAGCTTTTTCGATATCGATAAAATATGCAGGGTAAAAACAGAAGTCACTACTTAATAATCTTTTTCATTAATTTTAGGTAATTATCGAATCCGTATTTATGACTTGACGAGAGAACACAAATACTAGTATAAGATTAAACTTAAACGCGGCCCTGAAATAAAATAAAAACTGTTTCTGAACTGAAATGAAATTACTTACTGCTACTACTACTAGTTACTACTCTAGCTCTCTCTAGCTCTAACTCTACTCTACTCTAGCTCTACAAAAATGATCTAAGTGCTAGTATACATTGAAATAATAGAGGTCAATTTTTTCAAGCAGTCATGAAAAGATTGCAGTAGTATGTTCTATTGTTCTATAGGCGTAGTGCAAGTAATATGCGAGTGCAGTGCCGGGCTCCGTAGTTGCGTACTTACAATCCTAATACATTTTCAAGTTCACTCCCTCAGAGGATCACTCGAGTCTGTCTGTATATTTGTCCGTCTGTCACAGACAATTTTCTTCTAAACTACTTCATGCAGCTGCATGATGCATGAGCAGATGATGTTTTGTGGTCATCACATATCCACAACAAATAATTAGGCCAATAATCGTCCAGCCTGGAGTAATGCAGCTTCATTGTCTATCCCTTGAGAGGTATTTGTCATTGGTCCAAACGTTGGTTGGGACGTCAGTCCAAACATCCATGTTTGAATAAATATGTCAGAGAAATTCAAGTAAAATTTCATCAGGAAGTGGATCAGCTTTCAAATTTTTTTTTTTTTATTAAATACTTTGGGTTTTCCACGTACATATTTTAATGTATGCAACTTTTCAATAGGAACATATATATTAAATCTTCTTTGCCCACAAACTTGACCAACTGATTGCATCTGAAATTATTTTGAATTAAAATTGAATCAATGTTTTTTTGGTTAAAATCATAAGTATATTTAGTGGTGAGTGGCCATGAACATTAATATTACTATAAAAACTTATAGATGCACCTTTGCTCTGCCCAATTGTCCAGACTTTTCATCACCACTTTATTGGTATCAGGAGTGTTGGGCACATAACGACCAGGTTTCGTGTAGAGTTTACGAAGTTCGAAATCAGTCGTGTGCCGTATCAATATTATAAAGAGTATGTTTCTAAATCCTGCAAAAACTGCATCACGTATTCCGATCCTTGCACATTAATCTAGGCCCGCCATTAAAATATGTAGAATATTTTGTCCCTACTCTTTCACGCAACGATTATATTTCTTGATATTTTTCAATGATAAACAATAACTTTGTTATCGTGTATAGTTTTTTATATGACAAAAAAATGATATATATTATATTTATGAAAAAAAAAGAACCAGATCGAGTTTCTTGCCTGCGCTCTTCTCGACTGGGTTGTTTTCCGAACCGTTGGTAGTGTTTTAGACGTTCATAAGCGCCTTCTTAGGGCCTAAATTGAATAAATAAATTTTGATTTTGATTTTGATCGATATTTGGATATTAAAGTTGGAGTACATCACTAGTACACAATTGAAATGAGATAAATTTTATTTGATCCCAGGCTACTCTACTTACACATGGCTGTGAAGTATCATATCTAAGTGCTTACCGGGCTTCATCTAAAGGAAATCTCGCCATAAAACATCCTTCTTGAACGACTTGCTGATTTCCACAGATTTCACAAGTAATAAACCGTCTTATCGGTGACATTTTGATTCAAAGTACACCTCTAACCTCCCGTCACTAATTCTGATGATACATTACACTTTAAACAATTAAAATCCAAAACGAAACAAGCATTCACATTCAAAAACACATGTCACGAAATGAAGTGTTAACAAACAATATGGCCGACAGTTGACGGAATATTGCTAGCAATAGAAACCGCACCGAGGTCGCTTACGTTCTCACTGACAATAGTTACACGTCATATAGAATCCGCAAGACAAGACGAGCCTTAGCACGTGTCTCGGGATATTTATTATATAATTCATGACATAATTGCATTTTATTGTAACTTGGCATAAACTAGTGTATGTGTACAGTTTAAAGGCTGCCCCGTTAGATGGCGTTAATTTCATTGTGAGAATTTTTGTATCGCGGGGTCAAGATTCTTGCTCAATGAGTTAGGGTTTAAATTGTTTATATATATTAGCACTTCCGACCCGCTAGCTCCGAAACCGTTTCGGAGACCGCGTAACGTTCTCACCGATCCCGATGATAATATCACGTGCGAAAATAGGATCTTTCCTTTTCAACCGATTCAGTATGCGTGCCAGCGCCCACGCCCGCGTAACCGCCGTTCCCGCCGCCGGGGACAGGCGGCTAACTTTGCTCCCGCACACTCTCCGGGTCCTCCTCAGGCGGTGACCTAAGACGTGCCTCGTTCCCCAACTGGGGAGGCTCTTGACGTCGCCGCCAGCGCGATACAGTAACACTGCCCACGCATTGAGCAATTACACGCACAACACTCCATACACACTCATGCATAACATGCAAGGTACATAGGTCCTGTAAGGAACATTTTTTTTTTATATATTAATATAAAAAATGTAGGGATAGCTAGGATACAACTCGCGAGTGAGTTTTGAATAACTCAGGTGACGGCCAAGCCGAGGTTCGTGCCACTTTGGTAGCCCTTGAGCTAGTCACCTTTTTGCGGCTGAGTGCCTTCAGCCTTCACGGTGAAGCTGGAAAGGCCCTTCCGGTCAACAGCGTTAGCTAGGTTAGAAAAAAAAAAATGTTATAGCACGAAATAAAATCACAGTACTGTCTCAGTGTGGTATTAGTACATATCCCGATAAATAGAAATTGTACAGTGTTGCGTGACATTAACATCGAAGATTATTATCAGTTCGTCCGTACATTGAAAAATAAAGTTTCGAAAAACAATCTGTATAAAAACGACACAAATCGCGTGTTAACAATATTGTCTCTATAATTCTGGCGGCGTCTTACGATATATTCTCTATATTACAAATTACAATATTAAATAATTTAAACAAATTATTTAATCTATTCGGTTTACGAGAGTCTGTCTTAATGAATACTATATTGAAAGAATGTTCCCTAGTGATAGCCGACCCTCAGGGTGCGCTGTTCCCGCCGTGTGCACGCGGTGCGCACCGCGCGGTGTCCAGCAGCAGCGGGATTCCAATACATGATTTTTATCTTTTCGGCAGAAATTCTACCGCACCTTAAGTGAGATCAAATCGGAGGTCGAGTCCGTGATCAAAACCGGGAGGAAAATGGTGGAGGAGAAGTCCGTTCCCGAGCCGCAGGAGTTCTCGAAGCAGATCGACGCGCTGAAGGAGTTGTACAACAAGCTCGGCGCACAGATAACCGAGTCGAAGAGCAAGCTGGAGAGCGCGCTGGTGTCGGCGCGGGAGATGCACGGCGACGTGCAGACCCTCACCGCGTGGCTGGACGGGCTCGCCGACACGCTCGGCAAGCAGACGCTCGAGCTCGAGATGTCGCGCATGGAGGCCGTCAGGGACAAGCTCAACGCGAACTACGAGCTGTTCGCGCAGACCTGCGACCGGGCCCACCTGCAGACCCTCAGGGAGCAGGTGGAGGGCGTCAACGCGCGCTGGGACCAGCTGCAGCGGCACGGGCCCGGCCGGCGCGGGGGCGGCCCGCAGGCCTCCGCCCCGCTCGCTCGACCGACCCTCGACGCGACGACGGTAAGCGCCTCACATCTCACATCGCATCGCTGAACCTCACAAACTCACATGTCGCAAAACATCTAATCACTCATATAACTCTCATGAAAAACGTTTTGAAATGTCACCGAGTACAATGTTGACGGGAGTTTTTGTTCACCGGTGCCCGCAAGCACCGGGTTAGCGGCATCCGATGCCGGCATCCATGTTAACCGCAACAGTGTGACATCAAGTATCTATAACGTAATGGTATTCTTATAATTATTATGCGTTACGATTACGACTTACAAATAACCCATTGGTTACTAAAGCGATGGGTTCGGTCGCGACGCTCGAGGCGCGTACATGAATCACGTGAATAACCAGTTATCAATCTCTGCAAAAACAGTTTCGTTTCATTACGTTGTAATAAAGAGTCTCTGACATCGAAACTCCCGAATTAAAAACGCTTAAACTAACATTTACTACTCTCATTGAAACTTAAGTAGGTACATTGAATCACTTTTTTTTTGCGTCTTGCATTTATTCCTTTTTTATTAAGTATGTAAATAACAAATAAAGACGAATGAATTTCAGCTTTGCCGCCAATTTTCTATTCGCTATCTATTTGCCGAAAGGCAAGCGCATTTATGGCTGTACAGCCACGTGAACGCAAATTGTATTAAACAAAGAGACTTACTTTGGTATTCCAAGAATGAGAAAAAAGATCCAATCAAACAGTATTTTAATGACAAATTAAAAAAAAAAAAAAAAAAAAAAAAGAAACGCTCCTGCAATGGATTTGATTTTCTTTGTCCATAAATTCGATAATTCGAAAGTTTTTTTGTTTAATATTACCATGGTTGTTTGATAAAAGAACAAAATATTAAATATAGTTAGCGATGAAAATTTACACCACTCTGTTATCCGTAATCTGGCATCGACTTCAAAAATGATCAAATCAAAGGATATATTGCATAAATAGAAGTTGATTAATAAAGTAATTATTTATTAACTATTTAGTGCATTTTGTCATAGTCTGGTTTTGTTTTTAAATATTTTTTTTCTAACCTTTTCAAATTCACCAATCCGCTGAATCGGCTGAATCCGAAAAATCGTTTTCTCATTCTATTATATATCCTTTATCACTGCTTCTTTTTATACTTATGCCGTATGCAATATGTTTTTAAAATATCAAATACTTTGAACGCGATTGTAATTGTTTTTGTCTTCACTTCATTCGTTGTTCATCGTTTTAAGTTCTTCCATGTATATAAAAGAATATGTACTAAAACTTGGGCAAACAATATGGAAATAATCATATAAGTCTGTTTAGTGGTTCTAGAGTTATATGGTAGGTAAGTAACGAACACATACTCATGGCGTTTTGTATTGTCAACATAGTCATTAAGTGCGAGCGCGTGCGTCACGGCCCGGTCCGGGTTCGAATCCGGTTCCGGTCTCTGTACATAAACACTATCATGTATATATAGTTTGGTGTCGGTTTCTGTGCACGTGTGAGTGTGTGTTGTTGTGTGTGCTGTGTGCGTTGTGTGCGTACGTACGGGGACGAGGACGAGACTCCATCAGCACCATCGCCGTCAGTTTGCTTGGGACTCACTTGCCGGGAATCATGCTTTCATTCACTCATCCTGCCTCGGAGCTTGGCCGATACCAGCACGCTCGATCGCATCACCCGGAGGGGGCGCTCGGGGACAGGGGCGGAGACACGCCCTCGCACTGCCCGCCCCGCCCCGCACCGCCGGGCTCGGACTAACACTGTAAATACGACCGCGTGTGTTGTGCGCTGTCCGTACGCTCACCTCATCGATTCAATATGGTTTGTGGTTGCAGGCCGGGCGGCACCCGCCACCCGATCCCGACGCTGGCACCACCACCACCACCACTACCTCCACCGCCCACCACCACCACCACTACCACTACCACCACTACCTCCACCACTACCACTGCTGCCGACGCCGCCGAATATGAAAATGTTACTGATACTATCAAGAGACGGCTCGAGAACCCCGCTGAGACTCCTCCTGTAGACCGGCACGAGTTTAAACGGTCCAAAATACCGTTGGCGCTCAGGAGTCCTATCCCTATTAAAAAGGAAATAAAGGAGAGCGGAACAGGAATCCGCACGCCCTCCCTCGAGAGGGCGAGTGCGGGGGGCGCCGGCACTCCCCCCCGGCCCGCGCCGCCGAGCCCCGGCGAGTCCAGGGACGATAGCAGCACTTTTAATCTCTTACAAGATAGTGACCTTTTCACGCGAATATCGAAGAATGAACTGCAGCTAGAACCGAGGGCGGAGCGCGCCTCGCCCGAGGCGGAGCCCTGCCACGTGGTCGCGGTCCGGGAGCGCGAGATAGTGAAGGGCACCGTCAGCCCGAGCGACCCGGCCCCCTGTCCCCCGGCGCCCGAGCACGCGCAGCTCGAGTTCGTGCCGCAGAATGCGGACACTGTCGAAGTCCCGGACGACTCACCGGGGGGCTCCGACGCCGCCCGAGCGCCGGTGCACCTCGGCGCCGAGCCGAAGACCTTCGTCGTCGAGGTGAAGACCCTAGAGCAGAGGATGAGGCCCACACTCGGGATCCTCAAGCGGAAGAATAGCGCCGAGGAGGAGGAACGTAACAAGAGCATGCGCGTGTGCGCGGAGCCCCCGGACCTGGTCCCGGCGCCGCAGCGGGAGCGCCGCACGGGGCTGCGCGGGGACGAGGTGGACGAGTACTCGATCCTGGAGGACGGGAGGGGGTGGGAGCGGCGCGAGGAACTCGAGGACAGCGCGCAGGTAAGAGCCCACTAGTGGCCCGTGCGGGAACGCGTTCGCGGGAGAGTCGCTACGTGTGTTACAATATTCTATTATTTTCATATTTGTACGCGTGTTATTATAATGTGTCATTGGGTTATATGAGTTCAGTGGAACGCCTGTGTGTGCGGTGTGGCTGAGCAGTGTGTCCGCCCGCAGTCGCGCGGCTCGGTGGGGGAGCTGGGGGCGACGCCGCCGCCGCCGCTCTCCGCCTCGACACCCATCAAGCCGCAGCACCAGCACCAGCAGCAGCAGGAGGTGAAGCAGCCCGTGCAGGTGGTCGCCATGTCGCCCAAGCTGTCCGCGCGCGACCCCCCCACCCCCAACACCGAGGACCGCCCCGAAGGGCGCACCGATGAATCCCAAACAACTAATGTAAGATCTATCATCTACCATCTACCACAATAAACACAAGACAACTTTGTCTTGGAAATAGCTAAGAAAAATATTCTGTGAATTGGTGCGACACAGACATAAATAAAATTCTATTCCACTATATACAGTCCCCCCCCCTCCCCCCGCCCTCATCCCGTTTTCATTTGGGCTCAGCGCAACATATCTTCCTCTTCCATTCTTTTCTATTTGCACGATTGCCGCCACATTCACTTCCTTTCATAATCTATTCACCTTTTCTCTGGTCCTCCCCGTTCCCCTATATCAACAACAATCGGGCCGTGAGGCATTTTGAAAAAACTCAATTTAAAAAATACTACATTAGGTACTTTTATACTCACGGAAATGATAGTGGGGCGGCAAACATCAAATCGTTTGATGTTTGCCGCTTCACTCTTTGGTAATCGCCGCCATTCGGCTTGCTCGATCAAATTCTTTGAGGTTTGCCGCCTCAAGGGCGACAAATCAAAAGATTTATTGCCCCCCAATTATTCTAAACGAGATTAATCCAGATTATTCCATTATTTTCCCTATATAAGCGGGCGGACGGGCAGGACGTTACTTCAGTTCTATTTGAGCTACCGAGGCGATGTGAGCTCGGACAAGCGATGTCAACTTGCTTCGTGGCTTTGTGTGCATCTTGAGTTAACTCAAGTTAGTTTAGTGTGCAACTATAGTGTCTGATGGAAAGAAACGAAAAGTAGATACAGAGGGTCGCCAGTTTCAACAAAAATGAACTTTAGAATTCTTTTTTATCTTGCACAAGGGTAAGCCTATTTGTTTGTCGGGTAATGAATGAATTCAATGTAAAGGGGCATTACTCAACTGAGCATGCTACGCTGCACTCACTGACAGGACAATTCAAAACAGACAAAATCCAGAAGCTTACCGCAATTGGAAAAACAGCAACAAATGTTTCATAAACAAAGAACTTGATAATGTTGCGAAAGCTAGTTTTATAGTTACTTCAAAATTGGCAAAAACATTAAAACCATTTGCCGAAGGAAAATTCATCAAGAAGCGTATGTCAGAAGTTTGCGGTATTTTGTGTTCTGAAAAGAAAAATTAATTAAAAAAAATTAGTTTGTCAAGACGAACTGCTGTTCGGCGTATAGAAACGATGGCTAGTGATGTACAAACAACACTGACTGATTTAGACGAGCATTAGCATTAGACGAGAGCACCGATTTGTCTGACACAGCTCAACTGGCTATACGTATTCGAGGTGTTGATAAGGAGTTCACTGTTACTGAGGAATCGCTTGCTCTACGGCCGCTATAAGGAACCACTACAAGAGAGGATATTTTTATTGGAGTTCAAAAGGTTTTAGCTTACCATGGTCAAAATTAATTGGAGTTTGCACTGATGGTGCACTTTCTATGATCGGGCTACGTGAAGATTTCATCGGAATTCTGAATGCAAACGCAACAGAATTAAATGTGCAAGAAGATGATTTGATAGACCTTCATTGGATTATCCATCAACAGAACTTGTGTTCTAAGCCCATTCGACTCCAGAATGATATGAATGTGGTAGTAAAAACTAACTTAATCGTCAGTTCAAGGCGTTTTTTGGACGAAATATCAGCTGAATATAACGACGTAACATATTATTGTGAAGTCAGATGGCTGAGCAGTAGAAAAATGTTGAAACGGTTTTACGAGCTTAGAAATGACATAGCAGACTTTATGAAAGTAAAAGGTAAACCACTATCTGAATGAGGTGCTCCAACATGGATATGTGACAGCATATCCGGTCGATCTAGCAGGCCATTTGAAAGTGTTTCAGATCAAACTACGCTTGTGGGAGTCACAGATGCTGTCCGGTAACAGTTACTGTTTCAACACGCTCTCTGCTTATGCTCAATATGCTGAAGAACTCAAGTTACTGTCCGAACAGTTTTCGAACAGATTTGGCGACTTCAAAAACATGGAATACTGTTTCAGTACAAAATACTCCAATACACATACAAATGGAGTTGATTGAGATTCAAGAAACTCCTAAAATCCAAATTCGAAGACGTGGAGTTGTGCGATTTCTACAAAAAAAATACCTAAAAGAAGGCAATTTTCCGCAGCTTAAAAAATTCGCAAGAAGATTGATTTGTGCGTTCGGCGGTACTTATAAATGCGAACAGTTCTTTTCATTGATGAAAGTTAATAAATCAACGCGTCGTACAAGACCGACTGACGATAATTTAGAAAATTCTTTACGTCTTTGTATCAGTGGAATTAATCCAAATATCGATGAATTAGTTTCCCAAATTCAAGCTCAAGTGTCTCATTCATTTCGGTGTATTTAACAATTGCAAATTTAACGATTTAACTATAATGTACCATTTTTGAAATTTCATTTTGTTATTTTAATAAATAGTACTATAATAACATTGTCGTATTATTGCAAAATTTGGTACTCCCCCCCCCCCCCCCCCCCCCCCCCTTGCCCTTCACCCACCTGTTCACATTAATATCCAACACGGTTCTCACAACGTCCTCCTCCCTCCCTGCGCATCACGGACGACTGCCCCTCTTGTTCCGTCCGTCGCCTGCACTATCACCGTGTTATCGTACAGTATAGCGGTGAGGGCGGCGAGGACGGCGAGGGCGACCAGCAGGTGCGCGAGTTCGAGGCCGCGGCGGCGAGCATGTCGCGGCGCATGGACGTGATGCTGGTCACCGTCGCCGGCGTCAGCGTCGAGCGCGACCCCGGCAAGCGGCTCGAGGTGAGCGAGCGCGCGAGCGAGCACGCACGCACGCACGCACGCGCGCGCACACACGCAGTAACACGTGCATGTTGCGTGCGCAGATCCTGAAGCACCAGCTGGGGCAGGTGGCGCCGGACGCGGCCGCGCTCATCTCCCGCGGCGACTCGCTGGTCTACGCGAAGCACAAGCAGGCGCCGGAGCTCGCGGACTACATACAGACGCACCTACAGGTAACCTCACCTCACCTCACCTCACCTCACCTCACCTCACCTCACCTCACCTCACCTCACCTCACCTCACCTCACCTCACCTCACCTCACACAATACCTTACTAGAAACAACTACAGCGAGATATATTTCATTTTATACATTTCTAATTTTAATAGGAGTTTAGCTTATTATCGTGTAGTCTTTACATGAGACCCGTAGGGGAGCTAAGGGATAGAGAGAGGGGGGGGGGAGGTACAACTGACACTCTAGTTACAGTACATTCGTTTTAGTCATACATTAGAAAAAGGGAAAAAATAGACACTGGATAAATATCATATCATATATTAATGCAATTATAATTAAATATCCTATAAACATTACGCAAGGAATAGCTTTTTTAACCGACTTCGAGAAAAAGAAGACTATCAATTCGGGTTGGGGGGGGGGGGGTTTGGTGTTGGGGGGGGGGGCGTTTGCGGGGAGGGGGGGGGGCGGGAGGGAACCAGCACCGATTCTAAATTAACGAATCGGATTAATAAACTAATTATTTATGAACTTTTTAGTGCATTCTTTTGAGGTTGGTTTTGTTTTTAATTTAAAAAGTTTTTTTGCATTATAATTTCTTCTTTATTTGAATTGTATATGACTGTTTGTCACCGTAATAAATAAATTACAATTGAATATAGATTTGTGTGTTGGTTGTAATTATCTCAGTTCAGGAGTGAAATAAAAGAACGTGAGGTCTATTGCGAGGTGTGTTGAGGACTAGTTACAGTGTTAAACATGAGCACTAAACAGAGAGCTGACCGCGCGAGCGGGACGCACAATAATTCACAATAGGTACAACTCTATTGATATAGAGCGGAGTATTCAATGAGTTGTTGTGATGTCAGGACAAGCTGAGGAACAAGTGGTCGCTGGTGATGTCCGAGGTGGAGACGAAGCGGAACCAGGCGATCCAGGCGGAGGACAACCTCAAGGAGCTGGGCAAGCTCGTCGAGAGTCTGCAGCGCTGGCTCAAGGAGTTCGAGGGGAGGGTGAAGGGGACCGGCGGGAGCGCGTGGGGGGACGACGAGGTGCTCGAGCGCGAGGGCGACGTCGAGACCGTGCAGGAGCTGTGCAGGGAGCTGAAGGCGCAGCACGTCGGGTATCCCGAGAGGTCGGTGGCGGAGCTGGTGGTCGCGTGGGGCAAGGTCCGGGAGCTGCACGAGGCGGCCGTCGCGCCCCGGAGGGACAGGAAGGCGAAGCTCGTGAGTAGTGCGGCGCGGGGACGGTGGGGGCGGCGGGGGTGGCGGAGCACAGCGGTGAGCGTGCGTGTCGCGGTTGCAGGAGTGCGGGGAGCTGGTGACGCGCGTGAACCGAGCGCGCGAGGGCGTGGCGAGTGCGCGAGCGGCCCTGCGCGCGGCGCCGCTGCACCCCGGCGACTACGACGACGAGTTCCCGCTGCAGGAGGACGCGCTCGCGGTGAGTGCTGCGAGTGCGTGCGTGCGTGCGCGTGCGCGTGCATGCGCGCCGCACGGTGCTATAGCGTGCTCGTGCGCGTGCGTGTCGCAGCGGGTGCGGGCGCGCGTCGAGGAGGCGCGGGCCGAGGCGGAGGCGGCGGAGCGAGAGCACGCGCGGGTGGGGGGCGAGAGGGCGCGCCGGGTGCTCGACAAGCTGCGGGAGGAGTGCCGACACCTCGAGGACGCGTACGCGGAGAGGCACCGCAGGTGGAGCGAGTGCCAGGTGGTGTGGGTGGGGCTGTACGCGGCGCTCGAGGGCGCGGGCGAGTGGCTCGACGGGGCGGAGCGCGCGCTCGCGGAGGGCGCGTGCGGGGACGGCGGCGGGGGCGCACAGGGGGCGGCGCACGTGGCCGAAGCGCGCCGCTGCGCCCGGGCGGTGCTGGCGTCGTGCGCGGCGCCGCTCGCGCTGCACGTGCAGGAGCAGGTGGACGCGCTGGAGGAGCGCTGGCGCCGCGTGAAGGGCGCGCTGCACATGCAGCAGGAGCAGTGGGCGGGGGGCGCGGCGCTGTGCTTGCGGCAGGTGTCGGAGCTGCTGGAGACGACGACGCCGAACCCCTCGGACCGCACGAGCCTCTCCATCCGGCTGAGCCTCGTCAAGGTGCCTACCGATACATATTGACTCACCCTCACGCTTTCTCTATACGCCTCATTTTCTTATAAATATAAATTAAGTTTAACACTAGAGCCTATAAAATATAACTTGATTAAAATGACAACTCAAACAAATATAATTAGTGCTGAGAAATTATCAATGAAATGAATAGTTAAAAGTGCGTATGGCTTGCAGCAGTGTTTTAAAGTATGTAAATATTAGTATTAAATTTGGCCAAAATAAGAATAGAAATAATAATATTTAAAAATAATTTGTTTATTGACTTATTTGTATGCACATAAATTGAGTATCTTCATTGTTATCAGAATTAGAATCGCTGAACAATTCTAGAGTTTAATTATGAATTAATTCTGTCGCGACTTCCCGCACATTATTGATCCCATATGTCTCCCGGTCATCAGTGTGTTGGGAGTGTAGCGTGTGTGTGTAGCGTGCGTGTAGCGTGTGTGTAGCGTGCGTGTGTAACGTGTGTGCAGCGTGCGTGTAACGTGTGTGTAGCGTGCGTGTGTAACGTGTGTGTAGCGTGCGTGTAACGTGTGTGTAGCGTGCGTGTAGTGTTCGTGTAGCGCGTGTGTGTAGCGTGTGTGTAGCGTGCGTGTAGTTTTTGTGTAGCGCGTGTATGTAGCGTGCGTGTGTAGCGTGTGTGTAGCGAGCGTGTTGTTTTTGTGTAGCGCGTGTGTGTAGCGTGCGTGTGTAGCGTGTGTGTAGCGAGCGTGTAGTTTTTGTGTAGCGCGTGTATGTAGCGTGCGTGTAGCGTGTGTGTAGCGTGTGTGTAGCGTGCGTGTGTAGCGTGTGTGTAGCGAGCGTGTAGTTTTTGTGTAGCGCGTGTATGTAGCGTGCGTGTAGCGTGTGTGTAGCGTGCGTGTGTAGCGTGTGTGTAGCGAGCGTGTTGTTTTTGTGTAGCGCGTGTGTGTAGCGTGTGTGTAGCGTGTGTGTAGCGTGCGTGTGTAGCGTGTGTGTAGCGAGCGTGTAGTTTTTGTGTAGCGCGTGTATGTAGCGTGCGTGTAGCGTGTGTGTAGCGTGCGTGTGTAGCGTGTGTGTAGCGCGTGTATGTAGCGTGCGTGTAGCGTGTGTGTAGCGTGCGTGTGTAGCGTGTGTGTAGCGAGCGTGTAGTTTTTGTTGTAGCGCGTGTATGTAGCGTGCGTGTAGCGTGTGTGTAGCGTGCGTGTGTAGCGTGTGTGTAGCGAGCGTGTAGTTTTTGTGTAGCGCGTGTATGTAGCGTGCGTGTAGCGTGTGTGTAGCGTGCGTGTAGCGTGTGTGTAGCGTGCGTGTGTAGCGTGTGTGTAGCGAGCGTGTAGTTTTTGTGTAGCGCGTGTATGTAGCGTGCGTGTAGCGTGTGTGTAGCGTGCGTGTGTAGCGTGTGTGTAGCGTGCGTGTGTAGCGTGTGTGTAGCGAGCGTGTAGTTTTTGTGTAGCGCGTGTATGTAGCGTGCGTGTAGCGTGTGTGTAGCGTGCGTGTAGCGTGTGTGTAGCGTGCGTGTGTAGCGTGTGTGTAGCGAGCGTGTAGTTTTTTGTGTAGCGCGTGTATGTAGCGTGCGTGTAGCGTGTGTGTAGCGTGCGTGTGTAGCGTGTGTGTAGCGTGCGTGTGTAGCGTGTGTGTAGCGAGCGTGTAGTTTTTGTGTAGCGCGTGTATGTAGCGTGCGTGTAGCGTGTGTGTAGCGTGCGTGTGTAGCGTGTGTGTAGCGAGCGTGTAGTTTTTTTGTGTAGCGCGTGTATGTAGCGTGCGTGTAGCGTGTGTGTAGCGTGCGTGTGTAGCGTGTGTGTAGCGTGCGTGTGTAGCGTGTGTGTGTAGCGTGTGTGTAGCGAGCGTGTAGTTTTTGTGTAGCGCGTGTATGTAGCGTGCGTGTAGCGTGTGTGTGTAGCGTGCGTGTGTAGCGTGTGTGTAGCGAGCGTGTAGTTTTTGTGTAGCGCGTGTATGTAGCGTGCGTGTAGCGTGTGTGTAGCGTGCGTGTGTATAGCGAGCGTGTAGTTTTTGTGTAGCGCGTGTATGTAGCGTGTGTGTAGCGTGCGTGTGTAGCGTGTGTGTAGCGAGCGTGTAGTTTTTGTGTAGCGCGTGTATGTAGCGTGCGTGTAGCGTGTGTGTAGCGTGCGTGTGTAGCGTGTGTGTAGCGAGCGTGTAGTTTTTGTGTAGCGCGTGTATGTAGCGTGCGTGTAGCGTGTGTGTAGCGTGCGTGTGTATAGCGAGCGTGTAGTTTTTGTGTAGCGCGTGTATGTAGCGTGCGTGTAGCGTGTGTGTAGCGTGCGTGTGTAGCGTGTGTGTAGCGAGCGTGTAGTTTTTGTGTAGCGCGTGTATGTAGCGTGCGTGTAGCGTGTGTGTAGCGTGCGTGTGTATAGCGAGCGTGTAGTTTTTGTGTAGCGCGTGTATGTAGCGTGCGTGTAGCGTGTGTGTAGCGTGCGTGTGTAGCGTGTGTGTAGCGAGCGTGTAGTTTTTGTGTAGCGCGTGTATGTAGCGTGCGTGTAGCGTGTGTGTAGCGTGCGTGTAGCGTGTGTGTATAATTAAATATATTTAAGTAAGTGACTTTATTTAACACCGTCTGTTAGAAAACATGACTTCACTCCTATAACCTTCGGTGTCACTAACGACTAAAGTACTATTTTATAAAGTATGTCTATGTACAAATATAACGATTCAAACACCAACATTCAAACAACATGTAAGCTTACTTAATATATAATTCTGCAATGTAATTATGTTTTGAAATCATATATTATTTAAATATTGCATATGAAGTTTGTCTGAAGAGTTGTTTTTAAAGATCAGGTACATTTAATGGGGTTCGTTTTATAGTAGTGAGTCAGGTTCGGGGTCGCCAGCGCTCGTGAGGTAGCGCGTTACTCCTCGCGAGTGGTACACGGGGGCAGGGGGACAGGGGGACAGGTTCCCCCGCCCTCGCGCCGGGTTAACGACCATGACCACAACGATCAACAATGTAACTATATGATACAATAAAGAAAAGTTAAAAGAATCACATAAAAGCAAGACGTGACAAGCAGACAGCGTGCACATTCCTTTAAGTTGAAGAGAGAAGAGATATATGACGGCGACAAAAATAAAATTGTATATTGTACATTTAATATGCAGTTTGCCTTAAATGAGTATCTCATCATTATCATATCTACAGAAAGACGTCCACTGCTGGGCGCTGGACATAGGTCTCCCGCAGCAGATTCACCAGAACCTTCATCAAAGCATCGGTTCACCTTGTTGAGGATCTACTCATGATCTGTGTTAAAAACCTAGAATTGTAAAATATTCACGAAGTAATTTTTATAAATAGAGTAGTAATAAATTGTCTCTTGCCCATTAACACGTTGAAAAAAAACACTAACAGTAAATAAAATTGCTTTAATTTTTTTTTAAATCTATGTTGTCAGTTGTAATTAAATAATTTAAGTTACAAATGTAACTTGTCAAGTATTTTTCGTTTCCTTATGCAACGAACAGTAACATCTTGTTTGTTCGGATTCTACTAATAATTCAAAGAAAGCAGTAGGTACAGCGTACAACTTACAGCGTACGCCGTATAGTGTACAGCGTACATCGTACCGTTACACAGATGTGTTGTCAACTGGTAACAGCCGTACTCAAACTATTTCCAATGATTACCATGAGATGCTCTAATTTCTTTGCTTGACAAAGAATACGGCCGTCTATTCTATAAAACAATACATCTTTTTTCCGTATGCAACGGATATCTACTATATATGTAGATATAGGTTCATTTGGAAAAAAGATTCTACTACTTGTTACGTCAAAGCGACCGACGGACTCGTTTGTCCTGAGAAATATGAGATTCTAATAGTGAGTCTAAGAGCTGACGCGGTAGCTCGGAATGGCAAGGGAAGCGAGGCAGGTGCGGGAACATGGGGGCAGCAAGCACCTTCCATGGTGTAGATGCGCTCCCACCAGCCTCGAATAACACCCTTCATCCAACACTCGACGTCACCACAGTTATTAATATACCATAGCGTTTATAAGCGGGGTTAGCGAAGGGAAAAGGGTTTATAGACGTCTCTGCGATATCTAATATAATGCGCGAAATGGTACCACCGACACAATGAACTAGTGTACGATAGGGCTTGGGAAAGGGGTAGGGGCTTTAGGGAGTCGCGCTAGGTGGCGTTACCAAATACTATGAAAAATAACATGGAATTTGAAGATTTATAAAATACTTTTCTTTTTTTAAGATTTCCTAAGCTTATCCCGTGACGTTATAAACAATGCTAGTCATATCATTTTATTTAAAGTAACAATAATAATATATTTCGATATTACAAAACGGCAACTTTCCTAAAGTACTTATTTAGTTGTTGAAATTATTACACCTGAGGTCAATTATTTCATAAAATGTGAATAAAACCCGGTGCAATGTACAGTGTTACTGGCAGGTATTTAAATTTGTAAGAAATATCTTTGCTTAGGAGTCATTACTACGCGCTACTTGTTGAAAGATTTATAAAAAATAAAGAACCAGATCGAGTTTCTCGCCTGCGCTCTTCTCGACTGGGTTGTTTTCCGAACCGGTGGTAGTGTTTTAGACGTTCATAAGCGCCTTCTTAGGGCCTAAATTGAATGAATAAATTTTTGATCTGATTTGAAAGCATTGAGAAAATACAAAAGAAGTTTTTCAAATCACTAGGTTACCGCGTTGGACTTTTGCATACGGACTGTAAGGACAGAATACTAAGATATAATATTAAACTGCAATCTAGACGTATGCACATATCTAGATACTATTTTATTATATAGAATATAAATAACCATATAACTTTGAATTTCTCTTAGAAAAAAATGATTTTAATATTCCTCGCTCTACCTCACGTTTGCAACACACATTTCATTTAACATTTTCCTATAAAAATTATGCAAGGAATACCTTTCTAAACATTCTTGTAAATATTATAAGAATTTTTTAAATGAAATAGATACATTTAAGAATAAAACAGGTAGTTTAATACTTAGCTAATTTCATTTCAAGCGATTGTATTATTCTCCACATGTTTTTCTTCTTATTTATAGTTATTTCTTTATATCATTTGTATATGACTGACTTTATTACCTTAATAAATAAATAATTAAAAAATGTTTCCAAAATTTTCACATTCTGTATAAAAAAATTCACGTAGTGAACATTAATATGAAACGCGGACGCAGCCACGGGCACAGCTAGTGAACGGTTTAACGGATTAAAAGTAACGAGACAATTTGTATTAAAGTAGACATTTCATGGTATTTAGTTGAGAATCCGCGTAAAAATAAATTTGCGCGTTCCGATTTAGGTCGCAAGTGGAACTATAGAGTGAGGTAACTCCATGAGTTTCCTTCGTTATTACGTGTTGTCTGAAGGATATTTGTAAAATCTTTTAGCCGTAATCTTTTTAATCGTAACAAATGTAATTATATTTCGTGCTATGAAAATTAAAATGTAAAATGTAAATCCAGTTTGTTGTCGTTTTTCTCTGAGAAATCAATGGTCTCCGAAATTATATCGCCTTTTAGGTAAATGCTTGCTAAATAGATACTATATGTACTCGTATGTGCTTCGGAATAGTTTCCGCATAAGGAAGTGAGTCGGTCCAAATAGGTCGCGAGTCGCGTCTCGCCGCTCCACAGTTTATTTCTGAATGTATGAAAACATTCATGTCCCGCGTCGTCTGCGCTCCGGCGCTATAACATCGCAACTGCGGCTCGCGGTCCCGTGCGACTTCAACCTCTCTATTATCAGTACGATGTTATAGTTTATTTTAATTTCTCAGTTTGTTCTGGCTTATAGCAGAGCGATGAAATATTGCGTTCCTCCAGACCGCAGCTCCCCCCCCTTCCTTCCGCCTGCCGGTACGGTACTCTAGGCGCCGGTGTTGCGACCGGCGCCCCCGGGACTTAGTTCCCCGGAGAGCATGTCCCTGAGCGTTTGCTTGTTCGAGTGTGAAGCGATTTGTCCGCGAGTTGTTACCGGTTTGGCAGTAAGTGTCCTAGTGTCCCCGCATAGGAGCACGTGGCGACGCTGTGCGCCGTGCGCTGTGCGCTAGCCGCAGCCGCCGGCGCGTGTTTACGTTGTGTAGTTCGTTGATCGTTTTAATGTTTTTCTAAATAATCTGTATGCGAGTATCTCACGGCGACTTTGAATAAACAAATCCGTATCGTTTGACGTGAGTGGCACTACGCACCGCGCGGCGCTTACATTCTGTTTCCATTATGTCAAAATATTTGGAGTAATATATTTTATCCTGTTACGTGAAGTTATTATGTAGACAGTTGAAATAAGAAAGGTTTTTACATTGTAATATTCCGCTGTTTGGATTAGTATTGATGTTTTTAAGTATGTACCCAATGTAGCACCTCGCACTGGGATCTTATTAAACACTAGATTTGTGCCCGCGGCTGCGTCCGTGTTTCATATGTTCCTCACTGCGTTTTAAATTGTTTATACGGAATCCTAATTTTTTTGAAGTTCTAAGATAAAGTAAAAAAATATTTCGCATAAATTCAACCACTCGCCCGTTAAACTGCATTGAATCTAATTATATTCATTTTTTATGAGTTTTAATTTTTTTTTTATGCGGAACCCTAATTATTTACGAAAACTAAATGTATCTTAAGTTACCCAGAGTAACTTCAGCTATCTACTAAAAAAGGTTCTAAAAAATTTAACCGGAACAAACAGACAGCCAAAGTTTTTCGAAATTATATTTTTGTTATAGGTATCGTAAATACATTAATAACTATTTAGTAAAAAAAAATAATGTTAAGATTAGAAATAGACACGAATTACAATAATGCGAAGTAATTTCGGCGCGATGAGTTCCAGCACGACACTCTTCAGTTGTTGACATTTACTTGATATATATATATATATATATATATATATAGATCATTCGTATGGATGTCTGTTTGTCAGTATTTTATTCTGAGAAATGTTGAAGAAATATTCATTATAAATGTAATTATTGTAACAATATGCGGTAGCGTGTGGTTCGGTTCGGTTCGGTTCGGTTCGGTCGGCGCTGTTCCGGTGGTGTACATGGTACGTCTTCCAGGAATATAACAGCAGCTGCGTTTTATTTGCTTATTATTTATACATATATATAAATATAAGAAAAAAATGGTGTTTGTTTGACGCACCATCCCCTCAAAACTACTGAACATATTTTGGATTTCATCGATAAATAAAAACAGGAGACTTATTTTTCTTCATTCATTTGATTTTTTTAGGTTTGGTATAAGTGAAATGTTATATGTACTCTTTCACTGACACATACAAAAGAATTTATAAAACGCGGGCGGAGCCGCAGGCACTAGTTAATGCATATGATATTTAAAATTGAGTATTTATTTATAAGATGATTGATGTGTTGCTATATTGATAATGTGTGAGTTGTCTGTTATGATTGTGACGTGCGTGCGTGCGTGCGTGCGTGCGTGTGTGTGTGCGCAGGCGCGCGGGGAGGAGGTGGCCAGCAAGCTGCGTGACATGGACGTGCTGCGGTCCGTTGCGGCTGCGGCTGCGAGTGCGGGTGCGGGGCCGGGTGCGGGCGCGGGCACGGACCACATGCAGCTCGTACAGCCACAACTTGAAAAGGTCCTTACTACAGATACGCCACCTTCATCCTACTAATTACGATTTTTTTTTTACTCAATAAGTAATCATTATTGAGCGGTGACGTCACACCGCGACTTACATCGTGGCCGGAAAACAAATCGATTGCATATTACTTTCTCATATTATGTATAAATAAAATATATAAAGATTGTGTATACTTATCTGTGCCATAGTTCTTTAGTAAACACGCGGCAACAGTGAATATGTCTATCTTTATAGAGATGTACTCGGAGCTCATTAGAACTAATACCGTGGCGACGGAGCGCGGGACAGACAGACAGACAGACAGACACACGCACTCGATGTCGCGTATATCAATTCTAAATAACCGTCTTGTACATTTTAAATTATTGTGTTATCATCACGTCACGTATAATGATGTAAGTTTTACAAGATGATTCACAAGAAATAAAAAACAAAAATAATTATTTAAATTAATTTTGAATATGGTAAAAATATCGAGTGTGCTTGTTTATGAATACTATTTGTTGCCGCGGCTTTGTTTGCAATTTTCTTTTCCTTTCAAACATTACTATTGTTTTGCGCAATTTTTTAGTATTCAATAATTTCGTTGAAATGTTTCCAGATAAGCTATTGTTTATTTTTTAAATTAATTTGCGAGTAGATGTACTGACACAGATGTCAGTCGTCAGATGTTATGTTTATATAATATAAGAGTATATAATGAGTATTTATAGCATTATTTTATTATACGTTAATGAATATTGTTTAAATTTGTACGTGTGCGTGTGTGTGTGTGCGCAGGCGCAGAGAGAGCTCTCGCAGCACCGCGAGCGCGTGCAGAGCGCGCTCTCCGCGCTGGGCGAGTACCGCGCGCGCGTGGACGCACTCGCGCGCCGACTGCGCGACCTGCGCGCTCGCGACCTGCGCGCCGACTGCGCACTCTCCGCCGCACAGGTGCGCGCGCATTCTCGCCCTCACAACTCACAACTCACACCCGCGCGTTCCGAGCAACTCGACCCGCAACCGCAATCTCAGCACGCGACTCATATTAACCCTTACCGACTTAATGATATTAACAAAGGATATATTGAAATTTGCAGAAGTAGATTAATAAAGTATTTAATTGTTTATTTACTTTTTAATGCATTTTCACAGTATATGATATTTTCTTTAAATCGGTTTGATTTTGAATGTAATAAAGTTTTTGTAAGTGTAATCAGCCCGAGCCGGAGTCGTCCCTTTCGTGTTTGATAACAGTTTCTTTGGAAGATAGTGATACTAATAGATAACACGTATCGTGTGTGTAGGGGGAGGCGCGGGAGCTCGAGGGGGAGGTGCGGGAACTCGTGGAGCGGTACGAGCAGCTCGAGCGCGAGTGCGCAGAGAGCAAGCAGACTCTCTCGCCGGAGCTGCGGGACGCGCTCGCCGCGCTCCGCGACGACTGGGACTCGCTGCGCTCACTGCGCTCTGCGCGTTCGGTGCGCTCTCCGCCCCGCTGCGCCGTCGCCGACGCGACCGACACCGCCGACGCCGCCGACAGCAGGAGGAGCTCGCTCGACACGCAGACCAGCGGTAAGTGTCGCCGCCGCCATCTTGCTGTTGGATTGGGAAATAAACTTTTCATACAACGTAACACCTCGTTTTATTTACTAACTCGGTACCGTGTGCTTGTGTGCGTGTGCGTGTGCGTGTGCTTCTTACACACCGCTCGGTGATGGGATACACTAACGGTTTCTTGCACTTGTCATATGCATGCAACTCGACTGATACTCGACAACTAACAAACTAGAAGGGAAATGTACAATTTAACACAAAATGTTTCAAGTAACGGAACGAAATTTGTAAAAATATGACTTTCAATGTGAGTCAATTTTAACACAATTTCGGACAGAATTTGTCGACAAAACATTAATTCCTATATATAATTGAGGAGTTTTAGTAACACATGTGTACGAAACTAGGTGAGAGGGGGTTCGAATCTGACGGGAGATTCCGTGCGCGTAAGAACCGTCACATAAAAATAAATACTTAAACGAAAATTTACAAGTATATATTGTTTAACTAATCCATACTTATAATAATGAGACGAAATACTATGCGGAGCTTCAAAATCAACTACAGAACACATTTTGATAGATATAAAAAATATTAAATGTAGAATGGACTGTAGTATCGTGATTAAATTATGAATACGAGTAACATACATTTAAACTCGTAGATGCTTAATGTTAAACGGTAGTACGACGTTTTTAATATACACCAGTAAGTTAAGTAAATGCTTAGGTGATATTTGCTATTTGCTTTATTGTGCAGTCGCGCGCGACTGTACCTGCGCAATCACTCCGTATACACAAGGAATGTTTCAATGAAAACTCTGCGCTAAGAAACCGCGAACTGGAACCATTGTTTTCGTACAAACTGGGGCGAGTGCGGCTCGCGATGTTACCTTACATTAAACTATGTGGCCTTTGTTCAGAAAAGTGTGATGACCATCAAATAATAACTTTCAGGAATATGAATAACATCTTAGTTTTGACCTTCCAATACACACGTGATATTTGGAAATAACATTCCTCTCTGTGGTTCCGCTCAAGTCGATTATAGCAAAGAATTGAAAAATAAATTATCAATTTTTTTATTTATTTTAAACATTTATAATAATAGTCGATGCGAAAGTATTAATAAAATAAAATCTATCATAACCAATTTAAAATTGATAAAATTTTCAAAAGAATTACGTGACTACGAATTCGCCACGATTGGTCCCCGTGTTTCGCATGACAACATAATGTTAGAAAATTTGTTAATAGCAGAGTTTCAACTTGATGACAACAGTTGGTTATTGTTTTGGGACTATAGTCCGTTCACAGAAATTTTGTCTTTCTGTCTGTCTGTTTGTAAAAGGTAATCTCCGCAATAGGTGGACCGATTTTGCCGGGACTTTTTTGTTAGATAGCTGAAGTTACTCCGGGTAACTTAGGGTACTTTTAATTATAGACAATAATTAGGGTTCCGCGTAAAAAAAATAAACTCATGAAAATTTTAATACAATCCGATTATTGAATCGTTTTTACAGGTTCACAGTTTTACAGGCAAGCGCCATAATTTATAAGAAATATTTTTACTCTATGTTAGTACTAAAATTTTTCTAGGATAATAGTTCTCTCTATAAAAGAAGGATTCTGTAGAAAAAAAATTAAAACTCAGTGAAGAATATATGAAACGCGGGCGCAGCCGCGGAAAAACAGCTAGTAAATAGTATTTGTAGTCGTTTAGCAAATGAGTAATTTGTTTGTAGTAAAATTACTCATAGTCCAGGATCCAGGGTACATTTTTGCACTTGATTACTATCAAGCTAATTTTCCGTAAGTCGCTTCATTTTGATGAGACGCCCAATAATTTACTGAATGAAAACTCTCGATTGTGGTAACAGGAGCAGCACGGATAAAATATATTGATTAGATGATTCTCAAAATTATTTCTTCTACAAATGGTCCTCCTCCTCCATCCAACATGTGTCGATAACGAGGTCATCAAAATTGTTTACTAACCAGATGATTTTTTTTACTTACTTAGTTAATATTTATATAATTTAACAGTCACATTGTCCTATAAATTGCATGGTACGTTATCCCGGGTCCTACGCTCAGCAATTGTTAATGCTACAAGACCATTTTTCTCATTACTAACTGCAGAACAAAAAGATTACATAATAATTTAGTGTTTTCTCTGCCCAAATAAAACAATGTCCTACAAGAAACAGGGATGTATCACTAGTCCGAGAAGAATTGTCATTATTTTGTTTTCCTATTTGTAACATAAGATACAGTGAAAACACCTTATTTTAAATTGAAATAACATTAGTTTTTAGTAAACTAGGTAGAAAATTTGTGTATTTACATATTTTAAAAAATCATCAGATTTTCATCTGATAAATATTCATTATCTTCGCTACTAACATCGCTGTCATCTGCATCTATTTCATTTTCCTCATTCGTGATATCCGACTCTTTAATAACATGGAAAAATTAAGTCAATTATATAATAATGAATAATTAATCAATAAATAACAATAGTATTAATAGGGTACTTTGTATGTCAGAAGATAATTCTTCAAAAGATGGACTTTGGGGACCATCAAACCATTAATATATTTGCCATCAATTATTGTCCATCCTAAATTTTTTGGCAATTTTTCCGTGGAGCATCGCATGTGTGCATTACACCATACATTGCAGATGAATGCAATTTTTTTAATTTGTTACAACAATCTTGTGTTGTTGGTGGCAAACTAGAAGGATCCTAATCCTACGATAAAGCCAAATGTCTTAATTAAATTTCTTCATTTCACTTTTCTTTCGAAAAGTATGGGTTTCACAAAGCAAATCACACAAAAACACTCCATAATTATTTTACACGACAAAAAATATTTCATGAAATTATTTCTCGAGAGACAAAATAAATCACGTGTTTAACCGAAAAAATATTTGCACGCTTATGTTTGACACTAATGCGCAGTAAACAATGTTCTGCGCATGCGTATCGGCGTGACTCGGCTGTAGTAGCAAACTACAGAAATAAATTGATTTTTAATTTAATGAATTTCAAATATGTATTGAACCGGAGCATCGCGATAGCGCAACCACGCACCAAGCAATTTGTAGAACAATCTGACTGTTAAATTATATAAATGTTAATTAAGTAAAAAAAAATCATCTGGTCAGTAAACATTTTTGATGACCTCATTATCGATACATGTTGAATGGAGGAGACTCTCTGATCAAACCAAACCATTTGTAGGACAAATAATTTTGAGAATCATCAAATCAATATATTTTATCCGTGCTACTCCTTTTACCACAACCGAGAGTTTTCATTCAGTAAATTATTGGGCGTTTCATCAAAAAATGAAGCTACTCACGGACAATTACAGCTTGATAGTAAACAGATTAAAATAAAGAAGGCGAGTCGGAGAAGCGAATAATGGAATGCTTTTGTATTGTGTTGGTGCGAGGGCGCTGTGATGTGCCCTAGATACGTGTCACAGAGCACAAAGCACAGTTTCTGGAGCAGACACGAACCCGATGACGTCGGCTCGGACTGACGCTTCTCTCTCATTACTGCACCATTGTGCATAGCTCGTGTCTAGTGCACTGAACTGCACTGAGGTCGCCCCTGGCCCCTGCGGCTGCGACTGCGGAGAGCTCTGTTATATCTCATGTTATACTGAATCGTAATTAAAATATAAAGTATGAAGATAAAACATTTAAAAGCATGTATAATAGGAGAGATTTACTATTTAACCCCTTGAGCACTAACCTGGCGTTTACGCCAGCATTTCATTGTTTTCCTGCTGTCTCATTTTTATGGGTAATCGACATATTAAGCAAATTTAAACATTTACTGCCACATTTATATTAGGAATGGGAAACGAATATGATAAATATTTAATCATAATTCAGTATAGGTATGAAACACATTTGTAAGTGAATGTTCAACAGACGAACTTTGTATGTATTCTGTACAACAGAAATGTTTTAGATCGTAGATACACGTGAGCGCATCGTCCGATGGACTGCGTCGCATTGCACCACACACCGCCCCCGCGCCCATCCCTCCCGGCACCCCGTACATGTGCGCACGTGTCGCGTGTCGCGCGTGGCATCGACAATAATAACTTTAAACTTAAATATTTAAAAAATTATATTTCCATTTGTATTGCTTACTATACCATCTTTATATATATATAAGTTAAGTTAGTTGGTTTGGGCATGTAGAGAGGATGGATGAGAGAAATTAACGAAATTAATTTATAAGGCGAGGGTGAATGGGCAAGTCGGTAAGGGTCGACCTAGGCGGACGTATCTAGACCAAATCGATCACGTGTTAAATAAAGGCCAGGTGAAAAGTACTCATAACCGACGAGCATGTATGAAAGCGCTCATGAAAGTAGAGGAAGCGAAAGAAGTGTGTCAAGATCGTAGCAAGTGGAAGGACGTAATCTCTGTCTACCCCCACGGGAGAAAGGCGTGATGATATGTATGTATATATATATATAAATTTTCTGTACCTGTGTATGTGATTAAACTCATCCTAAACGGCTGAACCAATTTTGATCCAATTTAATTGTTTATATATGAAACTGGAACGAAGTCGCGGGCACAGCCAGTAACATATATGATATAACCATGTGTTTATACCTAACTCTGGTAGTAGTTGAGAATTGCAGCTCCTGCTGTAGTCCGCTGTTCGGGTGACCATTAACTTGCATGTTTCTCGATATGACTTACATTTAAGAAAATAGAATAATAATTTAACAAGATAATAAGACATATGTACTTTTAAATAGATAAGACTTAAAAAAATTACCAATTAATCAGTTCATAGACATAAAAATAAATAAATAAAAAAAACATTTCTAAATCTTATAGAAAATAACATTTGCCCGTTTGTTAATTGATTCGTTTAAGTGTTGAAAACCGCTAAATGAACGAATGTTTCATTCTTAGGTTTAGGTTCGTGAATTACGTTTATCAGTCGTATTGTATGGGAATCATTTGTATTTTTGTTCAAAGTTATTAGGGTCTAGATGAGAGGAGCTTACACCAGATAAATAAGACTGTAATGAGTACTAAAAGTAAAAAGTAATTTAAATAAAAAAGGGTAACAACTCACAGTTTTATTCAAAATATAAGTACAATATTTTTTAGTTCACGCGATTGAATAATAATAACCTATTTACACGAAATACGATTAATTATGTAGGTACATAACTAATTTAAGAGTAGTGCGTAAATGCATTTCCTCCCGTCAAAAAAAAAAAAAAAAAAGGTACATAACTAATTGATTGTACGTACTGAAGTTTATCTACATGTGTGCGTGTGTATGTATGTAGAGGTGAGTATTTGGGTTCGTCTTATGTATTATCTGTATATATAGTAAAACACGGTGTTGGTTTATATTTTATACATGGGCATGTGTTGTGAACGTGTGGGTTGGGTTTGTTACGTAGTAACTATCTAGTAACAGTAACCCTCTAATTGGGAATCTTTCTGCTTTAAAAGGATCCTTATTTAAGGAAATTGCATGCCTTCTGACACTAACGGTAGCACCCCGCTCTGCCCGCGCTGGGCGCAGCGCTTTAATAACAATCTAATTTATACATTTTTTTTGGAATATATAAAGACGTAATTGTTTTTTATTCGATCGGGTAAATCTTTAAATCCGCTGGATCTGTTTTGATCTAAATTTTTTTTTATATATTCTTATGATATTGTGAGGGATATGAGGCTATGTCCTTTCTAGAAGTAATCATTTTGCATTATAAAATTAAACAATAATTGAATAGACGATAACTATCTGGTCTTATTAGACCAATTATCACTTTAGAAAATTAGATTTAGTTCCGTGCCCCCTTATCTATTGTATTGGGCGATGTTCATCCCCTAAATACAATAGATAAGGGTAGTGCGTAAATGCATTTCCCCCCGTCAAAAAAAAACAAAAAAAAAAAGAAAGTTATTGTAGTTAATTAATATCCTTTGAATATTTTTTATATACCTAAACATAAACTGAGCCGCACCGGGCTGGACAGTTAGTATATAAAAATTAGAACAGACGCGTTACTTTAGTATTATAAGACTACATTTTATTATTTGCTTTATTGCAGGTATGTACATCTTTACTATTGGCATCGAACTGGTAAACTCTTGCAGAGGAACCGTCTCGTCGCTCCTCGGTTTTCATAAACGTTTTTCTCTGAGAAAACGGACTACTATTTTTTCGTTATGTTCGCCTGATTCCCCGCAACGATCTTCTAGGACACACATGATTTTATTTGCTCAGAGTTATTTATTATATTTCTATTCTAATAATTATCATAGGAAAGAAGTTAAAAGTTGTAAAATAACAATTTTTAAATAACAAATTCAGAGAAGATATTTCTTTGTAAATGATTTGAGGCGCCATGCGAAATACGCTAATGGTTTTATCGGATGTATTCACGTAATACTGTTGACATATTTAGTGTTTATATTATACCTACACTGACATAACGACGTAGCGGTGTTAGGGGTTGCTGGGGGCGGGGGCGGCGTGTTGGTGCGTGTTAACTGTATTACACATTAGCATAAATCTTAAGGGTTTAATTTAGTCGCGTGTTGTGCCGCTGCACTCGGCTCCCGGACAACGGATCGCATACAACAACTAAAGAACCAACTACTGCCGTTAATTACGTAGTTGACCGTCAGTAGGAGGTTTTAAAAAAGGCAATTTTTGTCCTTTATAAATTTTATTACAAACTAATTACAATATTAAACTTAAACCTAAAATGCAACCTGCTAGCTCCGGCGATCGAGCGAGATTGTCCATTTTCCAACATTTCACTGTCCCACGATACGTTGTCAGCATTTTGGTATTCCGCGTGGGAACTTCTGCTGTAACCTGAGTGCGGAATGTGGTGGTGTGTTACGTACTAAGTACAGTAGGTACTAGGTAACACGTTTATAAATATTACGTTAAACAACAGGCGAAGAGGTGGTAATATAGTCACAATTATATTAATATAAAGCGTTATGTTCAGCGACGAAGCGGAGAGAACACTTGGACAATTGTAAATAAACTCAGATGCGCGTACAAGATGAATGTACGCTTCGTGTACCGAGTCGTGATAGTTATAATTATTGTGTTATGTGGTTGTAGACGTCGGTAGGGTCTAGGAATATCGAGGTAATTACAACACAACGTAACTGTTGTATCATGCATGTTTCTGCTGCAGCTGCTATCGTCAGCTCATATCTTAAAACAATTATCTCGAAACGTTTTAAAAAGGAGACAATTAAATACATTTAAGAACAGCGGGATAATTTATATACTAATAATAAATCTGTAGAAACTAGGCTCTCGATGTTCATTTTTTCTAGCAATTTTATCTAGGTATGTATATTCTTTCTTCGTAAGTAAGATCTTGAAATTGAGACATGAATCACCCTAGGTTCTAATAGAGTATGAGAGTATATATTGAGTAAGAGTAACTTTTGGACCGTAGTTAATAACAGACGTGAGCTCATGTTATGTTTAATAATTTTACGCGGAACCATAATTATTTTCAATAATTGAAAGTGCCCGTAGTTACCCGGAGTAACTCCAGCTATCTACCAAAGTCCCGTCAAAATCATTTAAAAAAATCTTATTTTTAAAAATTGTATTTTTGGTATTAGTATCGTATATACATTCATATCTATTTAGTACAAAAATTAAATTTGTCATTACTAACAGACACTCCAATTTTAGTTATTAGTATAGAGATATAGAAAAGCGTCTCGGTGTGTTGTTGCATGAATCGGTTCAATATGGGGGACACAAATTGTAATGTTTAATTAAGCAACGCGCGACTGCTCCTACTACGATACTTACGCATACTTTTGTATCCAGTACCTAGAACATCGCAACTTCACTCGCGTGAAATTCAAGCGTCCCGTCCAATATTTTTCAAACAATTTTTTGAAACTATCATGTTATCTGTTTCAGAACAATCCAAATAATTAAAAAATAAAAACAGCGCCATCTATGAATAGGCGTCAGAAGTACATATATAATTTGCTTACGTAATCACAGTCATAACACTAAATAGACATAATATCAATTGGTGTGTGTTTAGTGACGGGCCTGGTTATAATAATTGATGTTAGTTAATTGTTGTCGCGGCCGTTAGGAAGCGGCGTCGTCGGCTCGAGGCTGTGCCCCCTTCGCCTCTCAGACTGGCTCGAGAGCTCTTCACTCTGTAGGTCCTCCACTCTCCAATAGCGAGTAGACTCAGTACCTACTCTGTGAGTGAACCGCACGCATTCTGTCGGAGCTCCACAACACGCCGGCATACTATTTACGTTAAATTCATCTAAATTACAATGTGAATAAGTACAGATATATATCTAATCATTGATGATTTCAGCACTAATTTACTTTAAACGTAGGAATATGGAATCGCAACTTAAACTTGTAAAGCCAAAATGAATAAGTATTTATTTTAATTATACGCATTCTATCGTAATAGACAACGTTTATCCTTTTGTTTGGCTGTTGGTGAGTTCAGCGAACGATTTATTACAGTTTTTCTTTTAATCTGTAGATATATTATGTACGAAAGAAAGAAAATTAAAAGTGTAGACGGAACTTGGTGACGTGGACGCTATCCGTGGGTTTTAGTCTGTCGGTCCGTTTACAAATTTGGGTCAACTTGGCATAAGTTCTGCTGCGTGGAACGGTAGTATGATACACATATAAAGGTCATGTAAAGGTCAGATTTCCGACGAAAAACATTAGTTTGGGGAATACTTAATAATACACGATGTTTAAAAAGATACCCGCGTTTTGTCACGTAATACTTACTATAGAGATATAGTTCAGTATTGTTTTTAGAGAGAGTATGGACTCGGCGCTTTAACCACTATCTGATGTTAAGTGGCGATGTGATCCAGGATCCAGAAACACACACTAAACCTAGAGATACTGGATTTTAAACGATCCTGCGCCATGAAACACCTACTGATGTTTAGTGCCAGATTTGCTAGGTTAGTCTACTTTGCTTACTTTCATAGCCTAATGTCTTACGGTATTTTGCTGTGGGGTACAACAGCAGAAGTAGACACCATTTTTATGTTACAAAAGAGAGCTGTTCGAGCAATATACAATAATAGTTACCCGCGTAGTTCCCGTTCCCGTGGGATTTTTGGAATAGAAACTGTCCTATGTCACCTGGATTTCAAACTGTCTCATACCAAATTTCATCGAAATCAGTCCAGTAGTTTTTAAGTTTATTCATTACATACAAAAATACAAATATTTCCTCTTTATGATATTAGTACTAATGGGACCTCGCGAATCTCTATAGAACAAGTTTCAAGAATATGATATCTTAACTTTGCCCTCCCAATACATCTTCGATAACTTAATGCATATTCGTAAGAATTTAGACAAGCTAGATCTAGTGAATGATCGTTATGGTTTTAACATAACATAAGCTCACGCCTGTTATCTCCGAAGGGTTAGGCAGAGGTGAAATAGCGAACTATACCACCCAGATTTCGCCGAGCTTAGTTCCGTCCCAGATGTGACAGGGGGCGAGCCTGTCGCCATATCGGGCACAAATTCCAGACTCCGGGATGATACTGAGTAGAAGAACCCAATATCACTTGATCCGACCCGGGGTTCGAACCCGAGACCTTAAAACGATAGTCTTACCGTATAATACAACTGCGCCACCGAGGCAGTCATAATTTAATATTAGAAATACAAACAAGTTGACTGTCTCACCTTTAGGCTGAGTAAGTGTAATAAAAGTTTTAAAGTGTTCGGCTTTACAATAACGAACCAAATAACATTAGCGATTTACCTGACAATAAGCTCAAGCAAGTCTTAATTTCAAAAGATGAATCACTACGCGAACGATAGTGATTTCTATTCTGGAATTTGTGGAATTGTGGAATTCTATTCTGGAACTATAGTCTGGAATTTACACACATCTCTATGCTTCCGCTAATAATGGTCATGACTATAATTTGAATAGTTTTTTTTAATGATATATATTCTATTTATAAAAAAAATGTTCTAGATCGAGTTTATTGTCGGTTCTTCTTAGGGCCTAAATTGAATAAAGAATTTTTTGAGTTTTTCAAAGAAGGGAGTGGTAGCTACACAAGAAAGTGTTAAAAACAAATTCCCTGTCGCTACATTATGGTTTCCTCACGACGCGATGGTTTCTTTTACCGAAAGCTCGGGCTTATAATAGAGTGACCGGGGGGTTTAAACTTACGTCCGTAAAAGTGACCATTCAATTATCCGTTTCCAATTTTTTGTTTGGTTTTTTTTTTGTATATGGAACTCTAATAATTTTCTTAAAACTATTTTTGTGTACTAACGGAATGTACACATACTTCTCGCAAAATAAAACACATTTCAATAAAACGGATTTTATTCACGATATCACGAGTTTTATTATTTTTACGCAGAACCAGAATTATTTTCCAAAATTAAAAGTAGCCTAACTTTCGCGGGGTAACTTCAGCTATCTACTAAAAAAGCTGTCAAAATCGGCCCAGCCGTTGCGGAGGTTAGCCGGAACAAACAGACATATAAGAATGAAAAAAAAAATGGTTTTTTACGGTTTAGGTATCGTAGATACATTCATACGTATTAGGTAAAAAATAGTTATTTTGACATTACAGACATACAGTTCAATTTTATTTATTAGTATAAATAAGTGTACAATCGTATCATAGTGTTAGCGCTTTGTGTTGCGAAGTCGGAAATTCGATTATTTCAGCATTCCTTCCCGATCGGACGTTCTAGCCATTAAACCAGCCAGGTAAGAAGATTTATTGTGTAAAGGGTGCGCTGCGGGGTGTAGCCTACCGGGGGGTTGGGGATGCGGTATCGAAAGCACATAACACGTTTCAAATCACTAAGAAATATAGTATTCAGTTTATATATTTATTTAGATGGATTACATTAGAATAAAATCATAGTTCTCATGAGAACGGTTCGCACTGGAAGTCCGAAAGACTCGTAACATTTCAATCGGAATTTATAAATTTGTATTCTAGTCTCAGATTTTATCATCTGATAGCGCCATATAAAAAGAGGGGCTTAAAAAGAATATTCCTCAACGTTGGGGGATCTCCTCCGCCGTACTGAATTTATGATATCTTCTACATAAAACGGTTTGAAAATTATTGATTTTAGGTATACTCGTATTTTGCTTGAAGTGAATACAAAGTTTAAATGAAATCTGTCGATATAGTCTGTACTTAAAACATGTAATAAAAGGCAAAAGGGATGAAATCTGTATATTGTAGATATTTCAGAAAGAATACCATAAGGATGTTAAGAATCGACAACAGAATAGATTTCGATGGTTTTTTAAATTTGTGTCTGTCTGTTGGTTTCTCTGTTTATTAATTTGTTCGCTAATCACACAATAACTACTGAACCGATTTCGATAAAATTTGGTGTGGTAGTAGCTTATACTCTATAGTAACATCTATTATTTATATAATGTATAGCGTTTATCTAGATTTAATTAAAAACCATAATAATGAAGTGTATGCGTAATAACATCTATACTAATATTATAAAGTTCGGGGTAGTCTCCGGTACTACTTGTCCGATTTTAATTATTATGTATGGGCTACTTTTTATTATGGTAAATATATATTTTCAATAATTAAAAACAATAAGTGTCATTGAAGTCGGCAAAAATTCTATAATATGGAGTGGTTTTCCGAACGGTATGATATATGCCTCTGTTTACTTCAAGCTACACTCAGACGGGACATAAATAGAGTACATATATGAATATATTGGTCATGAGATAGCTTCTATCTAGAGGGAGAATATAGTCTGTCTTTTAAAATATAATTTTAGTTAGTATAGCTAACAAAATTATATATTTAACTATTATTTCAAATGTTGTAGGTTGCATTATTGTCACAAGCGTGAAGTCGATCCGCACATAACTTAAATGTAATGTATGAACTGTAAAGTTCTTTTCAATATATGTGTGAGGATGTGAGGTTCGGGGCGAGAGGGCCGGCGCGGTCGCTTCGCACAATGCACTGATTTATGAGGTCCCTCGACGTCTTGAGATCATCTCGCGTCACATAGATACCTTTCAAGTTTCGCGTTCGTGTGTCGCATCCCATATACCTTCATATATTTATTATTGCTATACACAACTCGAGTCGCTTTAGTAGACAATTCGCTATTGACTCCGGCAGTCGGTCACCGCGCAGTTCTGTTTATAAGCTTGACTTATCATAATTTTGAAGATAATATAAATATTAATTAGACCTTCAAAATGGATTTTTAAATATAAATACTTTATATTGTATGAAAATAATTATTGTTTTAGTCCAGGAACTACTTAAGCCCATAAAATTTCAACAACGTGACTCATTTAAAAAAGGTTTATTTCAGTAAAATTTTGCGACATCAGAACGAACAAATTCAGAATGTCTTTCAGCTGCCTCAGACCCTTTTCCCATCCACCTACTCGACACAAAACTCGACGCAATGCAACCGTGAAACGAAACATCCGCTTAACTTCGGCCTTTATTAAACAGAAGCGTCAATGAAACTACACAACATTCACTAGATAAGTCAAACGAGACGGAATATATTTAAATATAGTGGATAGAATGAGACGGGGGATGTCGGGGTGAATTTCCCTCTCGTTTGGGCGGACGGCCGCCCTAGTGCGAGTTGGGCGCGCGCTGCGGCCGCTCGCGCTTCCTTACCGCGCTCACCGGTCTCCCGTGGCGAGCGCTTACCGCTACGCTCACTACGCTCACGTGTGTGCTTACTCCGTCACCTTGTCGTGTTTGTGCACGCGGATCCCCCCAGAAATATCGGATAGACCTCGACTCTACCGGCATTGAACCTGGGTCAGATAGCCGCTTGTAGTTTATTACGATTTCGTATTGTTAGGTAAATAACATAAATCTTTGCTATGGTTTTAATGGAGGGGTAAATTTAAGACTTTCGGTACAACAGTTGTAACTCTGTAGAGCGGCAGGTTGTAAGTGACGCTTTAAGTGTTAACTACCGGCTAGTTTAGTAACGCTAAGTTAAAATTTGCAGCCGAGTGGCTGTGCGACTGTGGGTATTTGGGATCCAGGTATATTTCTAGTGTCGATGTTTGAAGATCTTTAGCTGATGTAACCGAACGTACGTGTAAGAGTTTGCAAGTCATCAATTTTTGTTTATATTGTTAATTTTAGTTCTTTCACGTTTTCGCTACAGGCACTGCTTGTTTGAAAGTAAACGAATCGTCAATTTATACATTAAAACTTGTGTCAGAATCGCGCGGCCATGTGTGTGTCACAGCGTCCTATCGCAGTGTAGCACTGTTTGATTAATCATAAACAGAAACTAGTCGTTTCATTAAGATTAGTTTTTCCTTTTATAAGTTCTCAACAAAAAAAGATTAATTATATTAAAATGATTATTTTATTAGTTGAAATAATATTCCGTGAATAGAGATTTATAATAGGCATCGATATTCAAGAAGCATCGTAACCTGAGTTCACTCGACGCGTGTTGGGGGGCTGGCCACCCCTTATGCTATTATATTATTATTTATTTCTAGCACCGACACCCTCGTGACTCTTTCTTGTTTTAAATGTTCTCGATATGAGTACAATATATATTTGTTTCTATATTACAACAAAATCCGTAATCTGTGTGTATCATAAATTAATAAACGTAAGATTGTCTCACGATGCTAGCACGGGCTATATTATATTAAAATTTAAATAAATACCGCTATTTTTTTTTATTTTTTTTTTGTTTTTTTATAAAAGTAATAATGTATTTTATTGACTATAGTTGTCTATATATTGACGCTCACAATTAAAAGTGATAATAATTTGCTTCTAAATATAATTTCCAAACACGAAGCGTACTGGCGCGTCCTCTTCCATTCTAATACCTCTGAGGATGATCTCTACAAGGGATAATAGATGTGAAGGGCGTTCACAATTAGAGGTATGAGATTAGAAGGGGTAGAGGTCAAGGTCGCGTGGGGTATCGCGCGAGAATGTCCTCAGAGCCGCTTGTTTCATTATGTTTCTCTCTCGGAGTGCACTCTCTGTGTCTACTTGTTACGGGATAATGTTTTAAAAACTACAGATGAGTCAAAGCGACCCTTTCTAATGAAAACGTATTGGATATTGGAGACGCTTGTTACCGCGACGGTTGCGTGTGTTTAGTCTCTGTGGGGGCGGAGGCCGACGCGCTCGGTGCTTTCTGCATGTTATTCTTTCTCTCGAATCATACGATCGTGTATATGCTAATTAATAAAAGTGTGTTGAAATAATTTTTATTTACTAAATAGATATGAATGTATATCCAATGACTATACCAAAATACAATTTTTTTAATTATTGCCTGTCTTTCTGTTTGTTCGGGTAATCTCCGGAATGGCTCTACCGATTTTAACGGGTCTTTTTTTGGTATATAGTTGAAGTTATGTCGCGTAACTTAGGGTACTTTTGTTTTGAGAAAATAATAAGGGTTCCGCGTAAAGAAATTGAAACTCATAAAATTTGAATTAAATACGATTCAATGCATATTCTTACTGGCAGGTATTTCAATTTGTAAGAAAAGTCTTTGCTTAATGTTAAAAGAAAAAGTAATGTCGTAATTAATTGATTAATTAATTATGGCTGCATTGTTTCTCGGTCAAAGAATCAGCATTGCCATACAACGTGACAATGCTACCATCCCTTTGGTTACGTTTCTTTACGGCGGTGATTTGGAGGGCTTCGTTTTTTTGTATTTTTTTTTTATCTATTATTTATAAGTATGTTACGACTATAACTTTAGAATTTTTTATGCTTCTAAGTAATTAATTAGATATCCGTATAAAACAATTAAAAACTATATTACGCAATAAAAATATATGAAACGCTGATGCAGCCGCGGGCAACATCTAGTATAGAATATTTATCGCGATACTCTCCGCATTGGTCACCCACTAATTGATCTGACATTGAATTGGGAAACACATACAAAATTAAAAACTTTGACTTAGAACTCCAGATATTGTATAATGATATAAGTACCACAAAACGAGGATATGATTCTGTAATGAGCTAGTCGTGTCCCCGCGGCTCCCCCCGTGTTTTAATATTCACTGCGTAATATACTTTTAAAATAAAAATTGAAAAATAACGTTTTGATGGTTGCTGTCATTTGAAACGTATTTTGTTCACAATTACATGCGTTTTAATTTTCTAAAATGAAATACTAATTATTTTCGAAAAATAAAAGTATCCTAAGTTAAGTAACTTCAGCTATTTGCCAAAAAAAGTCCGGCCAAAATCGCTTCAGCCGTTCCGGATATTAGTCGGAACAAACAAACATACGATCAAAAATTTTAAAAATTGTTCTTTCATTTGTATTTAATAAATAGTTGTTTTGATATTACAATCAAAGAATTCAATTTTATTTATTGTAGTATAGGTTCAGTGTTTTAACCACAATCTCACCTGATGTGGTCGAGGATGGTAAACACACTAAGCCTAGAGGTACTGGTTCTCAAGTGTTGCTGCCGGAAAACACCTATTGGTATTTGGTGACAGGTTTTCTAATTGAGGGTGGCAGCTACCCAGATGGACATCATTTTAAAATGTTTTACCACCATGCTATGGTTTCCTCACGATGTATTCCTTCAGCGAAAGCTCAGGCTAATTTTAAAGTTGTTGTTGTGGATTTGAACCCGCGCGTCAGATGATACGAAATCCGATTGCACTAACAACTAAGGCATCGCTTAAAAAAAATCGATATACACTTCAAAGGCAGCACGTAGAGTGAGTTACAGAGTAGAAGTCAAGTAAGGAAGGTGGGCCCCGGTCCGCGCGACACCGGCATATTGTATAAAGTTATCACGCATCTTACCTAAGCATTAAATATTGTTTTTTATGTTTTTGTACGATATATGTATATTTAGAAAGTTTTTCGCTACACATTAAAATAGTAAAGTATGTAATGTAACAAATGTACTTGGTATCACATATTAGCTGGTATCAGGTACCACTTGTGATCCGCAAATACCCCTTACATTAAAGGGGAAGATATACAAGAGCATGATCCGGCCTGTTGTCTTGTATGGGTCAGAATCTTGGCCCATAAAGGTAATGGATGAAAGGAGACTGCATGCAACCAAGATGAGAATGTTAAGATGGATGTGTGGGGTACCAAGAATGGACAGGATTAGGAAGGCATAAATTAGAGGAAGTCTAAAAGTGGTACCAGTGACAGAGAAGATAAGGAGCAGGCGTCTGGCTTGGTATGGGCATGTGATGCGCAGGGAGGAAGAGGATGTTGTAAAAAAGGTATTGGGTATGAATGTGGACGGATAAAAGAGAAGAGGAAGACCAAACAAAAAATGGAGGGACTGTGTGAAAGATGATATGTCTAGAAAAAGAGTGAATGTTGGTATGACCTCAAATAGAGATGAATGAAAGACGAAGACATTTTGCGCCGACCCCAAATAAAAAAGGGATAAGAGCAGGGAGATGATGTACCTGGTATGACAAACAACTTATATTCAAAAGTAAATATGTATAAAGTTGTAAATGAGAAAAAAATCGATAAAAAAGGACTAATAGTGGATATTAAGGAGGATTTAAAAATGGTGTGTTTGCACCATCAATGCTCGCAGACGTCTAGAGAGAGAGGAAGAGGGAGGGAGAAGTGATTTTCGAACTTGTTAAAAGTTGCGCGGTGTCGTGTTTACGAGCCAATCCCGGACATGTTGGCCGAAGCGGAAAACTTTCTAACAAAGTATTCCTTGAAGAGTACTTTACACATCCAGAATGTTCACTTTCTGGATTACTTAGTAGAGAGTAAAGATTTTAATAAATAACTCGATTTTTTTTGTGTATTATTTACTAGCTCTCAAAGTTAACAATATAGATATAGACACAGAGTACATTACGCAGACAAAACGTGTACGAAAAAAATATTGCGGGCACAGTAACCAAAAGTTTGAGAAGCGCTAGTTGAGACATTCATCATCAAAAGTGCGATAGTTCCTTTGTATGATGTCGCGCCTCCGGTTCTATCTGTCTGTGCAAACAAAGATTTATTAGAACAAAGGATCACTGACGTTAATATCTGTGAGCTGAAGTAGAGCGCCATGGGTTCTAAGTTACGACTTTACACGTTTATTGTTTCATGTAATTTTAACCTTTTTAATCACTGAGTATACTGGAATTCATGTTATATATCTAACATCCCACGTGTAGCGTTAAATTCTAACTGGATAAAAGAGGACACCATTACACAGTGTCTAGCATACACAGACGCACACCAGCTGGTGTCTGTGTTAGATGTTGGCTGTCGATGAGTTGATGGTCGTCGTTGTTGTCAAGGGAACAGTGAAAAGTAATAAACATATATCATTTGTTTTTCCGTTAAAGTACCCCTTTTCAGATATTGTAAGGGACATTATAATTAATTGTAAGTATACTTTCGTTATAGTATAAAAGCTGATTTTTGTATATGCCACTTAAGGAACTATCAATAGATATTTTCTGAGTAGCTAGCCAGTTTTGACAGTTTCTTTATCTTGTCAGACACTTTAAAAAACTGCCGTAGGAGCGAGCGGAGGAATACGTTTATTTATGCAAGCGAGTTCGAGTGAATCTTTTTCTCCTCTTCATCTGTCGTTAATTCTGTATTGTCTGGTGGACTGTGTTTCTGATGTTTTAGAATTTTATGACTGACTGAAAAAGAAAATGTAAAAAAGTATTCAATCAAAAAATCATATTAATAACCCAATAACACATTAATCTAATATGAATAATTTTTTTTTAAAGTTTTATCAATTTAAAAAAATCAGTTAAAATTTTGATATTTCATGAAAAAAAATATCGTATATCATCGTATAAAACTTATTTTTGTAATAACAAATTCAATCAAAAATATATTATTTCAATATAGCCATTCTAAACGAGGTAAAAGAGTAAGGTCTCATACATGTGCATTGCTCGTGGAAATTTCTTACTTGTTTTCGATCAAAAGTTTCGTTCACGTCGGAGACCATTTACTAATCGATGAACATTATTATACAGAAAATATGTGTTCGTTATTTTCGTTTGAAATTGGAATAATTTCTTAATGATAGAGTGGTTTTTTTTATAATATAATTCAGCATTCTTAGTAAATCGCTATGACATCAAATCTGATTGACAACATTATGCTTTGGTAAATACTTGTACACCTTGATTTCTAATAGAAGAAGTGTTAAACTCTTATTTATATTTAAAGTCCAGATAGCCTTCTCTAATCAACTAGTATAAATTTGTAGACACTTCACTTCACTTTTATACTAGAACCACACCAATTCCCACAGGAGCCTAATCCGCCAGCCTCTAGTGTTTTATTTACTTTATATTTTAAAGTTTTTTGGACGGTTTACAGTCAAATGTTGAATATAGGTAGAAGAAATTATGAAAGTATTACAATTGCTAATTATAAGCCTCCACATAATCCACATAGAAACATAATTTTTATCACACGAAAATCGAGCCTGAAATTTAAATTTATAAAATTAGTAAATGTCCAAACTTATTGTAAAATACAATTTAAAATTAATCATGTTTTATGACAGGATGGACATTATTTATTATTTTATTTGATGCAATCAACGAGTTATGTTGTACTATTGACAACTTATTTAGAATTAGTACTGAAAATTTCTGGCAACGGCCAATATTCATCTAAAATGAGCATATGAATTTTAGAGAAGCTAGCACGAGTAAATTCAAAAACCTCTAAAAAGACCCCTAAAGATTTTAAACCTCTAGATAAAACTCCACCATTTTATTTACCCCCTAAATTTAGGGAGGAAACCCCAAGTTGGGGTAACTTGATGTAAACACGGAGTAAAAGATCGCAACAGAGCGAACGTATCGTAACGTAGAACCTCGCACAAACGGGAGTTTTTTAAAGTATCTGGCAAGATTAAGGAACTGTCGAAACTGTCTGGCTACTCAGAAAACATGTACTGATAGTTCCCTAAGTGACATATATAATTGCGTCCAAGACGTGCGAGAGGTAATCGCTGTGATGAATGTTTTTAATATAATTTGTTTTTGTAATATTTATTATATTATTATTATTATTTATATATCATCATTATATTTATTTATTTAATTAATTAAAAAAAAAACCCGAACGTTTCATATTAGTGGAAACTTTGTCACTGTCACTCAAGTATCATATTCTTTACCTATGTTGGGGACGTACATACAAATACTTTTAGCCTTTATAAAATAACGAAGATCTGACAATTGTGGGCTTTGGCTATAGGGCTTAAACATTGATATTAAATTTAAAGTTTTGTTTAGTAATTCTTCAATACAGGTAAATTTATTAGTGGAAGCTAGACTAGTGCACAACTATTAGACTTCCACTATATTTACAGCTAGTTAATTTGCACGCGAAGAAGCAAACGATGCACGGCGTTGTTCGTTTTACCCGCGTCATGCTTTTATTTACGTCCGCAATGCGACTGGGTTTTTATTCAGTAATTAACCGTTAAGATATAATGAGTTAAAATACGAAGGCTGAGTCTGTGCTGTCTAGTCTCGTGAGGCCTCCGTCTCAAGACATAACTAACTGAAATGACTAAATATGGAATTTATACTTTGAGAGACTTCTACAAATTTATATGTTTTTAAAATAGTTATCATTTTATAGTTGTTTTGTTTGAGTAGACATGGGCCATGTGTTTCATTCTCGGTGAGGTCAATTACGTTTTATCATGTTTGTTAAGTGTGGGTATCGGCTCCCTAACGTTCAGACTTGTGTAGATACCATCCGGGGGTTATCCCAAGTAAAAAAAATAAAAAAATAGGTATACCGCCCGTAGCGCACGTCCGCCAGGCCCTCTTCCCGTCGCCTGCACGCCTCATTCCTTGCCATACTTCTTTCGACAAGAACCTTCGAGTGGTTGAAGCGGAGCCCTCCTCGCCGCCGCGTACCAGTACACGTAGGCGAGCATCAATGCTTCAGGCTCCCAAGGAAGGGATACTACGAGCACAAAAGTTGCCACCACGGACACCGTGCAGTAACCGTGTATCGCCATAGTGGCACCATGCGGCCCACATTGATGCCCCGCTCCACTTGGGAGTTCGCCGCAGATAATCCAGTCGTAACCCACGTTCCACAGGAGCGGTCCAGTACGTGGATCAGTAGATCCCTGTGGAACCCCGCAACCTGTTGGACGCCCGTCGACGTTGGCCACCTCTCTTTCTTTCAGATAACTTTTCGACAGCCTCCACAGGTACTGGGGTACCGCGAAATATCGAAGCGTTGGCAATTTCGAGGGGCCCGATGTACTGGTGTAGTCATCTCATCCTCTTTTATCTAGGGAGGTCAGAAAACTGTGTCAGAGCAGAACCTCCTGTAGTGCTTGATCCGCAGTGTATGAAAATACACTGGTCACTGGGTTGTTTTTCTGAGTTCGTATTCCCAGTTAGTGATGTAGCAGATTCCTTCTTGGATTATGTGTTTGTGTACATACAGATGGCGTTGCGCCTTGTTTCTCATTCTACTGGCAGCTTTGTTCAACAACGTCCTCATTCCTGCCTGTCGAGTTGTGGTTATTGCCGTACAGGATTAAGGGTTCTTGGTATCTCATCTGGGCGAAGACCATTTCTTCTCCAGACATCGGGCGTCATTTTCTCGCCGCTTCCCGGTGTGGAGTCTGCCACCCTCCGCTTTACGGTTTGCGTGGTTGCATTATTCGTTCGTCCATCAAGGTCATTGTAATGTGGTTATAACAACAACTTGGCTACAACTTGTACGATTATTGCTTGAAAAATATACGTTATAATTTATATTCAATCATATTGAATGAAGTATAATTAGTTTTACATTTTTGCAAGATTTGAAAATTATGTTATACTATTTCTTTTTGGAACGAAGTTCCTTATGGGGCGTTGCGGAGGGGTACGCTAGCCGGCAAAAAACATCCGTAACGTTAAAAAAAAGCGTAAGATTATTGTAGCCGTAATTAAATTTCAGCGAAATAGATATCGCCTCCGTGACGCAATTGTTTAGCGCGTGCGGCTCTTAACCGAAAGGTTGGTGGTACGAGCCCACCCGGGTGGTGTATTTAAAAACATAAAATTTTTCATAACTCAATTCAAAAAACTCACTTTTAATGTTTATTTTACATAAAAAAAAAATTCTATATATAAATAGTCAATAATGAAACATTTCAGTATATTTATCTACTCTATATGTTTTATGTTTAATATTGACGTACTTTAAAGTTATTTAAATATCATATTTAGAAATAGATTATTTTTACAAATCAAACTTTTTTTGAACAAATATTTTGATCGAATTTCAAACACTACGCAAATACTAGTTGTACTTGACACAAATTTTTTTCTTTTTTTTCTTTTACGTATAGTCTATGTATGATGGTTATACAGTGTCTAATGTACAGTCCACGTGATGACTGTTATTATTATTATTGCAGTTTGCTATTATTATATCATATTATTATTATTTATGTAAATGGCTGTTTCTTTGTATATTATTATTGTACTAGAAATAAGAGATGGCGCTTTATTTTACAATATTAAATCGGATTCTCACTGGAGTAATTTGTTAAACGTTCAAACTTTGAAAACTAGATGGCGTCGCAAGATGTTTAATTTTTAGTTAAGAAGATATATTATTAATTTAAGATATTCTCTTCACAACGAGTCATTTTCTAATAATTACATGTAGGCTGTGTATAGTTTAGTTTTTTTTATTTCTGTTTTAACTAAGAATTTCGTTCTTGACGGGGGTCCCCCGACCGCACAATTTTTTAAAATTATAATTAGCGTTTGTACAAGACCCCAGGTGGGCAGAAGAGAAAACATGGCTTAGTGTGTCAAGTGAGTCCAGAACGCGTGCACGTTCATATGCTATAATATATGAATAATAAATACAAAGTAATTGGTATAAAGAAAACTAAGTGAAGCTTAGCCTGTCTGTACCGTAAAGTTACCGTCGAAGCTCGATATCGATTGGGCCCTGTATTTAAATATAATGGCCGGGGAGCTGAGGTCCCGCCGCGTCAGTACTCTCTATACTCTATGGAGATAAAACATTATTTACTTTCTCTTATCCTATTTCATAACTTTGTACTTATTTAATATCATGGGAAAAACGTATCACTTAATTCTTACCTCAAGTAATAACAAAGAATATTTTTCCTTACATTTGAAATATTATTAAATTAAATTATTTTGTATACACGCCTAATATATTATCTGAAGCGACGATGACGCTTCGATCGAGCTGGGTTCCAACGTGGGTACCTATTAGCTGTACATATGTTCGCGTCTCCGCTTATCATATATTTTTCACAGCTTTAAAATAATTGGAAAATAATGTTTTGATGGTCCTGCCCATTGAGTCGTAAATGTGATGAGTTTCAATTTTTTACACGGAACCCTAATAATTTTTCTTCATTTTTTTGGTACTAAGAGAAAAAAAAAGGATATTTTTATAACTGTAAGCACTTGCCACTAAACCTGACCATTGAATCGGATTTTATTCACAATTTGAAGAGTTTTATTTTTTTACGTGGAACCCTAATAAGTAGACTAAATTACTAAGCCTAAGATTAGACAGCACAAACAGACCATATAGGTAATGTATATGTATTTAGTAAAAAAATGTTATTTTGATATTACGAAGAGACACTTTAATTTTATTTATTAATATTGATGACTGAGTTTTTGGTGAACAAAAAGATCATGGTGAAGCCATGATTGTAAGGTTTGTTTAATAACTATCGGATTACCTACATGTTGAAAGTTCAGTGTGTTGTCTTACCTCCCATCGTCATCAGGTGAAATATATAGTAAAATACATGTTACACAGAATAATCATTATAATAATCTGTCATAATATCAAATTAAACACAGAAGCGGAATTACTTTTCTATTAGTATCGTAAAGGTTTAGCCGCGAAATTATTTAGGTTTGGGAAGACGTGTTCCCGGAGGGTCGCGACTAGGGGGGCGCGGGGAGTTTACAGAAACTGCTCCGTGTACAGGGTGGTGTGATGAGTCACGAGTCCTCTGGGACCGGATCACTCTGCCTCACCGAGGTAACGCAATAATTGATACAAGGTTTCTCGGGTTAGTGTTTCCGACACTGATAATAAATCTTCAATTACTTTCGCTACTAAATTATACATACGTATTGCAAATGGTAGCTTATATATGATGAAGAGGCTTGCACTTACATAACTTAGTTGTTACTTACTTCTTAGTAATATCCTATAGGCTTTGACAATGTATTCCTAAATTTATTATTGGCGAAAGTTGGACTGACCTCATGCGTCCCTCGAACGTTGCGTTATTAAAAATAATGTTTTATTTCTTTATTTGGGAAACAAACAGTACTTATAACTAAATACAGTAATACCCCGCTTAGCGCGACCCCGTTTCTCGCGGTTTCACTATAACGCGAATGTCAAATTTCGCGCTCAAATGCCTCGCATTACGCGAAAGAGTGCGTATAAACATAATGTAAAGACAATAGATGTATTTTTCCGAAAAAAATAAGAGTATATATTGCATAAAGTGTTCTTAGAATTAAAGTGATTGATTAAAATGATTTGTATTTTTTGGTATTAAATTTTGACTATGTTTAATCATAAACTTCGATATACGCGAATTTCAGTTAACGCGATTTTTTTCGGAACGTATCCCTCGCGTAAAGCGGGGTATTACTATACATCATACATTAATTATCATAATCCAATAAAGTTTCCACATATTACAAAAGCATACAATGTCAAACGAGTAGTATCTATTAATTTGACAATAAAATAATAAAAAAAAAAAAAAAAAAAAAGTTATAAACACATACACAAAAAAAAGCACAAACATTAACATGATATTAGATAATAACAAAAATATAAGGAAATACAATATCACAATCAAATTACAAACAGAGAACAAATGAAATAATAAATAATTACTTTTGAAGTTCATTCTTAACAATATCACTCTTAGTTTGAATTAGTTTTTTAAATGTGATATCAATTTCATTAAAATAGAAATTATTGGAATAACATGCATTTGATACATTTTTCAAACAGTTTAACATAATATTGCACCGTGTCTATGAGGTTGTGTAGAAGTACGAGTAAAACAAGTGAATAATCATTTTTATAGATAAAGTCATTTTTGTTTCTTTTCAACTGTTTTTTATTAAGTTATGTTTAGCAATGAATTAGAGTTAAAAAGTCAAAAGGTTCTCACGACCTTTATCGGTATGAAACAACGTACTTGAGAAGTCGACGTTGCGTTTGAGTAATACATTAGCAGTAAATACTTGGACCGCGGGTACAGTTCATAACGGAAACATTTAAAAATAACACCACACAACTTGTATGGCCACGATTGTACATCTCTTATAATATACATACATGATATGTAGGACCAGAGCATTGACAATGTGCGCATTGACAACGCTCCTGACGGTTCCCCATTCGATTCCGTCTAGAGTTTGTACTCGAGGCGAGATTGAGTTTTTCGACAATGCCGTTTCATGGAGCGAGTAATATTATGTGCTCGACGTGAACTGGCATGTATTGCATTTTGTTCACTTCTATAATTAAGTATTTGCAATAGTATATAGCGGCAAACTACGCCACTAAATATCTGTGTATTTAGATAATGTCACTCTATGTGACACTCTATGTTGAACAGCATGCGATTGATACCAACTGAGCTCGAATAAATCGTGATAACCCTACACTCGTAATAACCCACCATAGTGTCGTAATGAGACAGTGAGTTTACACTTCAAAAAGCAAATTGATAGAATTTCATAGTTCTACACTTGCTGATTGTTGTGTAACAATGATCAATTATAAGTATAGAGAGTGTATGGATGTTAGGGGTTATATTCATTACGAAAATATATTCGATAAAATGTATTGAGATGAGAAGTGAACAATTTTATTACTTTTAACTGTACAAAAATCGATAAAATTGCTATAAGAAATTGTTTACGATATTTGAATTCAAGTGCAATATTACAAATGATGTAGTGGGCACTTTTGTCGAGTTGCACTGCACCGAGCCCTTCCGTTTCTTTTATATTCCGGTAGGCTCAGAGCTAGACGAGTGCCACTGAAAGTAGTTACCCCAACGCCCCCTCCATCCTCCATCCTCCGCTATTACATATCCATTCGCACGTCCCGATTTATTTATTTAATTTCATTGTATGAACGAAATTACCTGTGTGAATACTGAAAATTAGTGTCCTCTTATCCAATAGAAATCAAAATAATAAGGTCCATAAGAGAAACAAATTTATAATAAAGTTTGCCTCTGGAAGAAGTTCTAAAGTCAATGCAGACGAAACATCGAGAATTTATTTATAAGTATGTGTATGTGTGTCGCCCGCGCGTGTGTTGCGCGTGTGTGCTGTGAGCAGTTGAACATGACGTCAGACTGAGACATTTACCGCGAAAGGTCCCCTCGACAACAGCGGGTGCCGAGCGCTTACGAACACGCGCCAAATATCAAAACCCTGACATTTGTAGTACCATCACATTGGAACTAATCGTGAATTAATCTATTCTTATAATAAAAGGCTAGAGGGACGAAATCTGTACATTGAAGATATTTCAGAAAAGATATCTTGAGGGTGTTTAGAATCGACAACAGAGCACATTTCTATGGTTTTAAAAATTTATGTCCCACTGTCGGTCGGTCTGTCTGTTTATTAATTTATTCCCCAATCAAGCAATAAGTACTAAATGAATTGGATGAAATTTGATATAAATATAGTATATACTCTGTAGTAAAATTTAGAATATATTTTTGTATATATGTACATTTATATAATGCGTAAATAGCGTTTATCTATATTCGTATTAAAACATCATAATAAATATGTATGTATTTGTGACGTTTATTCATAGATGGCGCTATAATTATTTTTTAATAATTTAACCTACTGAGAAACATCACAAGGACATAGATAAAGTAAATAATACTACAGTAATAAAGGGCCAAAATATGTTATCTGTCTATCTGTCTGATTTCGATGAAATTTGATTTGGTAGTTGTTTATACTCTATAGTAACTTCAATATATTTATATAATGTATGAATAGCGTTTATCTAGATTCATTAAAAACCCATGCATAATAACATCTATACTAATAATATGAAGATGTAAAGTTTGTGAGTTTGGATGTTCGGGGTAATCTACAGTACTAATTATCCGATTTTGAAAAGTTTTTTACTTGAATAACATACATTAACTTTAGAAATAATTCGACATATTTGGAAAGATATATTATATATAGGCTACTTTTTATTGTGATAAAAGTGTATTTTAAATAATTCATCACAAGAAATTTAATAGAAGACGGCAAAATTGTATATTATTGCGTGCGCTGCATGAACGGTTTGATCTATGCTCCTGCGTTGCTTGCGGAGTTTGGGCCTGGCTCACACTCGCCCCGTCTGTCCTTCGGGAGTAGAACGGGGAGGCCAATGTTTTAGGTGTAGGGTTATAAGGCAGTTGACTGTAGGGGTGAGGCTGAAGGTGGCTCTCATCACCATATGGATAGTATGGTGTGCAGCCCGCCATTCAGGTCTATTAGGGCAAGAATAGCTGGGAGCATAGTTTCGGCGGGGTCTGGACTCCGCCGTATTCCCAAACCAAGGAGGGAAGAGGCGGGCGCCTAGAGACCTTCCATTGCAATGGGAAGGTTGTGTAGGTGGTCTGGATGACTTTTTTAGCGGGTAGGGGCATGGAAGGGACAGGATGGAATTATTATATATATTATATGTATAAATTGGTAATGAGATAAATTGCATCTAGAGGGTGAATATAGGCTGTCTATTAGAATATAATTATTTATTATAATTATTATATAAAGATAAGTTGGCCGTCCCACGCTTTAGGTTAAGTAAGTGTAATAAAATCTTTATAGGTAATAGTATTCGGTTTTACAATAAGATCCCAAGTAACATTACCGATTTACCTGACAATAAGTTCAAGTATTATGTCGAGCAAGTCTTAATCTCAAAAGGTTATTACAGGGTGGATCATTACGTGAACGATAGTGATGTCTGGAAATAACCCACATCTCTGTGCTTCCACTAAAAACTACGATTTGTATAGTTTTTTATATGACAAAAAAAATGATATATATTATATTTATGAAAAAAAAAAGAACCAGATCGAGTTTCTTGCCTGCGCTCTTCTCGACTGAGTTGTTTTCCGAACCGGTGGTAGTGTTTTTTAGACGTTCATAAGCGCCTTCTTAGGGCCTAAATTGAATAAATACATTTTGATTTTGATTTGAATTCCACGCGACCGAAGTCGCGGGCACAGCTAGTATATACATAAAGCTATTCACTTGTATAATAATTCCCTTCTATAGATCTCTATATGAGTGTATATCAGTTACACGTAACGCGTATGTATAATATTTTTTCGGTTACTTTCAATTTAATAAAATTAACAGCAACTAGTATATAGTAAACGTCTACATTTTCTAACAACGTCAAGGTGAAGCAGGTTATTTAATAATACTTCCAGCTTTCACAACCTCTGTTATATTCCACCTACTGGAGATTGAAAATAAATCAAATCTTTTTCCAAACTATAATTCATAAACAATTTCATCTGAGGCAGAAATTTATTCAGCGAGAATTTGCTCCGGGAATTTTAATATGAGGCTTTATTTAAGGATTATCCTTGAAGCGGGTGGAGAGTACCCTCCGAGTGCCGGGACGCCTCCGAGGACCTATTTGTAACGGCTACGTGTGGATCTCATGCAGTAAACTGGAATTAATTAGTGGCACTAGACTTGTGAATAAGAGGGGCGGGGATATGTGAAGGCGGACCCGGGGCTGTTTTGTTAGATTTCTTTTTAAAAGTTTATTCATATGTGAGTCATGACCTCCTGATTATTATAAATCTTTCGTTAGTTTCTTCTTTTAGTTTATTAATGTCGACATACACAATTTAGCCAGTATCACATGCATATATTAGTTTACGAGACTTATGTCAATGTTTAAATGTTTTAGAAGAACGGTAGCCATATTGGAAAACCTTCCATCCTCAATTTCTTATGCATTTAAAATGCCATCAATATAGAGTCGCGAGCTAACGCTATATCTAATATGAATAACAATATGACCAACCACTACATAACTAAAAGGTGTAGTGAACCTTTTACGTCAATTTCCTTTTGTTTTGTTGGATGTTATGACGGTTTTTTTATTGCTACTTATTTCAGTTCTTATTGTTTCCAGTTTTTGTAACAACGATATGTATGTCTTGTTATGAGTGTAGGTGCTCGCAGACGACATATACACTTTTTTACATGTGTATAGTGGCCGTTACAATTTTATAGAAAGAGTTGGATAAATATTTATGGAGAGTAATGTCTGTGGTGGTTACATTCTGGAATGTTATACCTAGTGGATGTGTGGATACACAAAACCGCGTGGACGCGACCGCATTTACTGGCGCTGTACTTGTCACATATTTTATTACACGCGCGTGACGTTGACGTGACGTGTGTGGCCTCACAAGTTATGCTGAATCTATTAAATAAACCATTTCTCCTCTTACTGTATATATAAGTACTATGTAAACCCAAATACAATTTTATTAGTTAAAATATAATTATTCTATCTTTTAATATTTTCCTGTTTTTTGTTATTATGATAGGAATATACTGTGAACATAATTGTGGGAGAAAATCTAGATAAAACATTCAATCTGGAGCGAGAACGTGGTCTTGAACTTGCTTTTTCATTCTTCGCGTAGTTTGATTTGTTTAGTTGTCAAAAAAGCTATGAAGCGGACTCTTTTTGTTTAAAATAGGAGCGACAAGTAGTTCTCATTAAAGGGCAGAAAATCAAGCACATGCTTTTGTCTCGTTTCTACTCTCCACTCGTATTGTTTTCACATATATGTTTCGTTTTAATTATCAGTATTATATTTACATTTAAACTGGGAAGATATTGAAAAGGCTTTTCGCTGAGTAGGTAGGTCACACGTAATCCTGACGGATCGTCGCAGCCCCAGCCGCGGGTTATCGAGGGATTTGAGGTTTAATGAGGACGTGTCGGCCAATTTCGACGTATTACCGACAGATTTGTACCCTGTACTACCTGTGAGAAAGCGGTCTGATAATCTTGACTTTATGACTTTTGAAAATGCTAAAAGTTTTATTAGCATGGCTTTACACTGACTTTGCTGTGTCTACATCGCAAACCAATGTTTGTGTTACAACCTGTATGTATGAGTCACAAGAACACTCTGTATATCTTTTTTTAACGTGGTGAAATACATTTACGCATCCCCTTGCTAAATATATTATAATGGTTGCACAATAAAATGTATTTTAAATTGAATAAAATAATATTAGTCTGAACGTGTTAGTCTTTTTGTAATAGAAAATTTTGGATTTTTATAAAATTACAAAATCAAGCACTTTATTATAAAAATAAAAGAATAACTTTCAACAACAAATTAAAACACAAACTTTTTGTATTTCAAAGATAGGAAAGAACTCAATTAATTATTAAGATTACCATGAAACAAAGCCAAAATGTTTTATGTCTTATTTTTTCAGCTTAGTGAGATTATAAGGATTATTATATTTATGAAGGGGCACTACGAATCGGAAGACGTAGCATGGGTTAGCCTCACACGAGGTTGACCGATGACCTTGTGAAGGTCGCAGAAAAATCCGAAGATACGGGGCGCAAGATCGGTCGTCGTGGAGGTCTTTGGGGGAGACTTATGTCCAGCAGTGGACGTCTTTCGGTTGAAGGGATGTATGGATGGATTATATTTATGTATCGTGTTGTGGAAACACTATTCATCACTAAACTAGTACGTATATTAACACCACTGAGTATATATGATTTTATAGATAGATACATACATAACGTCACGCTTCTCTCCCATGCGGGTAGGCAGAGAACACGTCGCTACTTGCTACGATCCTGACATACTTCTTTCACTTCTCTCTTTTGTAAGCACCTTCATACACGTTCTTCGGTTACGGGTACTTTTGATCTGGCCTTTCTCCAGAACGTCCTTGATCTGGTCGAGATACGTTCACCTAGATCGAACCTCACCAGCTTGCCCAGTCACACTCGCCTTGTAAATTTGTTTTGTCGATCTTCTTTCATCTCTCCTCGCTATGATTTTATATTTTGACTATTTTTATTAAATTGATTTAAACCTTTATGTTTAATTGTTTAAATATTTTCCACATCGATTAGGCATTAGTAAATATTGATCAATAAATAAATAGATAAATTGCTAATTTTAACTCCGTGTGGTTCCGGCTTAAGAATAGTACCACCTCCTATCCACCCGTGGGCGTCGTAAAAGGCAACTAAGGGATATACCAGGGGATGGGCAGCAGCATCCCCTGAGTACTACAAACTCCTACTGCGATCACCAACCTGCGGATGAATGAAATTTGAAAGAGAGGATAAAGTTTCGTGAAGATTAATGAATGACACATGCATGATTCAGTACAATATAGTGAGTTGTTTGGAGCATGTTTCCATTATCAGTATAGAAAGTTTATCTAATTATTTTATTTTTTTTTAAATACAAATAATTTGGAATAAAAAAAAAAAAACTTTAACTTTATTAGCATATTCAATTTATTTTTATAATTATACATACATACATACATACATATGCTCACGCCTGTTATCCCCGAAGGGTTAGGCAGAGGTGAAGTAGCGAACTACAGCACCCACATTTCGCCGAGCTTAGTTCCGTCCCAGATGTGACAGGGGGCGAGCCTGTCGCCATATCAGGCACGAATTCCAAACTCCGGGATGATAATGAGTAGAAAAAACCCAATATCACTTGACCCGACTCGGGGATCGAACCCGAGACCTCAGAACGGCAGTCGTATGTAATACAACTGCGCTACCGAGGCAGTTATAATTATACGTATCACAATACAAAAATTTTAAATGTTATTATAGATCGTGATGGTAAAGATTACTTAACGATAACTTTAGAGAGTCAGACACAGATGGAATCAGGTAATTTGTAATCCGGCGTCATAGCGCTCGCGATCAATTAATCTGCTTAATTAGAATATTGTATGTACATGTTCCTGACGAGTACTGGGTACATACGACGACACAAGCCTCAAACCAACTGAAGTCGCGATATTAAACCAGCTTGTAACCGAACTATATAGTTATTATTTCATCATGAAAATATATAAATTAATACTTAATTTTTTTATACGGGTTCGATAAAATAACTGCACCTTAGCCATGTTCTTTTATTGCATAACTTTTTGTTTTTTATAAAGTTCATTTAACATCTCAATTAAATAAAAAAATATTACCAGTAAATAAATGTAAAGAGCATCAATTGCACTCCATCTTTCATAGCGAGCGCACGAGTGATGCGTGTGTTATTTTTTAAAAAATACAGTTTTTTGATTACTACCAACTAAAATCATTATGAAAATTAGTTTATTCTATTTAGGCCTTAATAAGGCGCTTATGAACATCAAAATACCGGTTCGGATATAATCAAGTCATCGAGAAGAACCCGCAAGAAACTCGATCTTAATTTTTTTCTGCATGTTTTTTTTAAATTTTACAACAAATAGTTACAAATTTTATTATTATAGTAGATGCACAGAGAAAGCTGTCACTTCCAGATATTATCATCGGTCACATAATGATCCACCCTATAATAAACTTGCAAATTAAAACTTGCGTGACATGGCGCCTGAACTTGTTATACAAAAATGGATGAAAACGACTTGGACGATTATACTGATAATTTAAGTGATTCAAGAATTATAAAACAATGTGAAAAAGTGTTAGGGGATATGGAAAAAGAAAAAAATGTGCATGATATATCTATGAATAACCTACAAGAAAGCTTTGCAGGTGGTTTAAAAGAAACATCAGAAATTTACCAATGTTATAGAGGCCAATACATTTGAAAATAATGGTAATAAATACAGTAATCGTGTTTTGTACAGTGAAGCAGTAATGCAAGGGAAGTGTGCTAATACCAAATCCGTGAAAGGTACTAGTATTCAGAATGATGAAGTATTTATTGAGAACATAAAACAGTTAAGTGAAAGAAATGTCTCTAAGCAAAATCAAACCATACAAAATGATAAATAATCTTGTAGTACACAACGCCTAGATACTTTTTGGATAAAAGAATTTAACTTAGTTTCTGAAAATGTTACTCCAACTAGAAAAGACAAAAGAATAAAATCCGAAACTGATTTGACGGATATTTTCAAAAATTGTGAAAAAAGTTCCGACAACAAAAACTTAGATACAAATATAATTTTTATATTTAAAGATAGTCTTTGACAAATTAAAGAAATTTATCATGAGTGAGCTATCAGGAGGAGAAATATTAGAAAAAGTATTTAATATAATTAATGGATAAAATGTAAATATAAATTTTTATGATTTTTTTATACCGGTCTCTAATTATTTTCCAAATTTTTTTTTGCTACTAACATTACGCGAAGATATTTCTCACAAATTCCAATACCTGTCAGCAATGAATCAAATTTTATTCCAATTTTTATGAGTATTAATTTTTTTACGCTGAAAAAATTAAGTGGCGCATAGCGATAAACCCGGGAAAAAGCACCGCGATCATGTTTTCCGCAGAAAACGACACCCCTCCTCGTCCCATTAAATACTTAGGAGTAGAGATCCCCTGGGCTACCGAAGTTAAGTTTCTCGGTGTCCTATTAGACCTCCAGATGAATTTCAAACATCACTTTAAGAAAGTTTCCCTCGATATAACCCCTGGAGTAAGATGGCTCTCCGCCATAAAGAAAACATTGTTTAAAACCGTCGTCAGACCGATCATGATGTATTGCGCCCCTGCCTTTGCCCATAAAGACTTGGCTTCCTTTCAAATGATCCAGAATCGCTTCGTAAGGAAATCCGTAGGTGCCCGAGGGTATCAGAGAAATGTGGATTAACACAGAGATCTGAACCTACTCTCCATTCATTCCGTAATCAAGTCCCAGTGTCGCGCTTTCCTCGATCGCGCAAAGACACATCCAAGTCTGCTCATAGCAAGAGCCGTCGCGTACTGTACCGATCCGTTAGCTCCGAAATTCTTTCGGAGATTGCGAAACGTCCTTACCGACCCCAACGAAAAACCACCGCCGCAAATAGGATCTTTGTCCATCACTCGAGGAAATATGCGTGCCAGCGACCACGCACGCGAAAGCGTCGTTCCCGCCGCCAGGGACAGGCGGCTAACTTTGCTCCCGCACACTCTCCGGGTACCCGGCGACCCAAGAAGTGTCTCGTTCCCCAACTGAGGAGGCTCTTGACGTCGCCGCCAGCGCGATACAGATGACACTGACCATGCATTGAGCAATACTCGCACAACACCGCACACACACTCCTGCACGCAACACCTGTCCTGTAAGAAACCTTTTTTTTAATAAATTAGAATCATAGGGATTAGCTAAAACCGAAATCCCGCGTGAATTTTCACACTCAGGTAGCGGCCAAGCCGAAGTTCGAACCTTTGTGCTATTTACCTTATGCGGCTTAGTGCGTTCAGCACTTGCTACAAAGTTCGGTGAAGCTGTAAAGGTCTTTCCGGTGAACATTATTAGCTAGTTAAAAATAAACCTTGGAAAAAAATTACTACAATTAATCAATTAAAACGTAACATCGTGAGGACCATAAGGAGTAGCTCCTTAACACATTTTCAACATCAAGATATTAAACAGTAGATCGTGAACGAATCGAAACCGTTTATGTACCTCAACTAATTACAGAGTATTCACTTCTACTTAAACGGATTACGCTTATGTAGAGCTTCCTTTAGTTTGTGTACGTAGAACCGATATAGACGAAGTGACTCGATCCTCGCAACATTAGCTTCCACTAGTAAATCAAGAAATAATAAATTGTTTGGTTAGAATGCATTAAATAAACCCCTCGGGTATATGTAGTCTAATAACTAATAACATTTTGATAGGAGAAGTAGAAAGAAGAAAATGATAAAAACATTTTTCTTGTAAATAATAAAAATAATAATGTTTCCTTTTCACAGTTAATATTCGTCGATTGATGAAGCGAAATTAACAAAGTAATATCAACATTATTATAGAGATTTAACATTTATGTACAATCTCACCTGATTGTGAGTGAGGAAGTAAGATTCATTTGATTAAGGCGTTACTTTGCGGAACTCAACTGTAAATAATATAGTTATTTAGCTGCAATGAAATGATTTTCAGTCATTCGGAAGCTGATTTATTTATATCAATATGAGTAAATAAATATAGATAATAAATAGGGAGAGAATACTTTACCACTAGGCTATGGTTTTCTTACTTGGTATCCCTTCACCATAGCTTCAGTTTATCGTAGGCGAGGTGCCAGTGCTGGTGCTGGTGCCGGTGCCGGTGCCGGTAACCGCTTTATTACAATTTATTAGATTTATAAAAACTAAATTATTACATAAAATCATACTTTTATATTTATTTTCTCTTTTTATTTAGTTTCTCACTAAGAATAGAGTTATATCGTATATATCGATAATTTTATCAAAGTGAAACGTATAGGTTCATTTTCATCTGTCTGAGGATAAGTTAATGCTGTTTTTTTTTATATCAGTAATAAAAATTTTTGCTATCTTCTCCTTATCTAAAACGTATATTTGTGATGGATACATTCATATTTTTGTAATCACTAATAAGTAAAATTGAAGTGTCTTTTCTGTAATGTTAATATATGTTTTTTGACTAAATATATATGAATGTATATACAATACCTATACCAAAATTATAATTTTTAAAGGTTTGTTCTGTCTGTCTGTTTGTTCCGGGTAATCTCTGGAACAAATTGACTGATTTTGTCGGGACTTTCTTTGGCAGATAGCTGAAGTTAATATTTTTTTGTGAATAATTAGGGTTGCGTGTACAAAAAATAAAAACTGTATTATGCATTGAAAATATATACGAAATGCGGGCGCAGCCGAGGACACAGACCAAGTTAATAATAAAATTCTTCTACCAAACTGTTGAATTTTTTTAATGAATGGTTAAATAAACTAATAATAAAGGTGTTGACAAAGAAATAAAGTTAATATACAAGCGAAGCATTAATAAAGAGTGTTCACGGAAGCGAGGACGCCCACGCGCTCTGTTTACACTAAGCGACGCGACGTGTCACTGGTTCACCGACGCAAACCTGTACATATTAATGATAAGATCGCATCTGCGCGTTTATCGGAACGAAAACTACTCGCTAGGCCGAAGGTTCGTATATTTTAATCGCTTAAAATTATTATCGTGGTAATACGTGGATCATATTGCCGGCTTCGTCATTTTAAATGAAGAAATCAAAATCAAAATCAAAATTTATTTATTCAATTTAGGCCCTAAGAAGGCGCTTATGAACGTCTAAAACACTACCACCGGTTCGGAAAACAACCCAGTCGAGAAGAGCGCAGGCGAGAAACTCGATCTGGTTTTTTTTTTTTTATAAATATAACATTTTTTTTGTCATATAAAAAACTATACAATCGTCGTCTTAATAATGTTAGTGGAAGCACAGAGATGTGAGTTAATTCCAGACATCACTATCGTTCACGTAATGCTCCACCCTGTAATAACCTTTTGAGATTAAAACTTGCTTGACATGTTACTTGAACTTCTTGTCAGGTAAATCGGTAATGTTACTTGGGATCTTATTGTAAAACCGAATACCTATTACCTATAAAGTTTTTATTACACTTACTTAGCCTAAAGCGTGGGACGGACAACTTATCTTTACTTCTAATATTAAAGTTATGACGATCATTCACTAGATCTAGCTTGTCTAAATTTTTACGAATATGCATTAAGTTATCGAAGATGCTTTTGGAGGGCAAAGTTAAGATATCATATTCTTGAAACTTGTTCTTTAGAGATTCGCGAGGTCCCATATTATATATGTAATGAAGTGTAATCTTATATCATGCTATAACTTTTCGTTCTGAAGATTTCTCTTATTATGTGTGCTGAATACTCATTCTAGGTCACTTGTTTATTGAATGTGTAAAGAAACGTGATCAACTTTATTTAAAATTCGTTCGATGGATTTAGTTCAATTTTCTTGCACTACTTTGTTATTTGAAGCGTCCAATTATCACAGAAAACAAGGGTTGAAATAAAAAGTACCACGATATTTAGCCCGCTAAATTTCTTTTACATTCGCTACTCAAGCGATATCGCATGCAGCCCGAACGAACGTATCGATAGGCGATTGTATTTCGATAGACGCATGTGGTGCCCTAGCGTATTAATAGTATTCCCTTTGAAAGCATCTAAATGTTTCAAAAATGCTTAAAGTTTTCTGTTGATATTACTTTCGATAACTTTTTGATGCGCAGGTTATCCCGCTATTTGTAAAAGATAAAATTGTACGTTCCAAGAAGCGAACTCAGAGCTTTAATTCTGTGAAATTACTTACATCTCGAATGATTTAGTTAAAGTACTGTAACGATTGTGATCTTTTTTCAGTCGCTTTCCTTCGCTTTTAATCCTTATAGTTATTTCAGTAGTTAGACTTTTTATTATGTAGAGGCTCAGCACTTTAACCACAATCTCACCTTATGATAAGTAACAATTTGGTACATGATGATATATATAGTTAATACACCAACTTATTGAGATGTTTATTCACTTATAGTTTTTTTTAGTCCTCTACGCACCTCAGGCATAACCCGAGACTTTGTTCTCCCTCTTTATTTTAGTTATCTTATAATATATATTTTAAATAAACTCCTACATATATTTATTTTCTTCGTTTTATTTACCTTTGTTTGATTTTATTTTTATTATTATTTTTTATTTCCTCTAATAATTTTCTTTTTTCTTACTTCAATATTTATTACTATAAATTACGTTAGATTGGTATTTCTCTGTCTGGCAACTATCACAACCTCATAGACGAAATCTAGCAGATACTTTCGAGTGTCCTGATCCTCCAGTAGGGGGGCCAGGCTCTCCATAGTGAGTTTCTCGAACCTGCACTCCAGGTCGTGTCGAGAAGAGCCGAATCTTGGGCAGTGTAACAATATATGATCCACTGTCTCGGCGAGATCTGGGTCACAAGCACAAACAGGGCTGTCTTTGAGTTTAAACCTTTGCAGGTACGCTGCGAAGCCTCCATGGCCTGTGAATGAACACATTAGTTGGTGACAAGCGAGTCTTCCTCACTATCCGGTGGGATTCAGCCACCTCCCCAGTGCTGGAGGTCTAGTAACGCGCCTGCCAGGCCTTAACTGTGTCCGCCCTTATTATTCGCTTGGCGTATGACACCGGATATCGATCGTAGTCAGACGCGTTCTTTTTACCGGCGGTCCTTTTGGCCAGTTTATTATAGTACGCTCGTTTCCTTCGGTGCCGACGTGTGCTCCCACCCATCACAAGCGAGCCTATACAATAGAGCCTCCACCTGCACGGATCTTCGGATCTAGGGAACTGATAGTTAGTTAGATATAACGTGTGTCTAACACGTTGTTTTCATAACATGTAAATATTACACGCATACGAAGCAGTGGCCATAATAAAAATTTTTAAACGTCACGTGATTGCCTTTCGTGTCGTGACGCAATTATAGTGCTTTAAATGTGAGATGGTAACTATCACAATAGAAAATAGTGACAGGTTAGGCGCTGATATAATACCTGTACATATGTTTAAATTATATGCATATGTTTTGTAATAACACGTGGTTGCAGCGATTCTGAGCACCATCGGGTGAAAATATATGTGCTGATAAACTCTACTGAATAACTGTTATTACTTGAGTAGTTGGTTGCGGAGGGTCAGGTGGCTCCCCCGCCTTGGACGGAATTACTCCACAGGATGATGTCACCTTTACCTCGTACTTTGTATAATCATAAGACTATGGTCACCCTATGCTCACTTATGAAAACTAACAAATTTTTAATAGATTAGATGTACTTATGACGTCACCTGTTAAAACTATTTATATATTACGTATATAAATGTCATATATTTACATAATACATAATTAAAGTGTTTTTTTTCTAAATATAAATTATAGGAAAACAATTAGTGTTCAACTACGAATTAACTAAATATTTAGACAAATAATTTTATGTTTTATATTAGGTACATTGATTCGTCTGACGCAAAATTGAACTGAAAACTTTGAATTAACAATGTCTCAATACCGACATCGCCTCCCTCTGGTTATTAAAATATGAATTCAATAGGAATCTTAGACGAGGGTGAGAAAAGGATTTGATGACGTCACAGCCCCTAATCGCTACCGCGGGGAGTACACGACCACGGCCGGTGAATGCGCGAATGAATCAGAACAAGGAGTCAAACATTATAGCTTGTATATTGAGTGGACCAGAGTCTAGTTTCCTTCGGTCGTGTGTCATAATACCTTAATGGTTCGAAGCAATTGCATGAAAGTAATCGTAATGATTTTGTATAGAAATCAAATTGACTGCTAGAATAATGTCGTCTATTAACGAATGGCGCTGTGTTTATATAATTAATGGATGAATAGACTAGTAGATATAACTTTTCCTCGTGACTAAGTTCATATGGAACTGTACGTACAGACATAATTATTTGTATGTATAATTGAAGAACATTGATTGTTTCTCTCAGCATTGTTATGTTGTAAAATTAATGATTTAGAGAGTATCAATCATCTGACCAACTTATAAATTGTATTAATTTACTCGATTTTAATTATTGGCCCTTGATTTTGAATTTAATCATTTTGTGGTTGTTGTTTGTGTCGTGTGTGTTAAATATTTTCTTAAAAGTTCTTTAATATCAAAATTGAAGAAAGATTCAATACGTTGTTAATCTATTTACATGTGTTTGTTTTTTTTATTAGGTGTTGATAGTTATATAATTAATAAATATAGTAACGAGTAACGTCAAGCATCGTCTTTATTTTTCATTCTCCTTTAAAGATCAACTCACTAAAGTGTACAAGCTAAATCATATCGCACCATATTTATAACTAGCTATGTGCCCGGGTCTGCGCCCGCGTTTCATGTAATGTTCATTGCGTTTTATTTTTTTATACTCTAATTCTAAGATAAGAAATATAATTATCATAAATTGCCTGTAAAGTTGTGTATTGAATCGGATTTTATTCAAATTTTCATGAGCTTTTTTACGCAGAATCCTAATTATTTTCGATAATTTAAAATACCCTAAGTTACCCGGAGTAACTTGAGCTATCTACCAAAAGAATCCTGTCAAAATCAGTCCAGCCGTTCCAGAGATTAGGTACCCATTACAAACAATCAGATAGATAACAATTTTTTAAATTGTATTTTGTATAGGTATCGTTTATACATTCATATCAATTTAGTAAAAGAAACAATTTTGATATTACAAACAGACACAGACACACAAATAAAAATTTATTAGTATAGAGAATAGACATAGACAGATTATTGAGTAAGCGACAGGACGCCTATATACATTATCACTGCTATCTTGAATTCTAAAGCCACTGATACTCTATAAAAATACACTAGAAAGTAATTAATTAATTAATTAATCTATTTCTGCTAATTTCTATATATCCTTTGTTTTATTACCATTAATAGTATGAAAGTCAGTGCCAACTAGAGTTAACCAATGTCCTTATTTATAAATGAAAATAACTGTCTAAACTTCATCACAGTCACAATTACATTCCTAAGGACAAAGGTGATTTTAAGGAACAATTAATGAAAATTTACATTTACACCACTTTGTTATCCGAACTCTGGCACTGATTTTTTAATTATTAATGGTATTAAAACAACGTATATTGACGGAGAAATCGCATATCAAACATTAAAAAAAAACATACAGAAGAATAGTTGAGGACCTCCTCCATATTGAAGTAGGTTAAAATGTGTTTTAAGTATGTGTTAAAATATGTACCGTATATACATAAATTAATTTGTATTCAGTAAAAAGTTATCATTTTTTTAATATTACAAATAGACACTTTAATTTTATTTATTTGTATTTATTGCTATGAATGTCCATTCTTTTTTGTTTATTGGAGTGCAACGATAGGCTATCGCCTCATAGAGCACTTGTTAAAATCGTTCGGAGTTTTTCTTTTTGCGTAATTATTGTCATTCCATTGGCGAATTGTAAATATCTAGAGACTAGTTTCAATCAGTGAATACATAAAGTCCGTCTGTGTGGGCGTGTTCTGTACGTGATTGAACCGGACAGGCTGCTTCCTGTCGCCGGTTCATATCTGAAGTTCGGACCGATTAGTTACGTCTGGATTGACATACGTAACGTGCTGATTAACAGTTTAACTTAAATAACTGTTAATCATTTCCTGAAACTTCAGAAGATGCCAGTTCAGTTTTAGATGAAGTTCAAATTGTACGTTATCATTTGCACAATGTAATCGTTAGAAGATCCACTTTATAATTGCAGTGTTTGTTCTAGATTGGAGCTCGCGTGCTTCCGTCCGCAGACGTTCCTCTCAGCAGTCTCCGGCTGTGCTGTTGGCACACTTTGACACCACCGTGCAGCAGGTACTATTTTGAATTTCTTTATAAAACAATCGTGTAAACATATATGACATAGTATACATAGATGACATAGTAGACAGTATACTGTAGCGGTCTCTGTTAGAGAAGTTACGGACATTACAGAGTTGAGATCCCCTGAGGAGCGCATCGAACTGCTATCGTTAACAACGTCTTGTTGCGTTTGGAATTGAACGTCAGACTCGCGATGAATACAACCACTCAATTTATAAACAGGATTTGATCTAGTTAAATGTGTATAAAATATGATTTCTCAGTGTGTGTCAGTATTCTCGATCAAAATTTTGTTTTTTTTTTGTATCAACAGTCCCTATCATATTATTAGGAGAGAACGACTTACTTGAGATTATATAGTTGATCAAATCAAATGCATAATATAAACATTTTGTTTATGCCACATAAATCAATGTTTAATGTAAAATTGTGATTAACATGTGTTCCAAACGCAGCTCATGCTATTCTGATATAAATTCGTATATTTTATTCGAGGCCACATTACGGTCATTTCAGCATTCTGATAACGTTACGGGCGCAGATTGCGATTTCAGATGACCTCCAATTTTTCTATTGAACAAGGAAAAGGGGAAAACCGCTTGCAAACAGTTTTCTCGGAATCCTCGAGATGCGAAAAAAATTTCTCATAGGATATTGGAAAGCGATACAATAAAATTATATTTTCCGGAACGCGGTTACTTCCGTCGCGCACCCTCGTCTCCAGTTATTGTGAATTTATGTTTTAGTAACGACACTTGACGCAACGGTGCGAATTATTTATATGTAATGTTCCAAATATGATTAATTACATTCATATAATATTTTTAGGCTTTACGTCATCCGATATGCTTACGTTAGGAGTAAAACGCGAAAAATATATGAGGCTGGATTTGAAGTTTCTTGCCGAATCCTATATACTTGCTAATAGAGGTACTTGCACTTGAGGATCGCTGGCATCCTATTTTCTTAATTAAAAGCTCAGACTCACTTGAATGTTTGAAAGAGTCAATGCTCTCTGGAATGGTATTCGTAAATGTTAGCTGCGGTTTTGATAATTGTTATGCTTATTATGTTCAGATCCGGGACTGGCTGAGCGTGGAGGACATGCTGCGCGCGCAGTCGGTCACCGTCGGCGACGTCGACCAGATCTGCACCAGCTCGACAAACAGAAGGTCAGTTACAAATATATCCAATGATACACTATCCGCTTGATATAAGCTTCGATGGGTTCAAAGGCTTGCGTTCGTATCCGGGGGGAGGAGGTGGCGAAGGGTGTTAAAATGTTCAAAATATTGTTATATTTGAACGACCCCTTACCACTGTTTTTTTATTTTAGAAAACGCATTTTGAACAAGAACTGACTAAGCTATATTATAACAACAAGTTTCATATTATTTATATATTCAAGTGCTTTGGTTTTATGAATTTATTTTCTACGTTACGTGAAACAAAAGGTTTGATCGCAATGGGACTGTATTAAATGTCATATTAGTGCGTACACTACATAGTGTTCATAATATATTATCATACTAATCTCTTAATTTTTTTTGTTAAGTTTTTTAAATTCGAATACAGACAGAGTTCCTCAACAATTTTTGTTGTAAATCCCAAATCGTCCAGAAAATAAGAGAAAAGATGAGTTGTCGTTGTTGGGAATAATATGTCTCTTTCTGTGAGGGTAAACATCACTTTATTACAAATCTTATATTAGGCTGTGAGCTATGTATATATAGTATATCGTGAAATAAAATTAGTTTTGTTTCAATCTTCTCACGTGGATTTCAATTTTCCTAATCATCATTGGCTGATTGTTAATTAAAAAATTTACAAGTCTCAAATATTCGCAGTACGTCACAGTAACAGTAATAAGATAATGAAAGTGAAAGGTACTTTAAAAACAAAACAATATTATATCTTTTTTTAACGAATTGATATCTAAGCCATCTTTTGGAAATAACTGTACTAAAGTTGAATGGAGGAGCATTTGAAGCAAATGCTGAATCACGTTATGGTTATGTAATATAATTCCGTATTTAGTATATTTATAATCATATAATTAATGTCAACATCCGAGCTAAACCCAGCACAAGTGCCCCCGGAAGGCGCGTCAATTCGTTTGAAATGGAGTGCTTGTGAAATTGTCTATATAACTTATTGCCTTCGTCCCAATGATCAGTGAACTTGTTAATAAGACCGCTTCAGTACAACTATGTTACTCAGTTGAGAAAATAATGCCTAGTGCCTAGTTAACTTCTGCGGGTTGTACCTTTATACTGAATAATTATTTATTTTTATACTCGTATCATTTATATAGACTCGGATTGTTGGATTCGTTCTGTTACCGATCTCACCCTCATAGTCAGGCTGCGATATCAGCACAAATGACGTAACGCACGTAGCACACGACGGTAACTTATTTACTTACTGCAGTTTTTATGCTTTTGCATTATTATTTACTAGCTGTACCCGCGACTTCGCTAGCGTGGAATTCGTGGGATTTGATTTCTAAATTGGGCGACATTGAACTTCTATTTTCAATGAAATAAAGTCAATAGAAGTGTAAAATAGTTATCTAATGGAAATATTTCAACATCACTCATTGGGATTTATATAAAATCATATCTTTTGAAATATTGTCGTATGTACTATATATACTAATCTAATTTATCGTCTATTACGAATCCTGGGAATTCCAACTCCGTGGGACGACTCCTTAAAACTGTTAGGAAATATTCTTAGTTTCATCTCCCCGCATTCGGTGTCCTTGTTTTGTATTCCGAACACGTGTCGGATACGTTACGTGCAGTCCCAAGTAGACTAATTAATAACCGGAGTTGTACGGCTTCGTTGAATTCCATAAACACTTTATGGAATATTATAAGTTTGATATATACATAGGTGTACATTTGAAAAAGAGATTATTAGGTATATTATTAAAAACTAATTGTATATTTCGTTGTTGTCTATAATTTTGTTTGTCACTAACTGTTAAAATAATAAAATACTACTCACTGATAATGATAAATACTACTTTTCTCACATAATTAACCTCTTGAGCACTAACCTGGCGTTTACGCCAGCTTTCCATTGTTTCCCCATTGTCTTCCTATTGTCTCATTTTAATGGGTAATAAACATATCAATTAATTTTTTTAAGTTTATTCATAACAAACAAAAAAAAACAATTCGACCTCTTTTCATAATAGTATAATATATCAATAATTAAGGAGCACACGGACATTTCTACTCCGCTTCCTATATACATAGGATCCAAGAGCCAATTCAAACCGAACTCAAAATATTTGAGTAATGTTATAATCCTATTTAGGGTCTAAGTTGATTAACTTGACTTAGTAGTGGTTGCTAGGAGAATGCAGGTACATTTCTTAATTAAAAAATCAATCTGCAAGGCTAACTAGACATAATCGGTTCCAATGTGAAAGTAGTGAATATTAAAAAAAAAATCGACTATGTTACCATTAGCTTTTCCCATAACGAAACATAGTCAAACTATCAGACTAACTGACAGTGTAACTAATTAACTGTAACCTGTTAATTTGAATGAAACCCATAACTCTATATTAACTCAATGCAATTTTTAAACGAATAGCTTTAAACTGTTCGCTCGATGGGTTCATATCGCAGTGACCGTTAAGCGCGATTACTAAATGAAATTGAGGAAATTCCACACATTTTCGTAATTGATCAAGAACACAATTATATTTTAACTTTGTGGATATTTGAAAAAAACCAACGCGATGAAATTTTACCTCTATTAGTTAAAATATAGAGACCCTGCATCATATGATTACATTATAATGGTATGTAGATTCAATCTAAGATCAGAACTCGACGTGTCTCGAATGTCCGCAATGTACTACTTTCTAAGGAGGAAATTTCCCACTTTATATACTTGCAAGTGACTCTTGTGCGCATGCGTTGTCGAGTTTAGTGATGGGAGGACTTCGATATATTTTTGACTTTTATTTTTTATTAACTTTTTCTTTATTTTTGAGGAATCTGAAGATTTCTTTGCCTACATGATGAAAGAGTTTTTTGTTATGTGAGAAATCGGTGTGATTTCTTCATCCTGGTCGACTACGCCGTAGTGTTTTCACATTGTTAATGTAGATCGAGACGATGTTAAAAGCAGTTGCTGATCTCTTGATTATAATCGTTGTTTATAAAATGTTATAAAATTACTTTACAGAATCAGTATGATGAAAAGAGTCGTAAATTAGTAAATGTAGTATGTAAACGCCTTAGTAGACAATTAAGCGAAATTAATTTACGTATTTAGATCAGAATCGTTTTGTAAAGGGATAGATTAAAAATCAGCGCTGGGTCATCTGTCATAACAGTCCTAATCAGTTAACACACACGTAATACCATTTAATACTTTTCTTATAGCAGATATTATTCAGATATCTTTTGTTTATGTAAAACTTTAACAAGTTATTGTTTGTAAGTTTCATGTTCGTTTGAATAATTTTTTTTTGCTTAAATTTAGGTTTCTTTGGCAAAGACGGAATAATATTATGTTAACTTATTTATATAGTTAACAAAAGATCGATGTTTTCTATCGACACGTTTATAACACTAGCAATACACCCCACCCTACCCTCCGCTGGCTGAAGTGGGTGAGGTCGTGTGGGGGGTTCGAGGTTGCTAGGAAACGCGGCTCAGCCGACAAGCTACGAGCACACGTGTTCACAGTTAGTTATCAGTCTGGCGTTGACCACGGCACGTAGGAGCCGAGTTTATAAGTCTGAAAATATTTTTATCGCCGACGATTATAAAAGCAACAATTCTAGACTTTTAATGATAAATGTTTATTTAGAAAGTTAGCATAACATTGTTGTGTGGAATGCTCATACTTTATATTATACATTATATATGGTCTAATTTTGTTGATATGTTTATTACAGTAATTTCTAGCGTTATAATTCTAGCGTTAAATGTATTTAAAAAAACCGCAAAATATGAATTACTTTGTAACAATGGTCACAGTTACTATTTATATTTCTTGTTGATTCTGTCTTTAGAGCGTTATTTAAAGTAAAATGGCTCCCCTCGAATCTTTATTTCTTTTCTTTGTTGAGTTGGTTTGGAAAACAGAAGTTGCTTTATTTCATATAGTCTTCTTTTCTCACTATCGCTAGTAAATTTAAAATCGATATACTGGAACTGTAACTGGAATTTGTTCGTCCTAAACATTTTAATCCCGAAAGAAATCCCAATAAATTCCAGATCAACAGTCTCAAAAGGTGACCGATGAAACAAGTGTAAATATTTTACTAAATTAAGACAAAAACCTCGTTTCGCCTGTTGATGTTATAAAAACTTCCTAAAGGAATTCCAACTAATCCTGACCTTCCGTTTCTTAAAGCGTACATCTTAAATCATCTGAAATTATATTAGAAGGGGGAGGCTCGGAGGATCTACATATAAAAGTCGGTTTAACTGTAGGTGAGGGGATCGATAAAACGTGGAAGAGAGTCCACAGCCGAGTCAAAACCATTAGGGTTGCTATACAAGGAATATGTCGATGTTATTCAAAATATCGACAATAAATACTGTTTTTCATTTTAACGGAATAAAATAGGAGGTAAAAAAACAATAATGCTTTGTGTAGGTCTTGATATTATTGCTACATTTTAATTATTTTTCTATCAGTATTGTTGGAGCCGCGGATTTGTACATATAGATCGATTAGTTCGAGTAGGTAGTTTTAGGTGTTTTTTATCGTTGTCGAAAAATAAATCTAGTGGTAGTGGTAATAGTGGTGATAATCTAGTAGTGGTGCATTTTGTCATGGCGATCACGACACCTCACACACGCTACCAGTGTTGCCAACATAGGCTATTTCCCGCCATTTAGGCTACTCAGAACGAGAATCGACGATAGAAAAATTTGAAAGGCGACTTGGGTAGTTATTTCAGAGGCAAGCTATTTACATTTGCCAAATCACAAATGACCGTAAGCTTTTGATAAAAATCATAACCACCTTAAGGTCTTTGGTAATAATAAATAATGATTAATATCCTGAATTTGTCTTAGCTATTATGTAACCAAATTTTGAGGTACAATGAAGTGATATGTATTTATTTTGTTGTTAACGGCTAAATTCCAGTTATTTTTAGACACTTTTTCTTAGAATAACTTACCCTGTGGATGTACAAAATTACTTCAAGGAATTTTTTTTTTTTTTTTTTGATAAGACCATGGGAAAACTAAAAGAAGAAACAAATGTAAATATTATATTTTAAGCAAGTGATGCAAATATAACAAAATTATACTGAAAACGCCTCAGTAAAAATGCTCCATGAAGCAGATATAGCAGCTATCAAGCAAGCTTTAGATAAACAAACATCATTTGAAAATTCGCTGCTTCCACTGGACAAAATCGATTCTGGTGAAAAGTTCAATGATTTTCTTGCGAAATAGACTATTCCTGCCGATAAAGCTAATGAAGTCAAAAAACGATGCCCTACTTTCCTTGTGAGTTTAGTAAAGGAATTCGTTAACAAACTACCACTTAATGTGTCAGTGGTGAAAAAAATGGAACTCTTTGCACCAAGCCGCGTGTGCATCTCAACTGGCAGACAGAACATTGAAGATTTTTCCTGGCAGTTGGATGATCCTAATATTGACCAGAAGGCATATGATAAACCAATACACGGCTCGTATTGCGTACTGTTATACCCCCGCTATGTATGCCTTAATGCTGCCCTGACATTTCCAGGTCAGCATAACTCCCTTAGCTCTTAGGAAACAAACACAGATCAGTCAGTCGGACTTGAGCTTTCAATCTGGACGGTTGCCTAAAGATAATCATATCCTCTGCGGAAACATATTTCCAAATCTATATTTCTATTAAAAGTTCTCCGCGATTAAAAGTTCTTTTTTTTTAAAAGACATTCTTAACACGTCCTATAACAGTACGATGCGCTTTGAGGAAATAATCGGTATAGCTTCTCCCAAAGATATTGTAAATTTTTGGGTACAGGTATTAAAAAGGCAAAATGCTGGTGGGAATTCTATGTTCAAAGACCTAGCAGACTTTGCCTTACGTTGTCTTTCATTACCATCGAGTAATGTCGTCGTTGAAAGAATTTTTAGCGTGGTGGGTACGGTAAAGAGAAAACTAAGGAACCGAAAGCAACTACCCATGTTGATTGCTATTCTTAGAATTCGTACCCATATGACTGTAAGAAGTGTTTGCTGTAACAGCTTCCAACCAAGCAATCACATGATCAGTTTACATGCTGGCAGAAAAATGTACATCTCCCGCAGTCCAAGCGAGACAGGAGCAACTACTGACGACGGCAAAATTCTTGTTGGTACCTTATTATTGCTATCAGACGAAGCAGAATCGAATACTTTTTAGTAATTTTATGTATAGTTACCGCCATCAAATAAGATTTTAGTTTTTTTAAATTAGGTATAAATAAATAAGTTGATTGAAACTGTGTTTTATTTTATTTATTGCTGCACTTTATGATATTTTGGCGTTAGAGCTACTTTAGGCTAAAGAGCTGAAATTCAGCTACATTAGGATACTTATGCTGGAAAAAATAGTGGCGTCAGTCCCTGCGTGGTTGGCAACACTGCCCGCTACCCGGAGAGTCTCGTCGTACAATTTTTGGCGTAGAGACGTTTGGACTGTTATGTTAAATCATTGTATACGTGGATTGCGTATTGGATACATGTATGGATATTATTGGACATACGCTTCGTTTATGGTCTATGTTGTCAATACTCTCACTGTATCGTCTTTTTGTGGATATCGTTATTTTCGCATAATAGAACAAAGGTCCCCCCCCCATTTCGAGCGGTAACGAACAACTATGTACAAAAAATCAATAGTCAGTAATCTAAACCGTATAAAATTATGTTACAAAATGATCCTGTAATATAAAACTTTAATGCAAACTTGAAATGTGATCTGTTAGGAGACTCTGAAGTATGTTACTTATTATAATAAACATGTTGGTACACTTACTTATATCTTTGAGCATAATGTCCCTGAGTATACCCGAAGATCGAAAAAATCTTGGTTTAGGAAATAACTGGTTCTGAATTGATACTATTGGAAAGCACTTTTAGGTGTTTGTGGGGTGGTATTTAGCCAGACGGACATTAGATAATGCCCTACCACTTCTATATACATATTCGTTAGGAAATTTTCATTCAATAAAAAATTTAAAACCATTTTATAATTTAAAATCATATCAATGGACAAGTGTGTGAACATGCTACCGCCTAGCCGTTCCCGCTTGAAATGCTACACATCCCATTGATCACGACGTAAAATATTACTTTATCATTTATCGACACTTGGCTCATTAAATAATTCTTGCGTCACTATTTCCGTAGGGCGAATGGGCCGTTATGGGGAGCGGAGGGGTTTTGGAGGGAGGGAGAGGCCATGAGGCCGACTCGTCTGCAGTTTTTGTAGCAATTGTTTTTATTTAATTGTATGGGATACAGGTCCAAACTTAAAGTGAATAAAATAATTAGGCATATATTGTACTTTAATAAGGAGTTCACATTTTAGCGAAAATGATAATTGTGCGTTAAAATTCTGCAGAAATATTTTTAATGAACAAGGACTTGATTAAATAAATTCAATTCCTGTATTACGATTGTAAGATTCGAACGTGTTTCAATGTTATTATGAGCTGTGCGCCCTCTAGCGGTGGGAACTTCATGAGTTTGTTCTCACTATAGGGAATTAACACAACTATTTTCGGTTTTATTTAGTTTTACATTTTTTATTATAAAAATTCACATATTCGTATAATATATCCATATGTAACAGTTGAGTAATGTGCAAAAGGATATATGTGTATTTTACAGTAAAAAAAAAACAAGAAACGATAAATAAATAAATAATAATGGCGCGCGGAGCATCAGAAGCTAAACTAAAACTAAGAAAAATGTTATATTTTACCAAAGTATTTTCATGTACATATTATAGTATGTAGTAAAAGGGAAGTGGGGTTGTCCTACCGTTTAAAGACAGAGTGTAATTAATGATGAGTCAAGAGTCTGGCTCGCTAATGAGCGCCTCATGTAATGTTACTTTCACATAAATCAACTCGTGTAGGTCTCACGGATTCATATTTTATTCTCAATAATTTAGTAGTCTTTTATGAACATTGATTATTGAGAACACTTTACATTCTATCGATGAAATGGAACTTTTATTTAATAATAATCAATGTTTTTTAATAGTTGTAATAAAATAATTGTATAAAGTAATCTCGTGAAGCGGACGCGTAAAACTATGTGCATGTTTAAACCTATTTACAATTACAGCAGACGATGTCTATCGCATTAAGATAATATTCATTTTATTATTACGTGTATTTAGATTTTTAATATCCATTTTGGTAAATATTAATTGTAACATTACTTGGTATCAACAAACAATAAAGCAGGAAATGACAACATGCGGTACTGAGCTTTGAAAGAAGAGCAAATATATTTGCCGTTGTAATTTTAGAAAAAATATTGTCAACATTTTTTTTAAATTTAATTTAGGCCTTGAGAAGGTGCTTATAATCATCAAACTATTGTAAATATGAATAAACATATATTTTTTAATATACTGCATATAATTAACTATACGAAGTGATCCAGTCCACAGACCTGTAGTTATAATTAATCAACAAATGTTACATTTGTACTTAATATTGTACCAAATTGTTGCATTATTAATTTATATATAGTTTTCCTCCGTGTTATCAAGACGTGCAGTAATTATAATAATACTAAATGTCATAAAATAAATGGGTATAAAGTTAACATAATTATAGTCTGGATCTATATTACGAGTTTTTTTTTTGTACTGTTGTTTGGTAGGAACGTAAGTCAATAAAAATTTTGGTCTACCTACTTGATTCGATACGATATTTATAAAGTTGACTGGTTATAATAATAACAACTTGTAACAATCGAGCTCGTAAGTTTTTATTGTGGTACAAAAATTATAATTAATTGTACATAAAGGAAATATATCGATTTAAATTTTAAATAATTATTTTGACAATCTGTCAGGAACAACTTTAGCTAGCCATTAATAACAACAGAGTTTTAAACCAATGCGTTCTGTATAAATCGAACACCACAAAGTGTTGATGATATATATTTACTTACAGGGCGTTCTACGTGAACTGGAGCAGAAGAAACCACAGCTGGACGAATTGCTCCACACAGCCGAGAGTCTTAAGGGAACAGAGAACAGACAGCAGCTGCACGGTAAAGGTAAGTCTATTAGTTATTATTAATAGGGAAATTGGAAATATTTATTGTCACATTTATAAGAGTAAAATCACGATATAAGTTATTTCGGATCAAATCTATTTAATTAGTTCAAACTACTACTGAAAATAACTAAAATATATAAATTAATAAGATTTATTTAAATAAAAGACATTAGGTGTAAATATCTTTTGCAGGTTCTCTTTGCAAACAATATTTATTTCCTAAACTACGAGATAAAATTAATGCTTTAAAGGACTGATGTAACTTAATTAAGTTGACAGCATTATTATCTTTTGATAAATAGTAATGTTTCGTTTGTCATTATTAATTTGCCTTTGTTGTAACACAGTTGTGGTTTTTAATATAAAAGCTAGATTTATCGTGCGGCCATTTTTCAATTATTTCTAGTCTACAAAAACGGCTCATTGTTTTATTTTTTAAATATTCAACGATCTAAAAAAAGTGTTAGAATTTAGTTACATTCTCATATGTTCGGCAAGTGTCGCTTTTTTATATGTATTGATTTAAAATCTTTAATAGAATTAAAACGTCAATAAAGCGATTACGAATCGTTTCCATTAATCGTTGAGCAGAACTTTCTAATAAAATTAATCTCTACGCTTTTAGATTTGTCATGGGTTGTTACTCCCTCTTTGTTGAAGAAGTCGAGCACACTTTACTGACGATTGTGTTCCTCGCTTCTTAACAATCTTCTGTTAGGGATTTATACTTTATTATCAATGTTAAATTAATGTTAAATTTGTGTGTTCCGTTATAACCCATTTGTTTTTTAATTCTATCTATAAATTTATTATTAGACCATAACATCTCCAGATGTCCCGTGTCAGTGTGAGCAACAGATGATAACACGTTAACTCAAGTGAAAATAATTGTTAAACATGACATATTTTCAATAAATTTAGTGTGTCAGCTGATAAAAAGATGTGTTTAATACGTTCTAAGTTATTCGACTAAGCATATGTTAAGTATTTTGCATTTTATTAAGCTTTCACAAAGTCAATGCACATCAATTTATATATATTGAAACTAGCCGTGAGCCCGCGGCTTAGCCCGCGTTTCATATATTTTTCTCTGCGTTTTATATAATTTTTATTTCATTTTTTATACAGAACCCTAATTATTTTCCACATTTTTTTGCTACTAGAATTAAGCAAAGACATTTCTCATGTATTGAATCGGATTTTATATTAATTATTTATGAGCTTTAATTTTTTTACGTGGAGCCCTAATTATTTTCGTAAAACTCAAAAGAGTCTAGTTACGCAGAGTAACTACATCTATCTAACAAAAAAGTCCCGTCCAAATCGGTCCAGTCGTTCCGGAGAAACAAACAGACAAAATTAAAAAAAAAAATGTATTTTTGGTTTGGGTACATACATTCTTATGGATTTAGTAACAAAATGTTATTTTGATATTACAAACAGACAAGTAAATTTTATTCAAACTTCAATATTAACGACAACAAAAATGTATTTTCTTTGAATGATTCTATATCGCGCTATGGTTGAGTTGCCTTCCATTATATGATATATGTTCCGAAACAATCAGCGCTTCAATTAGCTAGGATTAATAGCTAGCTGCAAATAAAGTACCGCAGGAGTTTTGACACTCAGGTAGCGACCAAGCCAAGGTTCGAACCCTTGTGCTAGATACCTTTTGCGGCTGAGTGGCCTCAGCAATCGCCCACAATGTTCGGTGAAGCTGCAGTAAAGGCCCTTCCGGTCAACAGCATTATATAGGTTAGAAAAAAAAAATTGCGTTCCATTTTATTTATCCTGTAAAACCCCCGGGACCATTACTGTAGGTATAGCAAAGATCTTTTATTCAAAGCTTAAGGCCTTGTATTTTCAAGAACTAGTATAGAAATAGAACTACCTTTTCTAAGTAAAATTAATCTTAGCCTAACGCATAAACCAGTAATTTCATTTACGGTTTGTATAATCGAATGATGTCGACGCAACATCATTTTATTAATAGTTTGTCTTTAATTTGCAAATTGATCTCTATTCTGTTTAAATGTGATGTTTATGTTGCTTTATGTTTATACGTATGTAACTTCACATGAATAAATGAAAAACTTACTTTAGTTTTAACACACGAACTCCGTTCAACTAAAGCCAACTTTAGCGAAAAATATCTATTTTAATTGGTTAATTCTTAGTCTATCAGTAATATATATGAATCTCATATTTCGTTTTTAGTCGTTTTGAACATAAACATAAGCTCACGCCTGTTATCCCCGAAGGGTTAGGCAGAGGTGAAGTAGCGAACTACACCACCCACATTTCGCCGAGCTTAGTTCCGTCCCAGATGTGACAGGGGGCAAGCCTGTCGCCATATCGGGCACAAATTCCAAACTCCGGGATGATACTGAGTGAGTAGAAAAGCCCAATAACCACTTGACCCGACCCGGGGATCGAACCCGAGACCTCAGAACGGCAGTCGCACCGTAATACAACTGCGCCACCGAGGCAGTTTAGTCGTTTTGACGCGTCTTTAAATATAGTTTACAGTTAATACCTTATCTGAACCACTGAATTTAATGCAATAATTCATTTATGAGATGTGGAATGTAAATTACTATATGCGAGCGGAGTCATTGGAAACAGCTTGTTTATTAATATGACAAAAGCTACTTAGTTTTAGTATTAATAAGTTACTTTATATGAAATTAATTGTGAATCTGAATATGTTCATACGTTTACTCGTACGTTTTTCAACTCGTATCGGTTATTGTTATTTCAATATAAACTCAGCAAGAGACAGAACATGAACTAATTGACCTCGAAACAAGAAGAAAAATTATTTGTAATCAATAGAAACAGATTTTGTAGTTATTATTTAAAAAAAAATTACGTTACGTTATTTAGTGCGCGTAAATGAAACCGGTGCTTTAATTGTGGGTGAGTGTTCGCTGACGGTCGGTACAATTTGCAACCACTAGATACGGACGGACCTCTTACTTTTATCATCTCGGATATTACAGAAAGGCATGGAGCAACACTTAAAGTCGAATGTGCGTTTCGTTCTATTTTGTACTTTTGTTCTGTAGGTATTTGTGTTTTATTTACAATAACAAAGAATCAAAATAAAGTACCTATGTAATGACATAAATACAAGTTTCATTGCTTCAAGTCGAGTGTTACATATAGACAAACACAATATATTTCTTTATTCATTTATCTTTTTTGAATATATAAGAATACAATGGCGGAATTAATGCCTTAGGCATTTTTACTAGTCAAGGGTTATTGAGAGATTAAAGGTGCCAATGGCATGATCAAATGTTAGGATACGTAGATAAAATATATAATATGAACACCTTTTTTTTTTGACGGGGGGAAATGCATTTACGCACTACCCTTACCTATTGCATTAGTGAGACAAAAAAAAATGTGTTGCCCACCCTGGGTTCGAACCTCCGACCTTTCAGTCGTACCGTCTATGAGACACGTGGATTAGTCTACCGGGCTAACCACGCTCTCAAAAAAAAAAAATGTTTTACCCACCCTGGGTTTGAACCTCCCACCTTTCAGTCGCACCGTCTATGAGACGCGGATTAGTCCACCGGACTAATCACGCTCTCAAAAAATGTGTTACCCACCCTGTGTCCGAACCTCCGACCTTTCAGTAGGTACCGTCTATGAGACACGCGGACTAGTCCACCGGACTAAGCGCGCTCTCATAATACGAACACCTAACAAACCGATCCACTTATTAACAAATACTTAAATATAAAAGGAGAAAACATTTCCAAATTATAGTTCGGTCGCTGACAGAGGTAAGTCATAGAGACTAAATTTAACTCAGCTAGAGATAAAGTACTTTCTCAGTGGTACCGTGTTCTGTTGACTGAAACTCACTTAGCACCACGCTTTTTATATTTTATGTTTTCCTAGTATACAATGTACCTATAATATACTTTTATCTATAATTCATACAAAACGGTGAAAATATTTAAAAACCCTCGAGTATTAGCTTCTTTTAAAGTATAATATTTAAGCAAACTGAAGCTTAAACTTATGGCGTTGACATCAACAGGCTCATGTCGACACTCACAAGCCACTTGATGGTTTCAGTTTCGCAGTAAATACGAACAAAGCAGACGAGGGAACTCTTCTAAAATGATTAACGACTTTATGTATGGTTTTGATTAAAAACGTTATTTGACGGCCGAGGGGTTTCGAGGGAGAGATGGCTTTTGTGTCAAAACAACTTTTCAAGGATACAGGGAGATTCTTCGAGACCTTTTCCCAAATTGATGAGAGTTCGTGAATGAGATCTTAACGTCCACGATTTAAACCTACTGAGAATTCACCATGAATTCTGCAATCAAATTATTTTTTATTCGCACTTACAAATAGATTATTTTACAGATTGTATTCCTTGGTCTTAGAATACACAAAATAAAAGATACATACGCCTCTCGAAACATCCCACACTTATCATTAAAAAACAATAAAAACAATACTTAAGCAAGTAAATAAACCAAGCGACTGAACAAATTCGATCACGCGTCGATGGACGTTGGTTCGAATCTCCACCTATACAAGTCTATAATGAGCTTAAGTTTTCGGTGAAGGAAACATCGTGATAAAACTAATAGCCTGGTAGTATTTCTTAACGTGACTAGCTAGCACAAGTTTAAAAAAACCTGTCGTTAAGCACCAATAAGTGAGTTCCGGCAACAAGACTTAAAAACCTGTATCTTTAGGCTTAGTGTGTTACCATTATGGACCACATCATAACTTAAAATCACGTGAGATTGTGTAAAAGCGCTGAGCATATACAAATTTAAAGAAATAGTAGTTAGAAAAAAAAAATTTTTTTTGAAAAACTTTTACTTATATTTTGTATACTTGAATATTATAAATGCAAGATGAAATTTTCATTGAAACTACTTCACTTGTTATATACCACAGAACTCTTACTCTTACTACTTAGCATTATGTATCCCTAATGATAAGCCAACGAAATTATTACTCAGCAAACACTCGGTGCTTATTCATAAGTCTCCGTGGCTTGCGATAAATTGATTCATTTTCCCTTCAGAGATGGTCACTAAATAGCTTTTACAAATTTCACTTTGTTCTAAAACGTGCCTTAATTTCTGATGAATTGAATCTAATTTCTTTCAGCTAATTCTTTAGAATCTTAACAGATGAAAACAAACGTTATTGCGCCGTAGGAAAACTGAAAATCAAGTGTTGGTACTATTTGAGAATGCATTCATTATACGTAAAGAGGAGACTGTTGAAGTTGTTATTATGGGGTAGTTACATTGGTTTTATTCAATCTACTTACTTGAACACTGTTGCTGAATACAATTTTTTAAATATTTTCTTAAATTTTATTTCATTTGTCTTCTTTCTTATTTATTTTCCTTAATTAAGACCATATTTGTTACTATGTTACATTAACATGTTAACATAAACATTGTTAACATGTTTAAGTTTCCCAGCGTACCATGTACATAGAATGGACTCAAATTAAGACCTTATATGACTTGTATGTTTATAATTTCGACAGACTCTATAAAGATTACATAATCAATATTCTTAGGGGATGCACGGGTTAATGGGATTGCTATTCTTATTAAATATAATATGTTTAATGGAACGCTCTGAAAGGTTGGGGTATTTTAAAAATGATTATGAACGAGTCGGAAACAATTTGTACTGTGATCTTTTGTCGCATACATTTAGAAATAACAATCATTTCGTAATTACTCTATATAGAGTTATTCATATCTAAAGCGAGGTAATATTGCGTAGCGTCACATGGCGGCAGTAGCTAACTGGACTACGGCGTAGAGATAACGTAGTCGTTGCGTAGGCGTGGCTACAGGTTACGAGGTGCGTAGCGCTACGCGAGGTCACCTCGATTGGGTAGAGCGCGGTCGCCCCGGGACGCGCTCCTGCTAGCTGACTCGAAGTGTCGTTAGCTGGTAATAAATCTACATCGATTATAGTGTAATAACTACGATATTATTCTGTTGAATAAGTGTTTTGATTTTGGTCATAACAAAGATCGTCATTTAAGTAATGTTAAAGTGTTTTATTCTCTTAAACCTTGGGTTTAATGTTCCTCGATGCTGATACTCATGTATCGTTTGTCTAAGTTGAAGTATTTTTAATGCACAGGATAAAAAAATAAATAAATAACTTCATAATTTATCATACAGTAGCTATCTACAAATTCTGGTCGTAATAACCGTTTGGATGAGTTTCGATCGAGTGGATCGGCAATCGAAGTCTGGTGTTTTTGGTACTCAGAGGATGCTACTGCCCATCCCTTGGTTTATCCACTTAACCGCTTTTTACGACACCGACCCATTTAAAAAAGTGGTTGTACAAAATAATGTTTACAAGAAATACATATGTATTTTTGAGTGTAAAACACTGTAAAATAAGACGTTTTAATTCTCTTACATATTAGTGCAAACTGTGTATATTATTTACGAGAGCACCGCAGTTACGAGTCGCGATCACTTATGAACAGTTATTACATCTCCGACGACGTAATCTCTTGGTTTACCAACTAAAGCCTTTGTAAGTAGCGTTAAGCGTAGCTTCATCCATACACACATGAGTACACACATACATACCTAAAAATAAAGTTAAATGTTCGTTTTAAAAGATAAATAAAGGACAACTAAACTAAACGATGTGTCGCTTTTTAATAAAGAAACGAAATTTGAAGTTTATTTTTAACAAGTCCAAATTGAAAAATACAATTATATATAAAACAAATTTGACATTTTCGAAAAATTATAAAGGCCAGCAAGACCTTCCCAACAATATAAACTAAACTTACAAAGTAAAACTAAAGAAATATATTTTCTTTAAGTACATTTATAATTTACATATTTCATTTGTTAGGAGCATACAGATAACTTAGGTCTTGGTACTATGTAGTCTAGGGATAATAGCTAAGTTATTATTAATGATAAGTTATTAATGGACCCTTCTAGTATCACGTTAGCATAAGCAGGTACATGTTTTATTTATTTTTGATGACATGAGGTACGAACTGTCATGAATGGTATGAAAGCTTTACTTACAATTACTAATAAGAGGAAGGAGAGGTCAACATGCCCAAAATGTTGGACGGGCCCTAATTATAAACACAAAGAATTTATTTTAAGAAGAATTAATTTATTATGAGAAAATTTGTAAAAGACTCTTCTGTGCATGAATTGAAATGGAAAACACTTAATAAAGCTTTCTATTAATGTTAAACTATACCTAAATGATATCGATTAAAGAAAAATTAAAAAAATACAGTAATTATATATAATACTAGCTGTGCTCCCTCGGCTGCGCTCGCGTTTTATATGTTGTTCACTGCGTTTTATTTTTTTACGCGGAACCCTAATTATTGTAGAAAATTAAAAGTACCCTCAGTTACCCGGAGTAACTTCAGCTATGTACCAAAAAAGTCAAGTCAAAATCCGACCTTTCGTTCCGGAGATTACCCGGAACAAACAGACAAAAACATTAAAATTTGCATTTTGGTATAGGTGTCATGGACACATTCAAATTTATTTAATAAAAAAAATAATTTTGACCTTTGAATAAAATTGAAGTGTCTGTTTGTAAGGTCGATAAGGTCTGTATCGAAACCTACTGCCAAGATACAGGGAATCCTAGTTTGGCAGGCAGATGTGTAAAATCATTAAGTTATGCTCCCAAAACTTCTGTGTTTATTTTGATAATGTATAAGATTGTGATTTTTTGGTCTAATAAATTATTATTGTTATTATTATATTATTTATTAGTATAGATTATGTAATGAAGTTGTGAGTGAGTAAACCAGTGACAGCTGTGACCAAGCCATCCCACCAGTTCACAATCACGAACTATGTCGGGGATTATCGCGAGGAAGCATGATCGTTAACCTATTTTGCAGCGCGATGTACAGAATTACTCCAGCTCCCCTCACCAGTACACTCTACCCCCACGTCTTGATACACTACGCTATCTACTGATTCAATGACAACAATTTTAGTTGGATTATCTTTACAAAGAAATTTCTATAATTAGACAAAAAGTACTTCAAATGAGTGAAATTCAATTTCATCATGCGCAATTTTTTTTTTATTTCTCTATATTAATAATTTTAGATATGTTAACTAATGACGGTATGAGATGTAGTACATTTTAATATTAATAGTTATGGAGAGACTCTGTGTCGGGATCGCGGGTCACAAGCCATGCGCGTAGTACCCACAGTCGTGGCCAGTCTGAGTGAGAGTGACTGTTTATTATCGCAGTCACATCTATCTTTATTCCATAATTATAAGGCACGAGATAATTGGCTTTAAGGCGCTATTCGATAGCTTTACCTAAAACGTAAAAAGATTCGTATCAGTATTTGAATAAATTCGACAGGTGAGCGTAAATCTCATCACTATGGCTAGAGAGAGGCGGGCGGCGGGGCGGGCGCTGTAGGCAGTCGCCGCCCGCCCTCGCGTGAAATCGCACGCGTCGGGCTCCGCTAGCGTCCGTTCGCGTGCCGGTACCAATCTGAGGCCTCTATAAAACATATCATTCCTTTAACACTAGTGTCTATACGATTATGGTGATTTGATAACGCAGTCGATATACTCCGACGCAATGAGTGGTTTTTTTATAGCGTTTGTTATTGTTCGTGTTTATGTTTGTTTCGGTTAGCGTCTCGTTCCTTACGGTTGATATGTGCGGTCGCTCTACTACATTACGATACGTAGAATGTATAGTTTTATGCATTGTTCACTAACGTTTCCACGGGAAAAAGCTGAAATTGAATTTGTATTAATTGTAGATTCTCGCCAAATTGTACCTACCATGTTTAATTGAGACATTAGGCGTGACTATGAACCTTGCACGAATTTATTATAAAAATGCGTAAATTCTATTACAATACACAATATAATATTGTCGTCGGTCGAGGCAGGTTCCAGTTGACCAATCGTATTCAATTCGTGTGAGCTTTGAGTGAGAGAAAACATCCCAATGAATTCATACCCTAATGGCAGCATGGGCATTGTTTAATGCCCGTGTAGCTAGTTACTATGCAAAGTTTGTAAATCTGTTGCGGATATAACTTAAGGTATAGTTCCTCTAGATTTATACGTTACTATTTGAGGGCGCGTCGTTACTTAACATCCAGTGAAACTGTATGCTCATACTCTTCTTAAAAATTCAAGTTTTAAATTCTCAAATGATTTAACTCGTACAATCGTAAACAATTAATATTTTACTGATGATCGATGGACTACTATACTATACTCTACGTTGGCTGTAAGGGGTATAAACATTGTTTTTATAATAATCTGTTACAAAAGTTATATATTTTTTTTTTAGGTTATTTAATAGTAAGTATAGGGCTTAGTTTAGATGTATACGTAACTAAATATACAGAGATATATTAGTATACGGACGCCCGTACGTGTGTCGAGCGCTGTCAGGTTACATCAGAATGTACTCAACGAAAACGGAATTATTTAACTGATTTATAAATCAGTAATGGTGGATACTTGTTGCTTTACATTTGTGTTCGGTGACACACACTTCAGTCGGACATATGCACATATAAACATAACATTTACAGGAAAGCATTCAACAACTAAAAACAGAATTTCATTTTTTTTTACAAGTTTATAATTTATCAAGTAACGATCGCTTACTATTGCCATTTTCTTTTCATTTAGTGCAGTGCTAGAGTAGAGAGTATTTATCTGGTCATAATCAACGTTCATTCTCTGTGATTACTCTGATTAGAGCAAGGCGAGTCGATTCGTATCAAGATAATTTAGAAATCAGATGGAATCGACAGATGTTATTCATAGCGTTCGATGTTTAAACGAGTGAGGGGGGGGGGGGGGGGGGGGGGGCGAGCGAGTAGCGCGGGCAGCGCCGCGGCTCTTACACTGTTTACACGACTCTTGCCAATAAACTCGTTAATACGGTTTCAATAATATAATAAACCGACTTTTTAATTTATAAACATAAACATAGGACTTTATTGATTTACAATTTACTTGATGGAAATATTGGTTTGACTTCTCTGTTCCATCGAATTGTGGTTTCGAAACTACATTTTCATCATTGCAACTGATATTTTTGAAAACTATTAAATAATATTACTAAATCTGTGTAGTTCTGGCCTAAATATGGCCTTTACTGGAACGATTTCAATTTCGCGTTCACTACAAACACATTTCTCATAAGTTTTACCATATAATAAATCTGTGATTGATAAAATAATCATTTTAAATCGGTTCAGTAATTTTCGAGCTATAAACCTAATTACCGGATAAATGTTAATCTTAATTTTAACGGATTAACTTTTCCAATCGTTAGTTAGTTATAATTTGTTCTGACAATTTTTTACCTGAAATTACTATCGATAAGCTGTGAATTTATGTAGGCACTTCTCTGTCACTGATCGGATGCGAGGTGAGCGCTTGGAAGGAGTCCAGCTGAGTGCATTCGGGTCAATAAATATGTATGAGCCGGACATAACGGATAATATTGCCCTCGGCCCGGTCCCGACCCAGCGACCTGTCATATACCATCAGACTTATAAAGATGTATGTTGTGAAAATTGACTCCATGCAATATCCAGCTTCATGTATACAGATTTATGTTTTAGTTTGTTCTAATAATATGGTGCTGCGATAAGTGACTTACGAAGAATTATTTCTTGAAATGATTTCCACATCTTGCCACAGCTTTTCTGTGTTCCAAATTGGTAATTCTTCGTTTCCACAGCACCTCAAGTGTGCTTTATAATGTGCATTCTCGGAACCGCTCATGCTGAGTACTATACACAGTGTTACTGACTTCGTCCTCCAGAAAGAGTTATAGTTATTTTATGTAAATGAATGTTGTTAATTTTACGCACACTTCACGTACTTCACGCATATACTCACTTTGAGAAGTAAGCAGAATAATAAGAATGTACGTTTTATAGTTTAGATTTTAACGTTGGAAAATCACAAAACGCATAATGACGTACTGCGGATACACGCTCCATTACACACTTCTTAAGTATACATTTTTTTTTACAAACATAATAGATATGTTAGAAAAAGTCAAACAAAGTAACATTCATATATCTTAATTAATATTAACGTTATCTTAATAGCTAACATTTTGGTTATACTTTATTTATATTTATTCATTTGTTTTGTAGTCTATTTTATTGGGATAAAAACATCTTTGGAATGACAGCGTCTTCTCGTATTTAATTTTACTCGGTTTTTTATACTGATAATAAAGTGATATTACTTACTTATAATGATGAAATAAACTTACCACAATGTGTAACGTTTACAAGTAATGTTTATTATAATGAAAGTTGTTATATTAGTTGGATTAATAAATAAATGATAGTGTAATGTGGGGATGCATATTACTGTGTTTTAATACTCATCTCACAAACTGCATTAACAAATTATATTATCAAGTACTAGCCACATATGTGTTCAGACATCCAGATAGGCAGGTAGGTAATCGATTCAACGCTTAGCGTGTTTCTTCTCCGAGCATAAAATTATTCACTTCAAGTTAACCATAAAGTTCTTGAGCAAAGCACATCATTAATATTCAGGTAACATTATCGTATATTCAGTTTTCCCGTGAAGCTATTATTGGTACGCGCGTTCCGGATCTCCGAGGCCTCGCATTTACGTCATTTCGCAAATCGTCTTTTACTATTGAAGTTATTAAATTTTCCTAAATAGTTGAAACTTTCGAGAAGTTTTATCCTTTTAGAACCGAAAAGTTTATCATCAGAAGTGGGAGCCGAACTACCACTTATTGTTATTCAAGTGGTAGCTTTGGAAGCAGTTTCCCGTTGTTGTACGTGCGGAATAAGGAGCAGGCAGCACTCGATAGAACAAACTCGATAGTACGAAACACATGAGTGTAAGAATTTTACTAATATTACGATCACATTAGTCGAATGTGTTTTTTTCTTGAAAGATGAGAAATTTAGTTGGAGTGTGAGTGATTTACAAAGTCCGGAATAGAATTATAAGAGAACGCTGTGGTGTGATGAAGAATATAGTGACATAGGGAAAGGTATGTTATTTGGTTCGGGCTCGTGGAGTGAAAGGACGACAGAATATTGAAGAAACAAATTTACAAGGCGAGGGTGACTGGGCACGTCGGTGTGTCGACCTAGGTGAACGCATCACGACCTGGTCGAAGACGACTTAAAGAAACGTGTAAAGTAGCCATAGCTGACGAGCGTGTATCAAAGCGAAAGGGGTGTGTCAAGTGGCAGGAGCGCAGGACGTTGTATCTGTATCACGGTAATGAGGCGTGTTGCTAATTATGTATGAATTCTCGATGATATCTCTAATTTTAATTAACAATCTTGTGTTATTCCGAAAGGAGTAACTTCGCAGCAGATTTAGGTGCATAGTTTTTTTTATAAAAAAGTTTTCAAGTAAAGTTGTGTATAAAGTTCTACTGTACAAACGCATATCACTCGAATGTTATCCAGATTGTTCTATATTTATTATTAAATAGGGAATTAAGGGACAAAGGAACGTAAGAAGATAATACTTAATTGCTCTGTGATAAATTAACTCTAAACTGGCAATCTAAACAGCGAACACATAACAACCACATCACTGTAGCCGATATATAATTTATAATATATCTCGTGATCTAATTTCGATATCCTAAGCTCGACACAAATATAATTAATTTAGTAAGCTGCGTTTCACGTTAGTTTGTAATTATAATGGGACGCGAGGACGTGACATGTGAAACTGAATCGATTTATTTAGTTGTAATGCTGATAGAGTTACTGGTTTATTATTAATATAATCTTTGCTGCGATTTTTTTAATGCGGAACCCAATTAATTCAGGTCTAAGATAAAGTAATAATATTTCTCATAAATTCTTCACATTCCCGTAAAACTATGCATTGAATCGGATTTTATAAGATTTGTTTTACGAGGAACCCTAATTATTATCGAAAATCAAAAGTAACCTAAGTTACCCGGAGTAACTTCAGCTATCTGATCAAATTCGGCCGAGCCGTCCTAAAGATTACCCGGAACCAACAGACAGACAAAATTGTATTTTCGGTATAGGTATCGTGGTATACATTCTTATGTATAATATTTAGTAAAAAAATCTTATTTTGAGATTAAAACGCTTCAATTTTATTTATTATTACAGATTTATAAAAAAAATATAATCCTATCACATTATAATTATGATATAAAACTATCGTAGTAGAAGTACCGATTAGGTATACACTGCAGTTTGGTCTCCTGTAGACGCGCTACATACCATAAAAATCAAAATCAAAATGTATTTATTCAATTTAGTCCCTAAGAAGGCGCTTATGAACGTCTAAAACACTACCACCGGTTCGGAAAACAACCCAGCCGAGAAGAGCGCAGGCGAGAAAACTCGATCTGGTTCTTTTTTTTTCATAAATATAATATATCTAATTTTTTTTGTCATATAAAAAACTATACAAATCATAGTCTTAATAATGTTAGCGCGCACAGAGATCAAGGGTTAATTCCAGACATCACTATCGTTCACGTAATGATCCACCCTGTAATAACCTTTGAGATTAAAACTTGCTCGACATAATACTTGAACTTATTGTCAGGTAAATCGGTAATGTTACTTGGGATTTTATTGTAAAACCGAATACTATTACCTATAAAGCTTTTATTACACTTACTTAGCCTAAAGCGTGGGACGGCCAACTTGTCTTTACTTCTAATATTAAAATTATGACGATCATTCATTAGATCTAGCTTGTCTAAGTTTTTACGAATATGCATTAAGTTATCGAAGATGTATTGGGAGGGCAAAGTTAAGATATCATATTCTTGAAACTTGTATATGATACTGATACTTGCCATTATGACGAGTTCGAGATGATACGACGACCAAAGAAGGTATTAGACTATACAATACGTGTTATTTGTCAAGTATCCAACCACAATCGTCCAATAAAAACAGTATATTTATAAGCTGCTCCAAGGAATAATGAAACAGATATCGCACGTACAGAGTCGCGTGAGTCCGAAAATCGATAATGTTATTACAATCCTTGATTTGTTTATTTAGCAACATTTAAGTCCTAGCGCATGTCCTGTCATAGATATTACAACATTTTTAAAGATATAAGACTTTTAAAGTCAGTTTTCGGTGTAATTAAAAGAACCTCGAGCACTCTTACACAGTTAAAATGTGTTATTAAAAAAGAATCAACACAGTTGTTATACAATGCTTCCATAACTTGATAGCTTCAATACAGTTTTTTTATGTAAGTCGTTTCAGTAACACTCATAGTATTGCCTTCATTATGCTCTTCACGTGTACGAAACAACAGTAGTTTTAACATACGTACAACTTCTCGTAGTTACTGTTATATGAAAAGGTCCTAAATAAACAGAGTTAATTGAGTAATCACGGCTACACTCCATTGTCCGTATATTTCATAAAGAATCTTTATAATTTCCAATATACAATATTGGTTTAGTATATGATTTACGTGGAAAAAATACAACCTATGTTGAATATTAACAACACACTTATGTTGTGTTAATTAAGTTTTTTTTCACATTTTACTTCTTATATGTATTAATTGTAAACAATTTTAAAATGTTCTAGGGTTAAGATGACATGTCGCGTATATCATAACGACTAATTTTTATAATTTATATAATATTTAATTATAAAACATAACTAATTTCTATATAATATATAAAACATATGCGATATATGGTGTGATGAATTATTACATACATACATATCATCACGCCTTTCTCCCGTGGGAGTAGGCAGAGATTACGTCCTTCCACTTGCTACGATCTTGACACACCTCTTTCGCTTCCTCTACTTTCATGAGCGCTTTCATACATGCTCGTCGGTTATGAGTACTTTTTACCTGGCCTTTATTTAACACGTGATCGATTTGGTCTAGATACGTTCGCCTAGGTCGACCCTTACCGACTTGCCCATTCACCCTCGCCTTGTAAATTAATTCCGTTATTCTTCTCTCTACATGCCCAAACCAACTAAGCATACCTTTCTCTATTTTTTGGTCACCACATTCTCTACCACACCACAGCGTTCCCTTATCATACTATTCCTGACTTTGTCAATCATCTTCACTCCAGCTATACTTCTCAGACTTCTCATTTCCACCGCGTTAATCTTACTTTCATGCTTCTTCTGCCAAACCCAGCATACCTAAGTGTAGGGACCAGGACTCCTCGATGCACAGCCAAACGCGCCTTTTCAGCCACTTTCTGGCTGCACATGAAGTTACTCCGGCCCCACTCACTCTATTCCCTAACAAAACTCTATTCCTAATGAATTATTAATGCCTTCGTAAATCCAAAGCGAAAACTAAATCGAAAAGTATCGAAAACCTTTGACCGCGCCGCAACTTCAAACTTGATTTACGTACAAAGTTTTAGATTAGTGGCTTATACGCTGGTCGCACGCGACGATATGAGGCTGGCGCCTTATTCGTGACTCTAAAGTTTTAATACACGGTTTGTGTGAACGCACCTCGTGTAAAACTTTACTAATGCCACGGCGAGGCGGAGCCGAGGGGTGCTTCAACGTAGCTTGATGTGAACCGCGAAGTGGATGTGTTTTGTTATCGTTTAGTATGTAAAACCAAAAAACAATATTCATTAATGAAACGTAAATATTATTATCATATAACTATTTCCTGATGTCAATAATACAGTAAGCCTTTTTTACGTGGAGAAATTCATTTAGGCATCCCCAGCATCTCTAATCCGGGAGTGTTCCTGGCTTAAAGCTGGTACGGGGTATGTGGGACTCGCCCAGCACGAAGTGCCGAAAATATCCAATAAAACCCACGGTGCCATCTGCTGCCAACTACGGGCGCTACGGGATAATATTGATATTATATTTGCTCTTTTATTAGATTTAACTCAATGTAGTAAATCCGTAGCTGACGAAGTCAACGACTCTCAAAAGTAAATACTTAATTATATAAAAGAACAGTAAAACATTATCTAAATATAAACTTACACAAATCGTTAAAACTCTTTTAGATAGAAATTAGATGAATTATATAAAAGTTTCTCGCTTAAATATATTTTATGTTTGTATAAAACCATTCATTGCGATTCGCGTGTATTTTATTACGTATATTATAATATAATATGAGTACTGCTGTGTGTTTGTTTTGAAGCTTTAGTATTTGGTTGTGAACAGTTTCCTATACAACAAGCTGTAGTTATCTTGTGTATTAACTTTTGATAAATCTATATATGTGTAGCTTAGTGTTTTGATGTATTTATAAACGAAGATGTCACAAATACCGCAACAAGGATTCGTACCAGAGAAGGTACTCGAATTCAACCGGAGAGCGTCCCAAGAGTTGGAACCTCCAAAGAAACCCCAAGAGACGTCTAAAAAAGAGTCCAGTCAGAATGTTCCCGATAAAAACATTGCACAAACAGAAAAACCGATTAAAGAAGATAAACCGAAACCGGAATATATGTCTCGACAAAACCACGATACAAAGAACCCGTTCTCACCGCACTTTTATAGGAACAGTCGTCCACATGGACACTTCGAAATGGGCCCGCGTGGTTTGGACTACTCTCCGCATCGCATGGGCCTCGAGTTTTCAAACCGACTCCGCGAGTTCGGCCCACAGCGCTCCACCTCGATCCACGGGCATGAGCTCACCGACGGACCAATTAAGCCAGAATATTTGGGACAACGAAACCACTTCGGAAGCCAGATAGTTCCGAGTAACCACCCGGACGTTGTGTTCAGGCATGACTACTACAATCAGATGGGGTTCTCGCCACCGCGAGCGTCAAGATTCTCATCCCAGGAGTACCTGAATGCTCCGGGGCAGTACGGTAGATGGCCAGACTATAGAGCGGAGTATCGGCAGAGGAGGCGGTCGCAGCAAGATTTACATTCTTTCGGCGAAGTACCTGAATCAGGTAATTAATAACGCGTAACCTCTTATTTTTCTTTTCAAAACGAATAATATATAATAACACACACACACACACACATACATATATATACAGATATCTGAAGATCATGATATGTTGCATCTAAGAGGAGACAAGTTCTCTATTGTAGTCGTCATCTCATTTTTGGTATTAATCTCTCTTGACGTCATGCGTCTCTGTATCATCAAAGTACACGATTTATTTACGTGGCCTAGTTCTGTGATACATTAAATGTTATAATAAATGTGATTAATATCTTAAATGACCGGAAAAGAGTTGTATTTTGTGATGCGAGCGGATACCAACGATATTTTACTACGCATAAATCTGATTCATTCAATGGATTTAGTTGATAATAAATATATGCGTGTTGATAACGTGATATTTATTATACATTTCATAATTATTCATACATTTTATGAGGATCGGGTGTGTGTTCTCACTATCAACTAGTTTATAAGTGTTAAGTATTTTAATTTATTTCTGACCTTTATTCTAACCTAACCTTTTTTTTAACGTGGGGAAATCCTCCTGGACGAACCCCTCTCCCAGGCACAGGGAAAGAACATCCTGTGCCCGGGAGAGAGGAACAGTGCCGGACTCTTACCGGCTAAAACCCCACGGCCGCATCGGCGCGCATTTGGGCAGGGTCTCGGGATAACGATTAGCATGCGCCGCTACCCTGTCCACGCGCCTGGGTCACCCGTGCACGGCGTGCGGGCAACCCTCGTCTCGGGGAGAGAGATTGTTGTTTTCTCCCCATGCTTCTTTGTGTATGAAGCGGCGGCTGTTAACCCAGCTTCTCCTTCACGGGTTTGTTCTTCCTCGGTAACGGATACCCCTGTATCCGTTACCTAAACTATCGTCACGGAGGCATTTGGTGGAAGTCTGCTCTCCGTCTTCCCCGACCCGTGCTCCTGCGACTAACTGCCAGAGCTTCCCTCTCTCTTTGCCTTTCGGCCTCCTCTTTCTGCGTGAGGACGCTCTCACAGAAAGAGACGACTGCGTTCCAACACCTCTCTCCACCGACCATTGAGCGAACGACAGCCGGTAGGGAGAGATCAATACCAACCTCGGCCTAACCCAACCTTCCATCCAACCGAAAGACGTAAACTGCTGGACATAGGTCTCCACCAAAGATCTCCACGACGACCGGACTTGCGCCACCCGCATCCAGCGGATTCCCGCAACCTTCACCAGGTCGTCGGTCCACCTTGTCCTAGCCTTAACTTTGTATTATTTTTTGGAAGATACCAGTATATGTGTTTGCTTTTAGCGTGTTATAAAAATTTAATGTTCCTTGTTCCTTCGTCGTACCCCAAAAATCCTGTAAAAATCCATTAAAAAACAACGGACCCGATATAGTGTGGTTAGAGCTGCCGTATCTATACAGATATTTTTTAGGTCTGCAAATTATTTTATTATACGAATGAAGTCTTGCAGCCTCTAATCGTTAACTTAACTATATGTATAATGACCCCAGCCTAAACTTTTAATAATTAGTCAAATTAAGCGGAGAGATGGGATATGTAAGTAATTTTGAAGGCTTCAAATTGTCTCGTTAAAAGCAAAAATCGTAAACTTATTTTTAGCTGGACTCATTTTTATTAATTTTTTACAGGAATAATTTTTGATACTGTTATTATCATTAATTTATACGTTGTACCAATATCAATCAATTTCAGTATCAATATTCTATAGGTATATATTCTGACTTGCAGAATAACTTGAGAACATTATAATTACATGTATAAAACAATTATGTCATTCATAAATCTATTCAGAACTAAACACTAACAAACAAGTAAATTGATATTCAAAACGATGTAGATCAATTACGACAACAATATTACGTAAATTATTTGCCAACTGCGTAAAAGCATCGGTTGGGGACTTTCTGTAACCAATTCGCTACAAGTTCGTTCAAGTTACAATAACATTTGGACAAGTAAGCGAGTACTTCTTTACACTTGTCCGTTACTTAATTAATTCGAATAATTTATTTTATTTGCTATAATGAATATTTTTTAACACTGTATAGAAAACACACCAACACAACCAATAACCACAATCTCACCTGATATTAATTGACAATGTGGGTCCAGGATGGTAAACAACACTTAGCCTAGAGGTACTGGCTCTCAAGTGATTCTGCCGGTATAAACGTATTGGTGCTTTGTAAAAAATGCCCTACTACAATACTATGGTTTGCTTCACTGAAAGCTCAGCTTTTTTATAGAACCGGTCACATTGCCTGAACTGGAAAATGAACCTGTAATACCAAGCCTGGATACTTCTCTGAAGTGCATAAGTTTGAATCTTATGAGTATATGTAGGTTTTCTGTGTAGGATATATAGCCTTTATATATATCGTTCTCGGTTGGCTAATTGCTGTCTACAAGTTGTCACTAAGATTAGAGGACATATGAAAGTTAATCCGTTAACATTGACCCAATACCGAGGAAATGTGGGAGAGGCAGACCCGCGGCCGGGTTCAACGACCCCAAAGGGGGGGAGGGCGCACCCCCCCTATCGATCCATTCACATGTATATCGACTGTACGGAAAATGTTATCATTTGAATTTCACATTTTTCTTATCTTCATTAAGTTTTTGTGTTTTAACATTTTTCGTTTTTATTTGTAGTTTTGAGAGTTAGCTCAGTAGTTTATGTTTTACGTACAGGCAATAAAAACAAAAGTTCAAATATTTTCATCCCTGTAGCATACGAATATTATTTAATTATGAAATAAGTAGTACTTAATACTAACATTGTTGGTAAGTCGAATTCAATTTCTCTTCTATATTACACGTTGTGAGATATGTTTTTCAAATAAGTTCAAATTACTCACGAGCGCTTTCTCGGGACCTAAATCGGATAAAGTTTGTTTTATGTTAATTTTTCTTTGAAACACGACAGTAATGGATAAAAGTTCTCAGTAAAAAATATATTTCTGTATGTTTCTGTTCCCTTATATTAAGCTAAGTCGCATTAACATTAACAAGTGGCGCTTTTATATTAAAGCATTGTAATTAACGTAGAGATGCAACGAAGGTTTTTAAGTCTCTTTTTGTAAAACTGAATTGAGATTTTTGCATTACAAATGTACGTCACCGACGAAATGAAATTATTTTGTTGAGTAATAATGTGGGTTTAAATACGTTTATTCAAGATCACTATTGTCTATCGCAGTTTTATCTACCGTACAATGGTTGTTATAAAATTCATGGTAATGTTAGCAAATTTTTATAGCGGATATAGAATCGAAAACTGAGTTGTTTAATTATGTAACGTTAATTATATTTTTGTCGTAGAGCCGTTTATAAACAAAATAATAAGTTAATGATGGAAGTTTAATACGAAGTAAAAATGGTAAATATACAAATAGTACATGAATTAATTGTAAATATTATTTTTGTGTGTTAACGGATGCATTTTTACAACAATAAAAACAAATTATTTTCAGTTGAAAAGGTTGATCTGCAGCTGTATAGTTACAGAGTAAGCACCTGATTTATAAACTTTTTATTACAATGTAGTGTGAAAATGAAAAGTCCAGTGGTGGGAAGTTGAAACGTGTGCGCTAATTCCATAGTGAATGTTGTGTCTGCAGTTACCGACTCGAAGCGCCGACAGACAATTTTATTTCACTTGTGTCTTGTTCTGTTTTAATTAAAGTATTTTTAATGTTTCCCCGAGGATATCGCTATTGCAGCTTTATTCCAGTTTTATGGTTGATTTTTAAATGTATAAAAAAATGAAGCGGATAAATAAAGGAAGTAACTGTATGAAATAAGTGGAAGTTTTTAGGAAGTGAAGGATAAATGGCATATAGCTTTTTAAATTATAAATATTCACAAGTACATTCTTATTAAAACCATAAAACTAAAAAGTAAATTAAAATTTTAGGAACCTGCACAGACAAAAAATATTTACTATTCACGCGAATCGAATCTATTCAATTGTAAAAACAAAAGCTTACCTTTCTTTTAAACACAAGATTCCGAGATAGTGTCTTCTTTATAAAAAGTACAGTTTACGAACCGGTTTATGTTATAAAGTGGAAAAGTTATTAAATAAATACGATACCTCATAATTTTTTGTATATATGGAAGCCGATTTAAAATCAACGTAATTTATTGCCAACCCTGAACATTTATGCGTGGGTGGTACGCGACTACAAATTAAAGAGTTAGTAAGTAGGAACATGTGTGCTAATATCAAAGTGTAAGTCTGTTGTAGTTACTAGGCACTAACGTTTAGTTATTTCGTAACGTCTCAAATAATATTATCAACATTGTAAATTACATTAATATGTAACAAACAATATTTTATGTTTCATGTTTGCATGTACTGCAAGATAATTTTGCTTATTTGAAATATCACTTATTATGCTAATCTTATATTATACTCTTTTAAAATTTCGTATAATTAAATCAGATATAATATAAGAAGTAAATCAAATGTTATTTTTTATTCTAGGACGTAAAGACGTCGCTAAAACGGATACATATTTTGTAATGAGTTGTTTAGCTAATCTCACAAATCTATTTTAAATCGAACACATTTACAATATTGGACTAGACTAGACAAGCTAGATCTAGTGAATGATCGTCATAATTTTAATATTAGAAGTAAAGACAAGTTGGCCGGAACCACGCTTTAGGTTAAGTAAGTGTAATAAAAGCTTTATAGGTAATAGTATTCGGTTTTACAATAAGATCCCAAGTAACATTACCGATTTACCTGACAATAAGTTCAAGTATTATGTCGAGCAAGTTTTAATCTTAAAAGGTTATTACAGGGTGGATCATTACATGAACGATAGTGATGTCTGGAGTTAACCCACATCTCTGTGCGCACCCGCTAACATTATTAAAACTATGATTTGTATTGTTTTTTATATGACAAAAAAATGATGTATATTATATTTATAAAAAAAAAAGAACCAGATCGAGTTTCTCGCCTGCGCTCTTCTCGACTGGGTTGTTTTCCGAACCGGTGGTAGTGTTTTTAGACGTTCATAAGCGCCTTCTTAGGGCCTAAATTGAATAAATAAATTTTGATTTTGATAGAGTTAAATAACTATTGATATCACACACATATCGAATAAGATGTGGTTCAAGCTTTACTTTAATAAAGAATACAATGTAAAAGTAAAGCAAATAGTAATTTATTTTTACATTTACAACATTTACAAACTAAAAATAGCTTTGAAGATATACCAAGATACGTATTGTGTGTCCGATTAAGAAGAAGTTTTTTTCAACCGACTTTAGAGCAAGTTCTGAATTGTTACTCGGAAAGAAATGCATTGTAATGGTAAAGTTCTATGTAGTCCGCGAGCTCGTTATGTACGTCTATATACTGTACAGTTTGTTATTTACTTAGATCTTCAGCTTTATATTACGATGAGGTTGTAGATAGCAATTGACAAATTAGTTATTGTAGGTATAATTATTTGTAGTATTTAATTCGAGAGAAGTCTTCTTATTTTTTGATTATGATAATTATGTATAATTACGAATTCATTCTCTGAAAAATCCTATTTGTAAAGAGAAAACCTCTGAACCCATAGGTAGAGAGATAAAATATTAACATAATCCTCGAGCGACGTGTAGATCGTTCAGTAAATCGTCTGGTAACATAAGCGAAGTAATTTTATGCGCATTTATTTGCATTAACATCTTTGCGTCTTGTTCATCTTGAATTTTTAGATCAACGCAATCAACTGCCACGGAAAGCGTTAGAATTTTGATAGCAAAATTTATGTAGATCTTGTGGAAATAAAACAAAGAAAGCAAATCATATTTTTTCTGAAATAGAACATTGCTCTCTGTCGGGCTTGCGGATGTGGTTTAGACTCGACATATTGAATACAAGCCGTTCCAATTCTTATCTCACAACGAGCAACTTAATTAATAGTAATCTCAATTATTATTGTCCATGGGTGTTTATGCAGAGTATATAATTTTTAATGGCTAGTTATTCAAATCAAATGACTGCACGTCCATTTGTCACATATGTATAAAGAGTTAAATTGTAAATCTATTTTTCTTTTACGTCGCTGTAAATGATCTGCCTCCTTCTTTACAGCTTGTAAAGACAATGTTTATTAGTGTATTTGTTGCTCGAGAACTAATAAAGATATATGCGTCAGGTTTTATTAAATCATCCCTCTGATTAACTTTTACTATATTGTTAGGTACATTTTAATATCTTCTTGGCCCGTCTCCGCTCTGTCCCTTTCTTCCCGTTTATTTTTATTGGGGCAGGAGTTTATCCTGTCCCGGAATGTGACCGTTGGGTCAGGCCTCCCTTCGGGGGGGCGGGTGAAGAGGTGGGGTCGAGAATATTCTCCCCCATCCCCATTGGGCCATTGCACGACGAGGCCCGGTGGGTTCGCTGCAGGGGGGCGACGCGGTGACATGCCTTGGCAACCCCGTATCGCCCCCCATCCTAAATGCAGCGGACGGCCCCGGGGGGTTTTAGTGGGTATTTCCGGGCGACTCTCGCCCGGGTGAGTCCCACACTGCACGGAGCTCGTCACTCCGTGCCCCTTATCTAGTGTACTGGGGGACTTCGATCCCCTAAGTACAATAGATAAGGGTAGTGCGTAAATGCATTTCCCCCCGTCAAAAAAAAAAAAAAAAAAGGTACATTTTAATAATCCCTCCGTGCCCCCTTACCTATTGCATTGGGGGACTTCGGTCTCACTAATGCAAAAGGTAAGGGTGGTGCGTAAATGCATTTCCCCCCGTCAAAAAAAAGGTACATTTTAATAAAAAATAAATAAAAGGAGGGATCAATCAGTAAGTCATTGAAAGTAATACGTGATACCAAACCGTAGGAAACGTTGTACGTCCGTACACACTTATGACCAGAGTGACTTACGTGCACAGATTCCAAACGCGTCGACGACCCACGTAGAATTAATCAAGATACTCGTTGGTGCACTTTTTATAGGAATTTTCTTAGCGAGGGTAGACATTTAATAATATATTTTGTTAAATTTGGAGGTTATGAGCGAGCGAAGCTATGTTATATAACTGAAATTTAGAACAGTTTTTAACATGAAATAATAGTGTGATCCTTATACGAAGAGTGAAGAGATATTCCTAAATGGAATTCCGATGTACTAGTGAATGTAATCCAATCGTAGACTGGTTGCTATGTCTGAGAGTCAGTCAGTGCAATGCGAACGTAAATAACGTTGAATTTGCGAATAGATTTGTTTTACTAACAAGAACTATTCAACAAATATTTCGTAATTGTAAGTAGTTATAACAATCTTCTCAGTATTATTAGAGATAGTTAAAGTATTAACTAATTCAAATGACTAGATTTATGGTATTAGCAGCGACAATAATATTAATATTAGTATTTGTCAGTTTTTTATACGTTCTTTGCTATAGGTTAATAATCAGTAGGTGGAATTTAACCTACCTGTAGGTATATGATAGGTTTAATCTCTACCATTATTACGAGGTTTACTTATGAAAAAAATAAAGAAATATATTGTAAACGTATTCATAAGCCGGTGGTTACTAAGGCGGAGGTGAGGGAGGTATAAGGAGAGGGAGAGGGGAAGCTCGGTCGACGGCCGATAGAGATCTGTAACGACCGAAACTTGGACGGTGATCATCGTTGCGTAATGTTGTGTGGCAAATCATTATGCGCGGTATCACGAAACCGCTAGAGTTTATATTACCGAAGAGATATACTATTCCTTACTTTCATATCCAGCGGCAAAGTAGAGAAAGAGACAGTGGTGAAAATGAGAAATATATATTTGCTAAATTATAGCTGAGACCTACTTGGCCACTTTTGATTATTTATGTAACTCTCATATGGACCATGTATTTTGTGATATAATGTAATCGAATGTGTTGCGGATAGTCAAAAAGACAATAACGCACTATAAGGAATACTACTTTAACGGACTAGACAATCAACTATAAGTTTGTATAAAACATGGTTAGTCTTTCAAAAAGAAATATGTACAAACCAAATACAAATTATAATAAATATACAAGGTTATCTCGTCGATTAATCGATTAAAATAAGATTTTTTTGGTTGTAAGGATTGTATGTAATAATAATAATATTTATTAATATAGGAAACCAATATGAATTTATCACTAAATTGTGTATTACTTGCTTCGTGTTAACCTAAATTTAAAGTACTCAGTTGCAAGTAATAATTTAACGGTTTTTAATTCGGCTCCAGAACAGTTATTACAAGGAAATGGGACGTACGACCGTAAAACAGAAAGGGCGCTCGCGTCGCCTCCGTCTCCTACAGATTACTCGTTAAAACGTAACTACATTGAAATGTATTTCAAATTATTTTTGTTTCGAGTCCATACCTTAATGGAAATTACATTTTACGGTATTGTTTTTTCCACAAACTTTTGTCTGATTAAAATGATAGATATATTTTTGTAGGTAAGATACTTATTTTCCGTGTAATTATCTTTTACAAATATATATTAAGGCGATTCGAATTCGAAACTTCTATTTAGTTGTGGCTAAATGTTTAGTGTTTAAACAATTATGTATCAATACATAGTATATAGTAAATAGTCGTTGTAGAAGTTTAGCATTGTACTCTAGGTCGGTGATACTGTTAACGAAATACAATGTAACTTGCTTATTCTAAAACCTTTACGTACAGGAATTTATTAAAATATATGTACTTTCAGATTGTGTGGGTGGAAAAATTTAAATTGTACAAAATTAATATAGAGTTGATGAACGTAAGTGAACGACACTGTAGCGTTGTTAGGTACAGTCGCGAACAGCTGCGTATAATAATAAACTAGCACATAACAGTTTTACAACGTTTTTTGTTTTATTACACGGCCGAATTAGATTTACGGTCGTACTCTGCTAGTTTGGCTTTTAGCTTGACTTATTGTCTGTGAAAATAGTAAACTATGCGTTATTTTTATGATATATTTGGTTATTGTTGTTGTTGGTATGTGCCGGTTATAGAGTTTACGTAATAATAAGCAAATAACGCCTCGCAAGATAGTTTCATTATTTGTAACATGTCTCAAAAAACGAAAGTGATTCACTCTCAAATGCAGCAATCGGAATATACTGCTTGGTGGGTGGAGAGTCCTATACACCACGTTTATCAGTGGCAATGGGGTGCATCTGTCCTTTACGTTCATAATTTTAAAACGTAGTCGATAGACATTGATATAAACTGAGAAATAATCTTTAGAAATACCCTGAAGAAACGTTTATGGATATTGAAACCTTCCTAAAGTTATTAATTTGATTTTTTTTTCTTTAAAGAAAATATATTTCTTTATTGTGTAATGTTTGGCTGTGTATCAGGGTCTGTTAGTCCCAACAATTATGTAAATGGAATATTATGGAAAATTTAATAGAAGTAGATTTAAGCTCACATATGCAAAAGATGATTACTAACTGCATAGCTGCTTGAATTGCTATTATAGGCAATTTTTTCCGACGCAAGTCGATTTAAATCTCCAATTTAAAAAAGGTGCGGACCCAGAGTCTGCAGATAGTTTAATTTAAATAATAATAGTAATAAAAAAAAAAATTGAATATTAAAAAGTATAGCTGGCGTGATTGTTTCATTGATTCAACCGAAAGACGCCCACTGCTGGACATAGATCTCCCTAAAATGGGGTGGAATTTCCATAATAGCCACGCTTGGCCGGCGAATTTGCGATCGCAGTAGGTGTTTGTGGTACTCAGAAGATGCTACTGCCAATTTCCTGGTTTATCCCTTAATCGCCTTTTACGTCACCCGCGGGAAGATATGTCGTGGTACTATTCTTTGGCGGCACCACACGTATGAATGGCGTGAGAATGATGGATAAAGTAAGGAATAGTGTTAGACAGAGTTATAGATAAGGGAACGTTGTAGTGTGGTAGAGGATGTACTGACAGACATAACGGATTACTTGATTGGTTTCTGCACGTGGAGAACATGCCTTAAAGAAGTTTGACGAAACAAACACGCCGAGGAAATGGACGTTTAAAAAAAATTAAATGACGTTTCTTTATTTATAAAGTAAAATATAGTTTATTTTTATTATCAGCTAAATAAAGTTTTTCAATGAGTTGATGATTTTTATACAGTATTGGAATATATAAAAATTGGATAAAAATTGTTAGTTTAATATTAAAATAAACTCAACGTAATATTACTATTTTGGGGTTCGATAACATTAAAGTTTAGAGTCTGAAATAATAATGCCGCACGCTGGAAAAGTCTTTGCTTGAAGCCAAAACGTGAATCTTATATAATGTTAAAAAGTCATTATTTTTCTTTTAAAAACTTATCAGCTTTATAATGAGTTTGTAAATTATATTTATTAATAGCTTTTAAGAGTTTTTGTATTAGAAAATCTCAGTAGATATTTTCTTCCTAACAGGAATTTTCATTTACTTTAGCCACAATAAATATTAATATAAAACAAAGATTTTACTTTATCAAACAAAGTAAAATCCGGACTCCAAGGGTTCCACTAAATAAATAATAAGGGTTGGGAAATGAAAGACCTATCCACAGGTACACACGTATATGTGGTTACTGGCTCTAAACCCCTCGTTACTGTGTAAAAAGAATATTTAAATATTAATATTTATTGGTAAGCAAGGATATCATTATCCGATCAAGAGCTATATTTTTCATTTCGCTTTGTATACTAAAACTTGTTATAACAGAAGTCGGGGTAAATCTTTGTTTTGAAACTAAGGTTTAATTTTAGGGTTAAGGCGTCGACTTGAAATGTCTATTGATGTTGTGTATCGTAAAGAATAAGATTGAAGACAATAAGTCTCAGCAAGTGTAAACTTCTTTTATTTAGAACATTCAGAAAGCGTTCTCTATCCAATTAGCACTTTACTACAAACCACACTAAGCTCCGTTCAAACATCACTGGCGTCTTGTGTTTCGAAAAACCATTTTTTGTCAGTTAAGTTTAGGTTAAGTTTTTAACTATTTATATTATCTTTTCCAGTAAAGTTATTATGAGTGATATTTTATTAACCCTCTTGAGATTTGAAATCGCGACTTCAGGCACTTCGACTAATTAATAGCAGAAACTGAAAAAGAAACCAATGAATTAGATTTCTTTCGATATTTCAACTGTCGAGTGATCAACTTAAGAGTTTCTCTTTAACTTTAAGAAAGTAATTTACTAAATGTAAATCGGTCCATTGTGGGAATAAAAAGAAAATATTTGTAAAGTTTCCGAAGTGAACAAAAAGAGGACTAATTTCAAATTACAAAGTTTCTTTGCAGACTGTTTGATTTCGCCAATTGCATAAATAATTTTTCATATTTAATGCTATTAAATAAAGTCGGTTCACATGCGACGTGTTTAAAATATAGTGACATTATATAAATGAAATTCAATACAAATTAAATTCAATAATTTAATATAAATTATGTTTAGTTTTTATAGTGGTATAGATTTAAATAAAAGTACATACAATTTCAAACTTTATGTAAATATTCAGTTCGTTCTATCTATTTATACAGTACCTTGACATGTGAACTGGATGCTCTTGTTTATCGTTTCTTGTGACGTCACCGTTAGATTTATCGCTCGGATAGTGGTCAATAGGAAAGCGAAAGAGGTAATAAATACACAAGTGTTGTATCGCGAAAGATGTTGATGGCAGCTCTAGTGGATATAAACACGATTCGTTTGTGTAAACACTACCAACACCACAAATCGAATTATAAACATACGGTCCAGTACTACTGCAGAATGTATATACGTGTAATCGTTGGTGCGTCTGTCAGTGATCATTTAATTTCTGAATGAGGGAATTCATCAATTGAGTTCATATTGAAACAGGCTAAATATTTCATTTTTCTCTCAAAACCTCACATAATAATTATTTCAAAATCTTAATATACATTATACATTTGTTTTTTTTTTTCAACTTAAGAACGAAATGGACAAAAACGGGAAGACCGCTTCAGGGTTTGGTATCTCTCTTCTGCCCGCAACTACTGATCACTTGGTAGAGACGCACACGTGTATCTGACAGATGTTTGTCTAGTCTTTCAAAATGATTTGATTTAAAAACAAAAATCATTCAAAATACAATAATATGTAGGTTTCATGACATTATACCAGGCGCTGGTGGAAATCAATATATCAAGTCATTCGGGTCATTCAAGTTTCCGATGTAGAAATTGTCATTTTAAATTATTAGAAATAAAGTGCCTAAATCTATCATGTTAAAAAAAAGGTTTTTTAAATGTTAAATCGGTAAAAAAATGTAGTATCATGTACTTATATCAAATGTAAAAAATTTAAAAATGACTGCGTCAACTATTTTTTATTATAAAAAATTATTGATTATTATCAAATTAATATCAGCCAATGACGACCTTCTTATTACACTGCTCATTAAGAATTTCTGATAAAAATAATTTAATAACACCTTACAGTAAGTGAGTTATATAGACACATTGCTTTCTATTCAATAAAAGCTCTGAAAAATTAAAAATATGTAGAAAGAGAAGAATCGTAATGAAGCCGTTTATTATCTGTGGACACGGACGACCTCGGACGTGCTCCTTTGCGCTGCGGATGAATCGAACACTGCTTTATATTACAGTAGAATAAATATTTTGTATCACATTAAGTACACGTACAGGATAAACTTTCATGTGACCGGTAAATAGTAATAAATATTTTGTCTAAGGCGTAGATCACTTCATGCCTTTTCTTACTTGAGGAAATACATTTACGTTTCCCCTTCTGACAGTTCTAATACGAAAGTAACGTCTCTCGAATTAGAGTTGCAAAAGTGGTGTGGGACTGTACTGCCGTACTTAGTTAAAAGGCAGTAAAATTCATGTACTGTCTTTGTTTAATTTTTTTATGCCAATACATTTTTTTATGATTATAATTACAACATTTATTCGAGATAATGTTATTTGCTTTAAAATAGTATCTTTTCCAGTTTCTTTAAAATTTCAAATCGGATACATTTTCAAAGCATAATTTATTAAAGTAAAACAAAGCAATAATATTCAAACAATACCGATTTTCTGTTTTATTAACGACTGAGAAAAAATGCGGTGGTTTTACACCACTTTCAGCGGTCACAGAGCGTTGATATTCCAGAGTAAAAATGTAAAACTGTTGTGAGCAAAGTATGATCTCCGCATGTTTTGCAATTAATAATACGAGAGATAATTATTTATATTCAAGAATAATTTTCTTAATTATTATTTTATGATTCCTAAAAATCTTTACCTATATAGACTGTTAATTACTCCTTGACATATTCTTCCCGTCTAAAAAGTTTAACCAAAATCGGTCCAGCCGTTATCGAGTTAAATCCGGCATGTCCGGATAAAAAACACAGATAAAAAATTAAATATCAGATTAGTAACAATTAGTAACGACTAATTTACTCTTGACTTTTTTTTTGGACAAAATAATATAAATAAATAACAAAAAAAACTGCGCAAAAAGGCAGTAAAAATTGTTTTACTGGGTATGGATATAAAAGCAGTAAGTCACATGTTACTGATTTTTTATTTACAGCAGTAAAATAAGAAAATTAATTTATTTTCTACTTCGAAAGTAGTAACAACCCAAAATAACATTTAAATGACTGTGTATAAAGTTAAGTAAAATTATAATATTCATTCAATTTTATTGTCTCAATGTAATATCAATATTTTTAGTTTTAAAAATTCCAAAACTTTGAACACAGTTCTATGAGAGGGCGGTATGATACCGTGGCTTTAGTGGGTATTCCAAGCGCTTCAAGCCGGGCGAGTCCCACATACGCCTTTGGTATCTCTAATCCGGGAGATTTTACTCTCAGATTAGAGATGACAATTACAGGCATAAATTTACCATTTTAAATAAGAAAGGTTTGGGTGTGTGCGTAGAACACAGTACAAGGATATTATGGACGCCAAGGGCGTCCATCCACTCTGATGCCCCGTAGACTGATGGTTTCATCTCTAAGGGTTAGACCGTATTTCGATATCAGCTTGTGTATATGTGAAACTATAAATATGCTATCCGTAAATTAATTCATTTCATAAAAAAATTAATAACCTATGTTATTCAGTTGTAGTTTTCTACAGGTTAAAGAATTTAAAAAAATCGGTTAAATAGCTTTCGAGTTAATTCATAACAAACATTAATCAATTTTATGTCTTTATATAGGATTAATAGTATAGATATATTTTTATTTTATATTTTTCTTTACAGGTAAGAGATATTTTTCTCAGATTCTCAGCTCAGCTCAACTCAACTCACTAAGTAAGATTAGAACTATTTTCTTTTGCCTGAGTTTAGCGTTTACGAACCAAAACCCGTTTTCAATAGACATTAGGTAATATTTTTTTTCTATATCTGCTGGCGGGTCTCTAGCGCAAATAAAATAAAAACCTTTATTCAATTTGTTTGATATGTAGTTTCAAGCTGAAAATCTCATGAAATGTTTGTTACTAAGATTGAATCCCTAGATAAATTAGTAATAAAGAAAAGCAAGGACCAAAGATGCACGAGGTGGTATCTCTTGATAATAGAATTAAATTATCTCAGAGTCGGGGCACTCAGGAGGATTGCGTGGGCTGTGAGACGGACTTACCGCAAATTAACTCTTTCATTTACAAAGAAAAACATTTCAATAATGTTGTTGTCGTTGTAGCTTTTCATGCGTACATTTTTTTTTTTGTGAAATATATAAAATATAAAATAATGTAAATGTATAAAAACTAATTTTTGGAAATTAGCAACTAACTCCGTTATATTACTAAAATTGCTACGTTTTGGAATGTGAATCTACCTTTAAATTGTATTTTATAGCGATTATTTATTTGAATTAAAGAAAAACCGATTCTTCAGTATGAATCTTACTTGTTAGAAATATTCACAAAGATTTAGAAATGTTTCATTTATTCGATGGTGAACAATTGTTTTTACATATTGGAAAAGTGTAGACTCGTTTTATATATCTATAGTACATTCGATTTTCAAACTTTTCTAGTGTCAGTTACTTCATTCGCTTCCTTGCCAATAGCCGAGTGTCCAGTTTACAGCTATTACATGAGGCTTTGTTTGGAATCCATCATTCAAAGTCGATGCCGTTGTTTATTTACAATTACGTTGAATTCGGCCCGTCGTTCAAGGTGTACGCACACATACAAACTCGGGCAACACATAAATATTCGAACAAACAAACGATTCATAGGAAATACCCACTTCAAACGCTTTCCCCTGATGACAGATGTACATATATTATTTATTTTATTATTATAAATAATTTATTTATAATTAATTTTAATAATTAATTTTAATTTATTTTTTTATTATTTTATTATTATCGAATTATAAACATACGGTCCAGTACTACTGCAGAATGTATATACGTGTAATCGTTGGTGCGTCTGTCAGTGATCATTTAACTTCTGAATGAGGGAATTCATCAATTGAGTTCATATTGAAACAGGCTGAATATTTCATTTTTCTCTCAAAACCTCACATAATAATTATCTCAAAATCTTAATATACATTATACATTTGTATTTTATTTTTCAACTTAAGAACAAAACGGACAAAAACGGGAAGACCGCTTCAGGGTTTTGTGTCTCTCTTCTGCCCGCAACTACGGATCACTTGGTAGAAACGCACACGTGTATCTGACAGATGTTTGTCTAGTCTCTCAAAATGATTTGATTTAAAAACAAAAATCATTCAAAATACAATAATATGTAGGTTTCATGACATTATACCAGGCGCTGGTGGAAATCAATATATCAAGTCATTCGGGTCATTCAAGTTTCCGATGTAGAAATTGTCATTTTAAATTATTAGAAATAAAGTGCCTAAATCTATCATGTTAAAAAAAAGGTTTTTTTAATGTTAAATCGGTAAAAAAATGTAGTATCATGTACTTATATCAAATGTAAAAAATTTAAAAATGACTGCGTCAACTATTTTTTATTATAAAAAATTATTGATTATTATCAAATTAATATCAGCCAATGACGACCTTCTTATTACACAGCTCATTAAGAATTTCTGATAAAAATAATTTAATAACACCTTACAATTAAGTGAGTTATATAGACACATTGCTTTCTATTCAATAAAAGCTCTGAAAAATAAAAATATGTAGAAAGAGAAGAATCGTAATGAAGCCGTTTATTATCTGTGAACACGGACGACCTCGGACGTGCTCCTTTGCATTGCGGGTGAATCGAACACTGCTTTATATTACAGTAGAATAAATATTTTGTATCACATTAAGTACACGTACAGGATAAACTTTCATGTGACCGGTAAATGCTAATAAATATTTTTTCTAAGTTGTAGATCACTTCATGCCTTTTCTTACTTAAGGAAATACGTTTACGTTCCCCCTTCTGACAGTTCTAATACGGAAGTAACGTCTCCCGAATTAGAGTTGCAAAAGTGGTGTGGGACTGTACTGTCGTACTTAGTTAAAAGGCAGTAAAATTCATGTACTGTCTTTGTTTAATTTTTTTATGCCAATACATTTTTTTTATGATTATAATTACAACATTTATTCGAGATAATGTTATTTATTTTAAAATAGTATCTTTTCCAGTTTGTTAAAATTTTGAAATCGGATACATTTTCAAAGCATAATTTATTAAAGTAAAACAAAGCAATAATATTAAAAAAATACCGATTTTCTGTTTTATTAACGACTGAGAAAAAATGCGGTGGTTTTACACCACTTTCAGCGGTCACAGAGCGTTGATATTCCAGAGTAAAAGTGTAAAACTGTTGTGAGCAAAGTATGATCTCCGCATGTTTTGCAATTAATAATATGAGAGATAATTATTTATATTCAAGAATAAAATTATTATTTTATGTTTCCTAAAAATCTTTACCTATATAGACTGTTAATTACTCCTTGACATATTCTTCCCGTCTAAAAAGTTTAACCAAAATCGGTCCAGCCGTTATCGAGTTAAATCCGGCATGTCCGGATAAAAAACACAGATAAAAAAAAATTAAATACCAGATTAGTAACAATTAGTAACGACTAATTTACTCATGACTTTTTTTTGGACAAAATAATATAAATAAATAACAAAAACTGCGCAAAAAGGCAGTAAAAATTGTTTTACGGTGTTTAAAAGCAGTAAACCACATGTTACTGCTTTTTGATTTACAACAGTAAAATAAGAAAAATAAGTTATTTTCGGCTTCGAAAATAGTAATAACCCAAAATAACATTTAAATGACTGTGTATAAAGTTAAGTAAAATTATAATATTCATTCAATTTTATTGTCTCAATGTAATATCAATATTTTTAGTTTTAATAATTCCAAAATTTTGAACACAGTTCTATGAGAGGGCGGTATGATACCCTGGGTTTAGTGGGTATTCCAGGCGCTTCAAGCCGGGCGAGTTCCACATACGCCTTTGGTATCTCTAATCCGGGAGATTTTACTCTCAGATTAGAGATGACAATTACAGGCATAAATTTACCATTTTAAAATAAGAAAGGTTTGGGTGTGTGCGTAGAACACAGTACAAGGATATTATGGACGCCAAGGGCGTCCATCCACTCTGATGCCCCGTAGACTGATGGTTTCATCTATAAGGGTTAGACCGTATTTCGATATCAGCTTGTGTATATGTGAAACTATAAATGTGCTATCCGTAAATTAATTCATTTCATAAAAAAATTTATAACCTATGTTATTCAGTTGTAGTTTTCTACAGGTTAAAGAAATTAAAAAATCGGTTATATAGCTTTCGAGTTAATTCATAACAAACATTAATCAATTTTATGTCTTTATATAGGATTAATAGTATAGATATATTTTTATTTTATATTTTTCTTTACAGGTAAGAGATATTTTTCTCAGATTCTCAGCTCAGCTCAACTCAACTCACTAAGTAAGATTAGAACTATTTCTTTTGCCTGAGTTTAGCGTTTACGAACCAAAACCCTTTTTCAATAGACATTAGGTAATATTTTTTTTCTATATCTGCTGGCGGGTCTCTAGCGCAAATAAAATAAAAAAAACCTTTAACTTCAATTTGTTTGATATGTAGTTTCAAGCTGAAAATCTCATGAAATGTTTGTTACTAAGATTGAATCCCTAGATAAATTAGTAATAAAGAAAAGCAAGGACCAAAGATGCACGAGGTGGTATCTCTTGATAATAGAATTAAATTATCTCAGAGTCGGGGCACTCAGGAGGATTGCGTGGGCTGTGAGACGGACTTACCGCAAATTAACTCTTTCATTTACAAAGAAAAACATTTCAATAATGTTGTTGTCGTTGTAGCTTTTCATGCGTACATTTTTTTTTGTAAAATATATAAAATATAAAACTATTTTTTTTGTAAATTAGCAACTAACTCCGTTATATTACTAAAATTGCTACGTTTTGGAATGTGAATCTACCTTTAAATTGTATTTTATAGCGATTATTTATTTTAATTAAAGAAAAACCGATTCTTTAGTATGAATCTTACTTGTTAGAAATATTCACAAAGATTTAGAAATGTTCATTTATTCGATGGTGAACAATTGTTTTTACATATTAGAAAAGTGTAGACTCGTTTTATATATCTATAGTACATTACATTTTCAAACTTTTCTAGTGTCAGTTACTTCATTCGCTTCCTTGCCAATAGCCGAGTGTCCAGTTTACAGCTATTACATGAGGCTTTGTTTGGAATCCATCATTCAAAGTCGATGCCGTTGTTTATTTACAATTACGTTGAATTCGGCCCGTCGTTCAAGGTGTACGCACACATACAAACTCGGGCAACACATAAATATTCGAACAAACAAACGATTCATAGGAAATACCCACTTCAAACGCTTTCCCCTGATGACAGATGTACATATATTATTTATTTTATTTTCCCTTAGAGAACAAAAGTTCGTTTATATCTCGGAGTTATAATCTATTTGAAATAACTTTCAACTTTATTACAAGGCGTATAAAGTTTGGTATTCATAGTATGGAAACATAACCATTGGGTTCTCGTTGATAAAACATAATTACGTTGGAACCTTTCACGATTGAAGTATGTTTCATGATTCCCGGATTTACTAAATTATTTAAGATATTTTTATAGTTGTTGAAAAGATAGAAACAGGATACACATATCTTAAGATTATATTTAAATATAATTGTTTACGTGTGTTTGAACTATGTTAACCGCCCCACAACAGCGACTAGCGAGTTCTGCCGTTTACGATTTTTTTTTTTTCGGTTCGAGTAGATGTTACTGATGAATTTTAATGAAAATTCAAGTTTTTATAAATCATTACTAGTGAAGCGTCGTCACTTCGGAAAACCCTGATATTTGAAGTTATTCAAAATAAGAAAAAGAATTAATTTATATTGGTCGATATTCAATCACTATATTAAATGATCAGAAGAAAAATTTAAAGAAAGAGATCAACTTATGTATGCATAAGATGATCAGCGTAGGTAGTGATCTATATTATGATTGCTAACGGCGCACAAAATGTCTATCAAAGCGCATTCGCCTTGTTCGACTGTAGCTCATTATTTCCCGATACATTATTCAATTATGCTATTAAGAGTACTAATTTGGAACATAAGAGCTATTTTACAAAACGTTAAATACATGTTGGTAGTTTATTGCGTGTGAAATTATAAACTTCACCCTATTGCGCCTCCCCCAGGCTCACCTATCACCCTCTCCCCCGCACAGTTTAGAATAGATAAATCAGACGTATTCCGTGTTTAGCGATGAGGGTATACTAATTATTCAGAGTCATGCTAGAGCTATTTCAGTTGACCCAACACTATTACATATCGATATCGATGCAAATTATAAAAAAAATATTCCTGTTCAAAATGTATTGAAGATAAATTAAATAAATTAAAATGTTGTGTTTACAATAAATACGTATATTGATTTTATCATAATCATTTCCGCTTTGCGTGTTACGTACCTACCAGTGGTGAAGCGCTCTAATAACACGATTCCTTAAACCCTTACTAAAAAAATCGCACAATACTTACTTCACAAACAGCCAATTATTACATGGTGTTATAAGAACTACACACTCGTAAACACAAAACACGCATACATAGAACCTAACGTACGAGCCGATAGAAAACGTCGATATTGAATTCACACACACACCACATTTCATTATAATTAACACGCACCCAAACAACCATTAGTGAATCAGTTCTGTAAACGTAGCGCGCGTTTATGCAGAAAATAATTCGCTTCGTCGCGGCTTATTCCATTTAATTTTGAACTTTCTTCTTATACGCTTACGGATTTTTTTGGGAAATGACATTTAATTGCTAAATTTTGTCACTATCTCAACGACGCCGTTGCCGCACATGTTTATAAATTGTGTGATTACAATTAATGCTGGTTAATACATTAGTTTACAATTATTGTTACGTGATTTAAAATTTATTTTATTATATTTTAAATTAATCAATATCAGATAAGATATTTGAACAAAGCGTCATCTAGTGACATATATTTTTTTTTTTTTTGACGGGGGGAAATGCATTTACGCACTACCCTTATCTATTGTACTTAGGGGGGGGGGGGGATCAAAGTCCCCCAATACAATAGATAAGGGGGCACGGAGTGACGAGCTCCGCGCCAGTGTGGGACTCACCCGGGCGAGAGTCGCCCGGAAATACCCACTAAAACCCCCCGGGGCCGTCAACCCTAGTGACATACCTAACAAATGTTAAGCAAATTTACAAAAGTCCTAATAGAGTAAATGATAGTTAGTTTCCGTAGATGTCATATTTTCAACAATTGGGCTATAAATATTTTCGCTGCGCTGAAATTTTGGATTAGGTACTTTCAACTGCAGGATTTTGTAAATGGAAACATATCAAGTATTGTGATTGGTCGATTATAATAATGTGTCAATTTCGTAAACGAAAACATTTAAATAGTTAACTGGGTAAAACTTGGTTGCTATTTATTTTATAACTCGATATTTTCTATATATTCGCATTTATAAATGATAGTCTTCATATAATTCTGTAATATAAGTACAGACGCTTTTAATTCTGTATTAAAGTATGTAAAAACCTAAATCAGTATTATTTTATGTATCATACAATTAATCGTTATTATTTGTTTCGCGTTAGTCGCCATTTGTTATCTCGCGTCGTTCTGTTGCAATGAAATAATTAAAGTCTACGATCGCGATAATTACCTATAGGTATATTTATTACGTGCCAAATTAATTTGACATCACGTACATAAATATAGCAATGATTCTCAAGTTTAAACGAAATCCAAACGGCTGTTTTCAAAGTCACTTTTCAAGTGCCAAGTCAAGTACGGTGAAGGTGGTTAACGCTAACTGCATGATAGCTTAACTCAGCAGCAAAAACATCCATTATTAATTACTGTACTAATTTTCAAGACGAAGAAGTATGATGGACCAGGTAGATTTATTTTGTGCTCCGGATATACCAACGATTTTTTTCACGCCACGCTACTAGTACCTAGTCGCTATTTAGGTACTAGGCACATACTATTTTTTTGACAATTTATTTACATATACGCATTTAAATCTAACTAGAAAGATCAGCAGTTGATGATGCTAGAAAACACTTTAATTAAACCACAGTAAAGTTATATAAAATTATATAATAAGCACTTTTTTAGTTAACTACATTAAAAATCTATCGCCAAGCATGTTCCCGTCTTCAATCAGATCACCTAACATCAAGTGAGATTGTGGCTAAACATTATACCTATACAGCTGTAAAAAGCAAGTAAATTAGATAGAAATAATATCTCTATCGCGGTACGTAATAAACACATAGAAATATAGGCAGTCGGGGAAATCTAGTTACCGTGAATCGACTGCGTCATTCCTGTTTATACATAGTTCAGACGAACAGAAATGATGCCTTCGTCTATATGAAAACGATTTCAAAATATAAAACATGATTTGGGATTATATATTACGCCACTTATCATTTAATATCATCATCATTATCCTACTCCAGATTTGTTATTTGTGGCGGGCGCAGTATTTCTTCTTCCACACAACCCTATCAGCCACCATATCTTCTCTCACACACACACATGTATATGATACTCACCACTTATCGTGTATATGATAAGATTTATGTCATAATAATTTTGACTTTTTGACATCCAGGAAAGAAAAAAGCTTTATAAAGCTTTCAGAATATTGTTTTTTTTCCTATATGTGATGAGATATGTGTTAAATATAAAACTGTAATAACAGCCGGTAACTATCCCACTGTTGGGCAAATCATATGTATGTGACGAGGCTCAAGCTTGCGGACATAGAGTTGATAGTCTTGAACATCTAACGGTCACAATATTCATATAATAACTGAGAATTTTAATAACTGTTATCTCTGTAGGAATGTCTATGATTTCTAGTAGTTATGTCATGTTATTTAATCGTATATCAATCACGGCCTTATGTTAAACGTTTCTGCTTTGTGACAACAGCAAACAGCGTAATGGTACAGTCATGTTACTACTCACAAATAATACTAATTATTGGAATCGGCCGAGTTTAGTTAATTGGGAGCCTCGACTCGGATTACTCCCGATCGGAGGTCACAGACATAATAACACGTGTAGACTCGACTTCTAAAATTTCTCTATCTTTTTCAGAAAACGTTTTTTTCGTACGTTTCACTTAGAAAAATACTTTATTTCACTTGATTTACTTGTCTTTAATAAATAAAAACAAGTTTGAATACACTTATCAAATATTATATATTATTATTACGCTATTATTTTTAAGGTTATGAACTCAACTTGCGCCGGTGGTACGTGACACGAAGACTATTTAAAATTAAATAATTATCACACAACGCATGGTCGCAAAATTAACAATAGTTTGAGGAATATGTTAAAAGAAATAATTTGAATTAATTTTTAAAATAGATTTTAAATGAGTGGATTAATTTGTGTATCTGTCCTGGGGCATGTTTAGTCTATGTGCTTCGATGTGAGGGAGCGGCTGTAGCACAGAACTATGTGTCGCGTGTCGCTTGACGAGGGTATTTATCAGTTCGGGAGATTAGCCGGAGTGTCGCACTCCGCTGAGCTCGGGCGACGGCAACCTGAACACATTTCTTCAAAGTTAATTCACCTACTTAATTACAAGTGTTGTTTTATTTACGAATTCGTAAAGAAGTTAATTTGTTAACGTTACTACTAATTTCTTTGTTAATTACTATGTTCTCTTGTTTTTATATTGAACCTATACCTAAGACCTAAGACTAATCGTGTGTTATATATGTAACCAACACTCGTAATTTGAGTTATGAGCATAAGTGAGCATAAATCACTGCTGTATGCCTTGGCAAAAGGATTCCACTTTATATAACACTAGCTGTTCTCCGAGGTTTTACCCGCGTAGTTCTAGTTCTCGTGGGATTTTCGGAATATAACTGCGATAAATGTTATTTGGCAAAAAAAATCCGTAAAACTATTTATTTATTTATTTGAACACTAACAAGATTTACATTTTGATTTAGATATGTACTATGAACAATTTGAGGACACGTGATAAATGAAACCTTAATTATAAGTGATTACGTTGAATTATATATTGAGAACAGGCTTGTGCAAACCAAAAAGATACAAAAGAACAAATAAATCTGTTGAATATTAGAATTAATAAAGTTTCAATTTTAAAATACTCAAAAAAAAAACGACTCTAAATTTAAAGTAGAATAAACTTACATTAATTTTAGGTTTTAAATAATGTATAACATTAGTATCACTTTCGTAAGTAGATAGATTTATACATTTTAAGGCTGTTTTGAAAAATGTCTATTTTAGAGATTTAAGCGAAAACCTGTATGTACACGCGCTATTCGTGGTGCCTACTCCACGCGTGCCTTACCGTGTCTCACTATCCAGGTTAGTCGCGATTCATTTGGGCAGGAATACACCTCGCTTTTGCAAAAGGACGTGCCGGTGCCCATGGTTTTTTAACTTGTTTGTTATTATAACCTGTTCCATATAGCGCCTATAGTATATAATAAAACATGTATTAAAACCTCGACAGAGAATATATAATTAGAGAAAATAATTTTGTCAATATGTCAGTCTGCATACATCAAGTAATATTACGTTTTTGCGTGAGTGTCGTCTATACATTTAGAGAAAAAAACTTTGTATAATGCAGGCTTATATAAAGCATGTTCTCTATTTCCTGTGGAATATAAATTCCAAGTTTAGTTTAGCAACTCAAACATGTTTAATGAGGTCACGATTCATCAGTAAACCTTGACCTCCTTGCAATAATCACGCCCCCGTGAAATTTCTACGCCACTATGAAAGGTTTTATAGCGGATGAAGAAATAACTTGGTTCCGGTTTCGTTTCAGACAATCCTAGTTTCGTCCGCCATCAAAGGTAGAGGTAATAACGGCCTGCCAGTGATGTTACTAAATACTCATAATAAAAAAATCGATAACTAATTATTCTTTTAAAACTACTTAATTATTTTAGTTTATAGGAACATCTCACTGTGTAGCATAAACGGTAGTGACAAAAACGAAATATGCAATGTATAATAGATTCCGCCCACATTTTTCGTGTTAACTTTAGAATTAGATGCAAAGAGGAACTATGTTATCTTGAGATCATGGAAAGAGACTGATATTTGCCATCTATAATTATCTCTAATCTCTTTTTAAGAAATACAACTATTAAGTAAATCATTTTGATGTATGTATCTCTTAAGATTTAATCTTCTTAAGTCGTGAAAATGACAAAATGTTGTTTATTTTGTACTTACACAAAAGCTTCATTCATTAATTATGATACCTTACATACTGTATAAAGTGTTCTTGTAAATATTTTCAATTGAGTATGAAAGCCGCGTCAAAATTTTTGCGTAATTTAGGCGGAGTTAACAGATAAACAGGTAGACGCAGAGAAACATAAAATGTATACTACATTTGTAATGATTCGATAATCTGTATTACACTTGTTTGATAATATTGTTAAATTTACATAACCTTACATCTAGTAACTGATTTAGTTATTATGTAGCGGGATATTAACTTATCGATGTTTATATAAACACGTCCCTAGAGCGAGCTGTATACACGTAGCACGCACCCTACACCATCGCTTTGATAAGACCATTAAGCCGTAAAAGCCTCCATTCTTACTAAAACCCCTCACGAAACAACATTTTCTCTATCAAAAAATCCTCTCGTTATATCGTAGGTTATATCTTGACAGCTGTGTCTTGGAAATAGGTAGGCAGAGAACGTTTTTTTAAATATTTTTATACTAGTTGTATGTTTATGGAACTTTAGTTCTAAACGATGGTTGTTTGAAAATAGAACTTGCGAAGTCAGCAAACAACCAGACAGACATATTGTTTAAACACTGGATGAGTAAGTAGACACATACGTATCTGAAAGGAACGCTTGCGCTGCTTTGTCTAAGTCGCTCTGGAAATTGTAAAGTTTTCTTTAGTGTACACTTTTATGAGTTTTCTCAATCTCAAATAGTCGGCCTATTACAAACACTTTTTCTATTATCTTTAGAAGGAATTATAAATGAAATTGCATTCAACCATTTTCAAGGGGTTATCGCCGTATATGATGTAATAATTCCATTAAAACAGATATACGAAGAGATTTTTATGTAAGAACTAGCTGTGTCCAAAACTTTGTCCGGGTGGATTTCCATCCATCCATTCGACCATAGGACGTCCACTGTTGGACATAGTTCTCCCCCAATGAGGGAGCCATTCCCATAGTCGCCACGCTTGGCAGGCGGGTTGGCAATCACAAAATGTGTTTGTGATACTCAGAGGATGCTGCTGCCCATTCTCTGGTTTTTATCCGTTAGTCGCCTTTTACGACACCCGCCGGAGGATATGGGGTGGTACCATTCTTGGCTAACACCACATGGCTAATTGAAAATTGCGTGTATGTAAACCGATAATTTCAACAAAACATAAATACTCAATAAATAACATACATTTCATACATTATTTGCCATGAAAAACAAAACTTGTAAACATCCAAGTCTCGTAACTCAGTTCTTCTACCGTAAAAGTTGTGAGATCCATGTAATACCAAGTCGGTTACTTTTTTAAGTACTTACTTAAGGGACCGTCTGCCTTAAGTTATTATGTAATTAACTAACCTAACAACATCTTATAGTGACCTTACTTACCTTACTTTTAAATGAAGTAGATTAACTTGGCGATTATTTATTTAGTTGGTGAATCTAGAAAACTAGACCGAAATTACAAATATTTTAGTTTTCCCTTGATTTATACACTAAACACTAATTGTATTCTAAATTTGAAGCTTTTATGTCTGCTAGAAGTGCCTTAGAGTTTTGATGATCGTTCAGTGAGTGAGTGACAAAATTAAGAAATTTTGAAAAGTTATAATAGCTTAACTACTGGTTCAAATTGAATGAAATATACCGTGTTTATACAATGCCTGCTTGCTTACTAAAAATTCAGGCTTCTGAATTTCTCCACAACGAAGTTATAGGGAGTCGAAAATGGCATGAGGTGCTTCGAGATAAGGATAGTGCGGCCGTGCTTTAGTGCTTTTTTTTTTTTTTTTGCTCGACTTGGCAGAGGCATTGCCGTACCCCCAGATTTATTTCATATAAGTATGTGACAAATGCCCAAATTCACTTTTCACATACTTTCGAAGATCATAAAGTAACGAGTAGAATTACTAATACCTATTATCTAAATGGTTTTTAAAAATTTAATGTACAGTTTGTGCCTTTTATATTTTTATTAAAAGTATAGACATTTAAGATATTTTTGGATGATAAGAATTAGAATTCAGAAATACTTCAACTATAGTAGACTTAGTTAATAGTACTGTGTTCTTGGGTATTACAGTTGATGATAAAATTGCATCAGGGTTCACATATAAAAATTTTAGTAGGAAGTTTAAGTTCCGCTGTATTTGCAGTGCGTAAGATTCTGACATTGCTACTGCTAGATTAGTCTACTTTGGTTACTTTCATAGCTTGATGTTTTATGGCGTTTTGTATTTTTCAATCAATTTATAATATGGGACTTCGCGTATCGAATCACTTAAAAACAAGTTTCCGGGATGTAGTATCTTAACTTTACCCTCCCAATATATTCTTGATAACTTACTGTATGTCCGCAAAAATTTAGATAAACTTGTAAACGATCAGGATAATTTTAATACAAGGAATAAACATATACTAAAAGTTCTATGTTTTAGGCTTAGAAAACTAATATGAGTTTCCTAGGTAATAGTGTTAAGTATTACAATAAAATTTCAAAGCACAGTACGGGTTTACCGGACAACAAGGTCAAACACCATGTCAAGCAGTTTTAGATTTGTAAGGGTTATTATAAGATGGATCATTATGTGAACAATGGTGAGATCTGGAAGTGACAGCTTTCTCTGTGCATCTACTAATAACCTTTGTAACTGTTAGTTGTAAAGTTCCAAAAAAAAAAACATGGAGAAGAAAAACCAGATCGAGTAGAAATTCGTAAGAATATCGGTTCTTCTCGATGACTGGATTGTTTTCCGAACCGGTGATAATATTTTGACTTCATAAGCACCTTATCAGGGCCTAAATTGAATAAGGTATCTTCGAACTTGAATTTGAATTTATCAAAATCCTTCCGTAGGTATTAAGTTTCTCAATGTAACATTATTTTCTTTCGTTGAATCATCTCCATCGTAATTTTAGGTATATTTCATCAAAATGTTATGATTTTATTGTTTCTATATGAGGCTGACCCGTAACGCAAACAGTGGGAACGGGCAACTAGCTCTGAATCGACCGGTGTACCGTGTATCGCCTCCGGGTGTGCCATATCGACGCACCTGTATGCCCATTAAGAATGCGGTTTATGTCGACATTGAGAGATAATATGGTTTATATTATCTCAAGTTGCTGAAAAAATTTATAATGAGAAGAATAGCAATTTCGATATACGAGGATTTTCCGTTTACAATCTTATTTTATCACATAAAATATTGTTTTGGTCAATTACCTTTTTTATGTATTAATGACATAAACAATTAACTTTTTTTATTTTAAGAAACAGAATTTCTTTAACGATAATAATCGTAATAACGATAGATTCATGTGTACGTATTTGTGTTATCTGTCCAGGAAATATTCCGATCCCCAACCGGGGAAACTCTTGTACCCGTTTCCAGCGCGATACAGTGGCACCGCAAGAACTAGCATATCATGGATTATAATACCACACTATAGATTCTTGCATATGGAACGTAGATACATGGGCTTTGTAAAAAATCTTGTGATTCTTAGTTTTTTAACCACGGTAGGTCTGATTAGGGTAAATTCGGAGGAATTTACCTCATAGGTAGCAGCTCAAACCGATATCTGTATCACTGTGGTGCCTTTTTGCTAGCTAGCACTCTTCCGACTGGACACCCTCTTTTCTTTTTTTTTTGTGGAGGGGATCGCATTTACGCACTTCCCGACCAAACTCACCAGGGAGATCCCCAGGAGGTTGGAAGGGGGAGTTGTGTGAAAACCTCTCACACGTAAGTGTGAAAAGCTGTCAGACACCAGTGTTAGTGTAGGACTCGCCCGGCGAGAACCCCCGGTAATACCCACTATACCCCCCGGACCCTCCAGCCACCTTGTGTGTGGCAATACGGGATGGATGATGCATTCAACCGCATTGCCCCGGTGGGTATGTAGCTATGCAGCGCTGAGATACGGCAGACTATTGAACGCATTGGCAATATCAAACGATATCGCCAAGAGCCTGTCATCCGCTTAGTCGCCTCCGCAGATAGCCGCTTGAGCACCATCAGGACGTTGATCGTAGACCTCCCCATCCGGAAACCAAATTGGCTGCCCGATAGGTCCATGCCACCATCCCGCAAGTAGTTGACTCGCGCCAGGCTGGGCGCCCTAACCGTTTTTATTCCCAAAAGCACATTGAAACTGTCAAAACCCTTTCTGGTCCACAGCATTTAACCCGTTGTACAAAAAACCTACGGATTTTTGAAGTTATACTTCTTTTGGTACGTTAGGGAAAAATTATAAGAGTAAATTTTTTGAAGAAGTTTATAAGCAATAATAGCCTTCAACTAATTTGAGGAATAATCATAATTCCTTTGACATAATAGTTGCAATTTTGATAGTTTGAATGAAATCTTAATAAAATCATCGCTGCAAAAGCATTGACTGTGTGGCCCTACACCGACCGCTAGCACCTTTGCCCCGAGGGTTGCAATGTTTATTGTGTTTTACCTTATACACAAACACACGAGAGGGGAAATTTTGTTTATATTTGTGTAAAAAAAAAACTCTTTTGTGATCCACATCAAATGAGGCTTCTGTAAATGATAATAGGTATTTATTTTTTTAAACAAATATTTTCCTGTATATGCAATTTTAAAATAAAAACATCACTAGTGAACCTCATGCAATGGTTATATAATCAACCCACATCTCTGTGCTTCCACTAACATTATTAAAACTAAGATTTGTATAGTTTTTTATATGACAAACAAAATGATATATATTATATTTATGAAAAAAAAGAACCAGATCGAGTTTCTCGCCTGCGCTCTTCTCGACTGGGTTGTTTTCCGAACCGGTGGTAGTGTTTTAGACGTTCATAAGCGCCTTCTTAGGGCCTAAATTGAATAAATAAATTTTGATTTTTGATTTTTTTTTTGAATGCTTAAGCTAGGATAAAACTGACTTAGTTTGAAAGGTTTAGAGTATTATCACTTAGATTGCTATGTTATTGAACTATGAAGTGTACCTTTTTTTACAAAATTTATTCTAACCATTACGAAATACTTACAAACGAACACCATTCAATTTCTATTTAAATGGAGGAAAAAATTTAGTTACTTTATGAATAGGGTATTTGATTCATGTTTAATTTATTGAAAACTAGAAGCTCAGTGAATAACTTAATATCATACATAACTTAGATAAACTGAAATAAAAAGTCCTTCCCGCTTATTAACATTCTGAGATACGAACATTAAACTTTTCTGTGGTTTATCCCTATAGAGAGAATGCTCTCCCTATGCTACGGTGGTATGCTCCCTACGAATGCTATCCCTCTCCCGCAAAATGAATTTAGTATAGAACATATACGAAACACGTATAGTAGTGATAATACTAGAAATATACTTACTTATTTATAATTAAATTTTAATTTAATATTTGTATAATTATATGTTTTAATGAGAAAACAAAAACTAATCAATCAACATTCCTAATACCGGAATGAGGAGCAGGTGGCGTCAACTGACTGTTGATTACTGAGAAACACATTTGAAAACACCTGATTGATGAGATCACATTCAGAGAGCCGTTGATAACGCTCCCTAACAGTTATTATTATTAATCGAATCATTTACGTCTACCGCGATCTATTCAGTTAAATATTTATTTTCGTAAAAGCTTTTTATCCCATTAGGCTATATGAAAATGGTAGATTTTTTGTGAAGCATGTTTTACACGGTTCATTGGTGAATTCACAGGATCACGATAGGTATATGAATTCGGAATTGATCTTATCCTGTTCATTGTACAGATCATTTTCTTTCTCAATAAAAAATACATTTTTCATGCACCGTTATAGAAGTAGATTTAGAAGACGTGGACGGTCAGAATAAGCCCCATAAAAAAATTCAAGGTCACTGAAAGGGCAGTGAAAAAGATATATATAATCGGGAGTTTCACTGCGTGATCGTCTAACAAAAGCACTATGCAATTTTAATTTCAAATAGATTATTACGTGAACGATAGTGCTGTCTGGAAACGAGACCTCTCTCTGTTTCCGCTAACAAATGTTATAACTATTATAGAATATAATAACTACAACAACTATATATTATATACAAAAGAATAATAAAACCGGATCGAGTTTCTTGCAATAATCTTTTCGACTAGGTTGTTTGTTCCGAACCGGTTGCGACCGACGCGGACATTAATATGCACCTTCTCAAGATCTAAATTTAATAAAATATTTTCCATATTAATTTTAATCTAATGAGGAAAAAGGAGATCCGCCTAAAGAAACAAAGCACATTATTATTTTTTCAAGTAAATAATTAAATGACTTAAAAATTTAATATTATAAAAAAAAACCACGTTTTTGATATTATAATATTTCAATATTTCAACACGGAAGATCTTTCAAAGCCGCGGCGCATCGCTCTACGCCGGTCGTAATAAATTCTTTAACTAATATTTTTCTTTATTCTTGTATATACCTCATATAATATATTCACCTCAGGTACAGGATGAGCGTTTACGTAATCTAGTAATAACATTTTACTGGGAACCATACATTCCTATGATTTACCTGTACACGTGGTGTACGGGATATATGGGTGGGAAGCAGGGTGCGGTGTGCGGGCAGCTGGTACACGGCTCCGACTCTTGAAAGGGTGTAGAGATAATTTATCATATGCATACATATATATATAGACAATTTATATTTATCATACAAATTTAGCAATTTATAATATAGACTATTATATCATGCTTTACTGTCCATGAATTATTATATCTCACGCTAGAGTTATTATTGTATATTGTAAAAATTAGAGTTTGTAACTTTAAGAAAAAAATAGGGTTTGCGTTTATTCCTGTGTTTCCTCCATGGATGATGGTACGACAGTGAATGTTTTTAAACCATATAATATACCATATAGTAAGCATTAGCATAGTTTTGAAAAAAGAAAAAAACACGTAATGAAAATAAATAAACATTATTTATGTAATCACCATTCAGACTCCGGAGGTCCTTCATGTCATCAAAAATAGATTTACCAGAGAGCCCCAGCTCTCCTTTGTGGCTTACTTTATACTTGGACGGTTCCTTATTGTTCCTAACATAGTGTACTCGTATCACCATCTTCAACCACATCGTTATATAACATGAGGCGCGATTATCTTCAAACATAAGCCTGTAATAGATAAAATAAAAATCAATTGCTTAAAGTTTTTGAAAAACATTCAGGGTTAAATGTAGATATTTCAGCCTTTCACTTCACCAGTCCGCCTGGTACTCAGTTCCCTGAGAATTTATTACGGAGGGGATACCCGGCAAACTGTCGGCGATGCTTTATTTAAATAAAACTGATGTAAATATAAAGTAATGGCTAGATAAACCGCATCTGTTACTCCGACGGACGGATTTAAATCCAAGGTAGGGGGTGCTGTGGGTAATACGGGTAATGTATCATTATAATATTCTATCAAGGAATCAGCAATATTTTGCCGTTTTCTTGTAATAGTTTTGACTAAAGATATAATGGTAGGGGATGTGCCCGCTTGCAATTTGTATTTTGATGCTTGTAAAAAAACATATACTGTGCTTATCTTTGATTAGGTTACAACATTGTTATTTTTTATTTGTGCTTTTCTTTTGTATTTTCATTTGTCTGTACTCTGTTAGTGTGCCATGCAAATAAATAAATAAAAATCGAAAAGTCAATGTTTATTGTTTTGGGTTCCGGTGTTTTTGTTCGCCGGTTTGTTCAGGAATATAAATATTTTATTATAAAGTGAATTGTGCCGCTTCCAAAAGTTTTCCATCCTTAGGTTGACTCCTGTGAAACATAAGCGTTAACAAAAACCCGAGCGCATTATTTGATTTCATTGTTGTCTTCCGTCGGACAAGTTGAGATGAAGCCATCGTCGAGTTTCATAACTTCGCAAACTCTGTATAGACTTTATCGAGTTGTTTTGACGCGCAAATCAAAAATGAACTCGTTCTATTGACGGGAACTTTCACTTGCCTTCACCCTTCACACTTTTCGTTTATAGCGGAGATAAGCAGGGATCCTATTTGAGAGTAAATAAACTGACTTTTTAGCTATATAAAAGGTTTCAACGCCGCAACAATATCTACGCGATAAGATGTTTTATAGATTACATGGCTGCTTGGTTACTCTCTTTCAAGTTTGAAATCTATTACCAAGCACTTGAACTCAATTTTAATCTTTAAATAAAATAATTATTAGTAATAGTTATATTTTGTGAATATATCAGCTGATGCACAGAGGAGACTACAACTTTTACAAGAGCATATTACAATGCAGGACCAGTTTATATTTTTCGAAATGAGAGTAATTTAATGGCGGTTTTCCTCAAGGACAGAATTTCCTTTGTACGGTATAATATATAAGAGTGACTATAAAAATGCATGAAGTAACCGCAAATTCACAATACTTTCATTCAACAGCCTCGTAATATTTGATATGAACCCGTTACCTCCGCCCCAGCCCCCGCTAACCGCGCCGGAGTCGACGCGAAAATATCAGACCGCCTCGATATTGCCTCTTAAATAATATTTCAGCGCAGAGCATTGTAGTGATGTGATACTCACCAATGAATTTTACGTTTAATTTTCTATTTTTTAAGTGAAAACTTCTTTTTTTCGCGTCGTACGATACTTGGTAGAGGCAAAACTTATGGATTCGCGTCATCGACATGCTAAAGTGACGTGTTGCGTTAAACTGGTTAAAAGAAAAATGAATAAACAAAACTAGTGTGTATTTTCGAATATTTCCAATATTGGTATTATAATAATTTAGTTATAGATTTTAGTTTTAACTTCTATCAATAGTCTCCATGACAACCTATTTTTTTTTAAAATAAAAGTCACTTATAATTTATATTAAATTATAATAATGTTTTTTACCATCGTATCTAAGCGAATCTAAGAAATAAAAAATATATATTTAAAAGACTCAAGTCGCTAATGATTATAACGTAACAAAATAACGTTTATTCTAAGATATTCACAAATGTTGTGCACTCCAACGAAGATACAATATCGAAGAGCATACCAGTTCATTATTGCACCTTTTACAGACCACGCGTCCGGATGAATATACCATTAGTGAATGCACCACTTGGCTCATCCGACCACTGTCTTTTCTGGACCCAAGTACCATGCGTACCGGCCAATCCACCTCGCCCAAAAAGTTTCAGGCGCGTGTGGCAGTATAAGTCAGCGAACTGGGATAGGTTGCGTGATTTTCACAGATCCTGCCCATGGAAGCAGCTTTGCTTCACATCAGAAGATCCTGATTCCTGCGCCACTGCTCTCAGTGATACAATATTAGCATGTGTGGAGAATTATATTCCCACACCGATAGGCTTCAGCCATTGAGATTCAGGGTCAGGCATTAGCGTAACCGCTAAAAACTAACAGTTTAGATATAGCGAAGGCGTTCGATTGGGTTTGACTCCGGGGTTTTCCATCGAAGTTACCATCTTACGGACTACCCGAGGGTTTGTGCAAATGGATTGCTTGCTTTCTATCCAGCAGACGCATAAAAGCCGTAGTAGACGGCAGCTGCTCTGATAGCATGGGTATAAACGCTGGCAAAGCTAGTTCCGCTTTAATTTAGAAGACAAGGCCAAGCTGGCATCCAAAAAGCTAGGTGTGCTGAATAGAGCAAAGCAGTACTTTACATCGGAGCAAAGACTGCAACTGTACAAGTCCCAAGTTCGGCCCTATATAGAGTACTGCTACCACTTCTGGGCGGGAGCTCCTGGATATTAGCTCAAGCCATTTGTCTCGGTTCAAAGACGTGCTGTAAGAATTGTTGACAATCCCAATCTCGCAAGCGGTTTAGAACCTTTAAGTCTAAGGAGGGACTTTGTCTCCTTATGTACGTTCTACCGTTTGCATAATGGTATGTGTTCTGATGAATTGTTCGACATAATGCCGACACCTAATTTCTATCATTGTACGGCTCGCCAGAAGAGTTTCATCAACGAACTATCCGGATGTGAAATGAGCTCCCAGGGGCCGTCTTTTCAGTGGAATAGTATGGGGTTCTTCAAAAGGGGCGTAAGGAAGTTGTTTTTATAAGAGTTTGCAACGCACACGTGATACCTTTGGTGTTGCAGGTGTCCATAGGCTACGATGACCATCAGGCGGATAGTATGCCTGATTGCCACTTTAGTAAATTTTTTTTTTACCAAAAAAATCATTAAAACGGCTTAAGCCATTGTATATTGTATTAAGAAGTAAAGTGTTTCAAAAAATTAAGTTACAAAATTTAAAGCATGTTTTTTGATAATTCTATAAAACACCCCTCGTATTTTCAGAAGTTCTTAGTTCGTTAAATTTTTCTTCTCGCAGTTAAATACGTTACAAAAGTTATATTGTAGTGAAAGTATATTTATTTAGGTTATATTTGTCATACGGGATAATAGCGGTACCTATACCAATAGTATACATATGAAAATGGCAGTTTTCTGATTTCTATTGATCTGTAGCTCTACGTTTGACTCGGGGCTCGTTTGACGGCGAGCGACGGTGACGGCCACGGTGACGGGGTCGGCGGGAGTAACGATGATGGATGATCCCATTATACAAACAAAATATATTTTTGCAATTGGAAGTTATTTTGGGATTTTTTATGTATTTATTATAGGGGTAGCATACATTACGGATAATAAACTATACATGCATAAATTAGAAATTGTACAATAACATTTTTTCCATTTATTTCATGTTATACGTTTAATGTAACTTACTAATTTCAAGTGAAACTAAATACAAACAATTTTTAATCCACGTTTAAAAATGTTGACTCATGAAAAAATATATGAAATAATGTTTGAGAACTATTTCACGTACTGCACCCGTGTTATATCCACATGACCCGTGAGTAGAGACTCAGTCACGGACGAGCTTAATATGTCAAGGGATACAATATGTGTTTGTGATATACTGTTACTACACAGCCCATAATCACCATTTTGGTTTATTTTATCTATGCAAGAATTTCGAGGCGTGGTTTTTTAATGATTCGTGGCGAATGATCACATAATCTGTGCATTGATAACTCGTCAAGAATTTTAGTGTTTACATTTAGTTTTAAAACCAGTTAATTATGCGAAGCGATGATGGCGCAATGGATAGTGCGGCCGGATTCCTCTTCAATGGACGCGGGTTCAAACCCATCTATCTATTCAACTCTAAAATCAGCATGAGCTTTCGGTGAAGGATAACATCGTGAGGAAACCATAACATGGTGCTAAGGCATTTTCTAATAATGCCCGTTCGGGTAGCTACCACCCTCAAGTTCGCAAATACCAATAGGTATGTTCCAGCAGCATCACTTATCAGTATCTAGGCTCAGTGGGTTTACCATCCTGGACCACATCATCACTTAACATTAGGTGAGATTGTGGATTTTCATCGCAACAGATAATTCTAATGACGATTGTCTGTTCTACAGAAAGCCTTACATTTAGATTAGTCTATGAAAGGAAAACATATTTTTTATAAAATTTATTGATTCTCAAGTGAAAGGTGCCTATCGACAGATTATTTAAGCGAGTATCATCTGTTACTACGCAATAGTTCAAGCACGATAATTTTCTTGACGGTTACGGATATATGAAGTGCACAATACAACTGTGCCGTTTTATATGAAGACCAATTGAAAAATTCCGTATCTGAAGAACAGCTCACAATTTCACTCAACGACTAAACTCGGATAATTTATGTGAATAAATTATGAAGACCTTGGAATAAATCTAATGAAGTGAAATCTTATCTTACCATAATTATATCATAAATGTAAGATAATACTTACTCAGTGTCAGTAAGGAGAAAAAACTACATTGTTTAATGTATATCATTAAAATGTCTGAGAGCATTGGATATCTCGTAGTGCGCAGTAATCCGGAGCCCTCATTAAATTTGATACCGATCTCTGTGTAAGTGTTATTTTCAATATTATGTTGTTCCTTAGAAGCGTCGTTAAATTTAAGACGTCGGCCGCCATTATTCGGATGTGTGAAAACATTATATCCGTTTTTTATTATCGTTAATAAAACTCAAATTGAAGATGACCTGAGTATTTGCGGTAAGATAATGGATTCAGATGATTACTATTTATATAAAATGATAAAGGAAGGAAAGAATTGTGGCGTCACTCGGCCGCTATATACAACAGTTGGTAAATTGTATTTTTGTCATTAATAATTCTCCTTGCGGGAATTCTCCTCCCTAGTTTTGCGGGGTCCATAGCATATAAAGCTACATTGATTTTAAATAATAATAATCTGCGAACAGTGTTGGATAGCAAATTATACTGACGTGTAATTTTAATATTGATTGATAGTTGATGTTAAATATCGTTATCGCTGACTATAGAGTTTTTCAAGTATTCACGGGACTTGTGCGCAGAGGACTTTAGCTGCATAATTTATTCCCGTGCATTTATATTTATAAATATTTATTTACTTGTATTCTCCTAATACATTTTAGCATAGGAACATTTAAATCTGCCCATATGCTCCGTCTGTTTGTGTATGTATCAGTGTATAAGCGTGAAAAAAAATCGTCGATAAAGCCGGAGCATAAAAAATCTACCTGGTCGTCATAATTCTTCATCTTGAAAATTAGTCCAGTAATAAATCATGGATGCTTATGCTGCTGAGGGAAACTATCAAGTTTCTTTAAATACTTATTTTATCTGAGATCGATTAGATGATATTTTATCTTAGTAATAAAATTATTTGTGTAATGCACGTAATAATAATTACACACACACAGACACGTTAGTTTATAATACAGGTATAAAGATATACATTAAAAAAATTTGAAGCTCAAAGCCCGGTATAATTTATATTACCTACCATACTATCTATTTAAAGATAAGTATTATATTATGCAGAAATAAATGAAACAAAGATACTTTACACCATTTTTCATAAAGCAAAACAAAAATTTACCTACTAATTTACACATAAAAAGTACAAAAACAATCATAAAAAAAATGTGTAAGAAAATATTCATTATTCAATTGATACCCAGGCTGCAATAGAAGATCTTAGCAAAAAATTAGACAACTAAAAAATGACGTGAATTAAATACTAACATCGTAAAAATCGTAGCCCCACAATCACATTATTAGATAACTACTCTATTACAAACACTAATTATTAAGTTAAATTTCACTGGTAAACTATGTCTAATAATCACAGAGATCTAATAAATTTACTTATTTTTAAAACAAACAAAAATTAACTTTCCTAAACTACCAAAATAACCAAATACATATTCAGTACTTCCATCGATTAGTGATATTTTCGAAAAGATTATGCTTAATCAGTTAGTTTAATACTTTAGAGCAGAAAAGATTTTAGATGGTCGGCAGTTTGGTTTCACGAAATTCAAATCTACCACTGACGCTGGTGCAACGTTAATAAGTCATATATTGGGAGCTTGGGAGATTTGGCAGGATGCAATAGGTGTATTCTGCGATCTCTCAAAGACCTTTGACTGCGTTGACCACTGTACACTTATACTAAAACTAAAACATTATGGTGTTTTTGAAACCTCTGTCTCCTTCCTGGCCTCTTACTTAACAAAACCGATGTCAGAAAGTAAATGTAAATGGGGTTACCTACACTGGATCATTATTTAGAATCGGTGTGCTGCAGGGGTCAATTTTGGGACCGTTTTTTATTCCTGGTTTATATTAATGACTTACCGCTAATGGTTAATAACTCTGCTGATATGGTTCTTTTTGCAGACTATACGTCACTTATATTTAAAGTAAAAAGAAAAAATTCAGAGATTAGGCACTTAAATAATACACTAGCAAACATTTCCAAATGGTTTGCCTTAAATAATTTACTTCTTAACACTAAGAAAACGAAATGTTTAAAATTTATGTTGCCCAATGTGCAACATATTTATTGTAAGCTAGAGATAGAAGGGAATTTAGTAGGCTTAGTTGACAAAACTCTGTTTTTAGGTATCACATTTGATAATAAGTTACAATGGGGTCCGCATATTAAAACTTTGGCATGAAGGCTTAGTTCCGCTGCTTTTTCGGTTCGAAAAATTCGCCAGTTGACGGATATGGCTAGTGCTAGGTTAGTCTACTTTGCTTACTTTCACAGCTTAATGTCTTACGGTATTTTGCTGTGAGGTACAGCAGCAGAGGTAGACACTATTTTTACGTTACAAAAGAGAGCTGTTCGAGCAATATACAATATGGGACCTCGCGAATCTCTAAAGAACAAGTTTCAAGAATATGATATCTTAACTTTGCCCTCCCAATACATATTCGATAACTTACTGCATATTCGTAAAAATTTAGACAAGCTAGATCTAGTGAATGATCGTCATAATTTTAATATTAGAAGTAAAGACAAGTTGGCCGTCCCGCGCTTTAGGTTAAGTAAGTGTAATAAAAGCTTCATAGGTAATAGTATTCGGTTTTACAATAAGATCCCAAGTAACATTACCTGTATCCCAATAATGTATCCCAAGTATCATCCCTGTTGTTAGCGCTCTGTTTCAAAACCTTCATCTTGTATATAATAAGGCTCGTGATGTGGAATAGGACGATCCCGTATGTAAGTTTTTAATTTTCTGAACCTATTTCTCTCATAAAATGAAAACAGCTAGTACGCAATTTTGATAACATTGAAATATCATCAACAAACGTTCCCGGTACATTACCCTGGGGTGCGGGCACGACTCGGCTGCCGTTTGTTATAACCTGGTAACTGCCGAATCATTTAACAACACCACAATGTTTTATACATTAAAAATATTATAGTTAACTTTAAGAAGTCAATGCAAATGAAAAGAAGAATGGTAAAAATTAACTACTTAATTACGTAACAATTTTAATGTTTTTTTTGTTTTATATAATATAATATAGCTGTAAATATAAAACAAGCGGTACAGACTGACATACTATAAAAATAAAAGAAGTCTTTATTGGGTGTAAAACACAAAAAGTACAGAGAAAAGCATACGAAGATTATTTAAAAAACTTCTTATATGTACATCACGTTCGTGCGGGAGGTTCGTAGGCCCAGGAGAGAGGCCTCTCTCTAATATTCCGAACAATATAAACGCACAGTTTAACTATAATTTATGTTTGGACGCTCAACACAGTTTGTGTGTGTAGTCAGTCGCGCGACGCAACACGCCGGTTGGAAGGCTCGCTCCGAAACAAATATATTGATACTGTACTTAGATTATAAAAATTAATGGGACTCGTGATTATTACTTGTACACAACAATTTCTATCTTCATGCACCGCGTTATATCTTTACAATATTTAATAGTTTAGGTAAAGTTATGCCAAATAGGTTATTTGTTTTTTTGTAACTAAAAAATATTATTTAATTTATACAAAAACTTGATCGGAGAATAGGTAGGTACATATATATTTAAAAAATAACAAGTCTTTTATAATTTGTGATTGGTTGTGTTAGTAGTACCATTATGGATAAACGAATACTAGAGTTGGATACCGGCGCCGCTGCTTATAATTATTTTAATGCATCGAAAATATCGCAGTATTTTATAATACCATTATAATTTTTTTAACGTTTTCATGTGTAAGACATCCACCACCATCCGGTTTAAAATATATGGAACACTTCTATGTGGAATTATGCACCGAGCCCCCATCTCTAAAGCAAATGTCAATGCCTTCCAAAGAATCATTACCTTTACTTATTACTGTAGACTGACTACTTCTACACGCAAGTTCACTATTTCATACTATAAACAAAACATGGAAACATCGTTTTAGAATGTTACGGCCAAGACATTTCAAAACTTACAAGTTAGATTTTCTTTTTGTGTATATTTAGAATTACATTGTGATGTGATATGTAACAGCTGGGCACTATAGGAAGTTTCACTAAGGGCGTGTTTTACCCCTAAGTCGTCAGCTGTTACACGAATCTGTTTCTCCATCAAACTCAATAACGGATATGTCGCACCCTTCTCTCTCTCTCTCTCTTTACCTCTATTATTGTTTTTCTCTTATAGTTTACTGATTACTGAATAGTTTCACTTTACTACGATTATGTCATTTTGCCTCCATATAACTGACCATGTAATCTATTCATATAATTAAACTGTAACTATGCCAAATACTTTAAATATTTTTTGAAAATTATAATTGGGTTGGATTTTGGTATCGATATAGAAGAAAATTTTTGTCAGTGTGTTCCTGTGAAAGCGTATCACTCTGAAAGTACTGAACCAATTTTGACGAATCTTGACAAAGTGATAACTAATTTTATAAAGCAACATATAGAATACTTTTTGTCCCATAAAACGGACGGTGTCTTCTAGGATAACAGATAAAATCAAAAATTTGTAGTAAATTAAATTATTGACGAATTTTCATGAACTTTTCTTTGTGGTATAGCAGACAAATTAGTTAAAAATTTAAGCTATATTTCATCCCTCTATGCTTCTAAAAAAAAACTAATGGCAAAAAACCCATCGCTAGGTTTTGAACCTATGGTTTTGGTTCGTATAATGAATATTATAATTTAGTTTCAGCAACTTAGTGTTTCTTTGCATAATCATCAATCAGTTAAATCAGAAGCGTAAAATATAATAAGTACGGGATTAAGATAGATAACATATTGGTAAAAGATTGCAGATAAGCGGAGAATATAGGCTGTATATTAGAAGATAATGGTCTCCAAACCACGCGAGCGAAGTCGCAGTCACAGCTAATCAATATATATAATAATTTATAATTATTAATCGCTGAATAATATCTTTTAAATTTTGTCATGTTTATGTAATGATTTGCTACTGAACATGACAGTGTCACAAAATTTATTCTAGAACATCACCAGAGAATATATTTCTATTTAAAAAAATAGTTTTAACTTAGTTTAATTTTACTCGAGGTTCAAGTCAACTAACGAACAGTCACAATTTTATAGTTTGTACTTATATATTTGCTTAATATGTTGTGATAAGCTGTAAGAGAATAAAGAGATTTGCAACAATGTTTTCAACTAGTTTATTAATAAGAAAATTGAAAGATACAAAACGTTATTCAATTAAAGATAGGTATATACAATAATAAAACTGATTAGGCGGTAATTTCAGGCTTTATGACTTCTGATCAGTTAAAGGCGAGTGGGAATCCAGTTGGGATTATAATTGTTTTATCAACGAGGCTAGTCTGATAGTGTTGCTTCTGTCTGTCTGTTCATTTCACTTCAGCTTTACTGTCTATGAATACTATTATTTTATATTGCGTTTAACATATCAAATGTTTAATACGAACTTATTATATTTAAGATAAGATCCATTTCGTTGGTTATGTTCTATATTCTTGACCAAAATAAAGTTTAGAAGCTTAGGGAATTAGTCAGGGGATCATTTTATCTTTAACTAGAGCGCATTGATAGATAGATTATAGTTTATTTTGAGATAAATAAAAGCTAATACTATTTCCAGCTGCCGATTTAGTTCTGACTCGAGATAGCAAAAGCTAAAAATTACGCAGCTTAGTGTTGTAAGAAAAATCAATACAAAGCGGATTTGAAAGAGGGCACGTCTCGGGCCCGCCGCCGCCGCCAGCCGAATACAATTTCTGATAAAATAATTCTCAAGGCATTCTCTTGGTTTTAAACGATAACGTCGTCTGAAGACATCACGACAGCGTTATGGACGAACAAGGGGATAGAGGGTCCGGGAGAGAGGAAAGATTATGAACACCGTTGTCCTAGTTGATACTGTGCAAATGTTATTCTTGACTATCCGTACTGGGAACGTTCTCGAACTTGTGAAATATCGACACTATGCCTGATACGTGATAGTCCATACTCTACCTGAACTATATCAAAACAGTGTAAACCGTATCCTGAGTTGGTGTGGAAACGGAAACCTATCCGTTCTTACTTGGTTTGTTTTTTTCCTAATAATAGGATATTTACAAAGTGATGTTATTCATATTGTTAGCCTGTACGTGTATACAACGACAAAGGAAATATAAAGCAAGGAGAAACTAGCGAACAAATACATCGGCCGACTCTATGAATAAAGTAGTAGGTCGCTCTGAGCGAGTCGCTCTAGTTATATTTGTACGGAAAATAGAAATTAACTTTGAATTTATTGCTTGGGAAAGACATGATTGTTTGTTTTTTCTTATTTATTATTAAATTATGTATGAAATAATATATTATAAACGATATTGTTTACCATCTTTTTTAAATATTTAAACTATTGTTAGACCTAAAACATTTAAAGACCTCAAGAATATTGTGTTCTAGACCATAGATTTTACTTCATTTGATTTAAAATGTGATATGTAGAGCAATTTTATATACCACGGTGCACACATAAATAAATTTGTGTTTAATTTAGTTGAGTTTTATACATTCAGTATAAAAAGCACAAAACAAGATAACATAGACAATAATATATAGATAACATACACTAAGTCCAGATAAAAGAAGAAAGAATATTTGATACTAAGATGGTGGTTATTTACCTACTAATTGACTTAGTTACATTGTCGTCCTTTTGAAGTTAGTTAATTATAAATAAAGGCGGCATTGACAACTTAAAGTTAGTGGGACTGTACGTCTGTTTACAACTTTACCCAAAAAAGATATACAGAGTTAGGAAATTAGTGCCACTGTATATGTGGAGTTTGTAAGCAATTCATCGCTCATTATTTAGTAGGCAGGTCTATTTCTCACTTACTTCTCTAGCGCGTTAGACATTCCGTGTGATTTAGACGACAGCTTATACTGCATAAACATAAGCAAATTAACATATTCAACAATTCCATGTTTTGCAATATTGTTTATTTTCAATCCTTATTCTTAAACTAATCCGCGTGAATCAAAGTAGTTTACTGTTTTCGCTTTCCTACTATAAACACTTATACAATCGGTGCTGACGTCACATTTTAATTTACGAAACATTCTTATTGGAAATTATTTACAAACATGTTTATCCGAATTCCATTTTATATTTGTATCATCGGATAGGAATTATTCGGATATATCCGACATGTGTCTGAATGCGGATATCGATTGCGATGTTCACGGCACGTGGGAAAGTCATTTTTTTAATAATATTATATTTTTGTAATAAGTCTATTATTTTAAAGGTTACTTTGAAGGATTATAATTGATTTTAGTGTCATCATCATCATCATCATCATCTCCCTACCCTTGTCCCATTTTTATTTGGGGTCGGCGCAACATGTCTTCCTCTTCCATTCCTCTCTATTTGTTGTCATCTCCGCATTCACTCCTTTTCTAAACATATCATCTTTCACACAGTCCATCCATCTTTTCTTTGGTCTACCCCTTCCCATGTAACCGTCCACATTCATATCCAATACCTTTCTTACAACATCCTCTTTCTCCCTGCGCATCACATGTCATATTATGTAATTTACATAATTGTTTATTTTTGATTAGACGTTATTGTTTTAAAATCAAAATTATCCTTAGATTCTTCAAATATAAATTCTTTACTGAAATATAAAAAACCAGTTTGTTAATATACATTATAGATTAAAAGCAGATTAGTCATTTTTCAAGTGTTATATCAATACTAGATTTACGCCCACGGCTGCGCCCGCGTTTCATATATTCTTCACTCCGTAATATAGTTTTACACAGAACCCTAATTGTAAGAGAAAGCAAATATATTTCTCACAAATTCAAGCACTTGTTAGTAAAACTGGAGATTAAATGTTTTTGTTTAATCATTTCTTAAGTTTTATAAATACGGAAACATAATCATTTTTCAACCTTTTGGTACTAACAAAAGAAAAGATACTTCTCAAAAATTCAAACACTTGCTAGTGTGTTGAATCGTATTTTATTCGAAATTTCATGACTTTTAAGTTTTTACGGGGAACCCTAAATATTTTCCAAAAACAAAACTACCCTACGTTACGCGGAGTAACTTCAGCTATCTACCAATAAAAGTTTCGTCAAAATCGGTCCTGCCGTTTCAGAGATTACCCGGAACTATAAAACCAAAACTGTTTTGTGGTCAATTCCCAGTTCCTCAGTTATATCGTAACTACTGATATACCGATCTTGCTCTACCTTTTTTAGAAATGGCGTCCACTTTACCTGCAATAGGTCGACCAGAACGAGGTGCATCTTTTCTACAATTGCGCTGTGGGAAAATCAAGCAAAATTGTCATTCTTGAGAACAGTGATATCATAAATCTTACTTGAATTATATCTGAAACTAGAACTGTACCAAAAACTACGAAAATTGTAATCTCATATTATTCCGTTAGCAATTAACGTAATTAAATATTCAACGCGTAGCAAGACGTGCCGCTTTCCTCCGCACCCTTCCGCATCCATTCTCCGCCCTCCTCCCCACGCTCCCTCTCGCCCCTCGGCTCCCACCTCGACTGTACGAGCCCAGTAAACTAATTACCTTGCCCGCTACAGTGTTTTATAACACCTTCCCTTATCTTGGATGGTTTTAATTTAATTATATTCCCAGTGTCCCCAGGGGCAGGTTATTTCATAAATTTTGACCACAATCTTTACTAACGACGAAGCGATTATCAGTCGGTTCTTAGATTAGATGTTTGGACTGATTAAAAAAAAACCTTAGTAAATTATGACGTGTTTCCGATGCTGACAGGTATTTTAGGAAAGGTGCCTTTAGTAATAGGAAGTAAAAATTATGATAATGGTGATGATGGCGCAGTAGATAGTGCGCCCGGATTCAGCGTCAATGGTCTCGGGTTCAAACCCACCTATCAAACTCTAAAATCAGCTTGAGCTTTCGGTGAAGGAAAACATCGTAAGGAAACTATAGCATGATATGGTGAGAAGTCATATGCCACTCAAGAGGGAAGTGCGATAGGGAGATATACCATATCACCCACCCAGCTTTCCACGGCGGTTTTAGAATATGTTATAAATACTCTTAAATATGGTATTTCTGGCACATTCACGACTTTCTTTTATTTGGTAATGATTGTAAACGAGCGATTAGAAAACGTTAACCAACACGATTATCTTGGAAATATTCTATCGTTTGATTCTATTCTATCAATTACAGAAGAAGGAAATTTCTAGATGAATTCAACTGGTATGAACACTGAGCCGCATTCTATGAGTTGGAAGATAAATTTAAGGCCACTAGAGTTTGTCTGAAGACTCGTGTCTATGGTCAATGTCCCATCATGACATAGCTGAGACACGGACATTCACAGTTGTGGATAACATACAAGTGGCACAAAGAGCCATGGAGCGTGTCATGCTCGGTATTAGATTACAAGATGTGAGAGAGAAATGTCGAGACCCGACGTCGTTGGGGAAAATATGTTGCAAAACAGAACTAAATGTTGGCGGAATAGTGACCACGTAGCAATAAACGTAGAACTGAACACGCACCAGCTTATTGGCTGGACGATATCTTGAAAACTGCGGGTTAGATTTGGGTGAGATTAGCAGAGGATCGAAACGTGTCACCTTAGTTAGGACATACTAGACGTAGTTCTTTAGAAACTCGTGTAACCATATCGTGTGCCGTTCAAAAATAATTCGTTTCAAAACGTCTTAGATGCAACTAGTAATTGCACAGGCGAGTGTGGTGACGGTGACCATCTTCAGATGCGATGATCGTTGCTGTTCGTACCCTATAATATGTTCGTTAACATAGAGAAATAAAATGTTTTTGCTATTTTTACGTTATCTGTAAACTTTTGCTATTTATCAAGTATTTTAGAGTTCTCAACGATCAGTTGTTTAGTTTTATAGATAAGGTATATTGTACCTTATAGGTTCAGTATTTTTACTTTTTACAAGAATAATGATCTCTATAAATGTGGTACTGTAAGTGTAATGTTCATAATCTTAACACGTTATGTAGTTACGGTATGTCACGGAGTTCAAACAACGTATTGGGTTGTGGCCACAGCTCTCTGATGGTTGGTTTGGATTTATCTTTAATACAACGGTTTCGGGTTAAATTGGCTTCGGGTTGAAAGCCCTTCTAATTTACTAATGATGCGAATTAAATGCTCTGAAATGTCAGGAAATGTTTTCGTTTTACATAATTTGAATTTAATTTCTAAAAAAAATTGTTTGTATTTTCATTAAAAGGCAGCTCGAAATACGGCATACATTTAAATATTTTTTATTAAGTTATTAAAAACAGCAAAACTAAGTATCTACTTAAATTAATAATTACAATTTCTAAACCATTCAATTAATTATTGTAATCCAAAATTAGTGACAAAATGTCTGTCAAAGTTGTGAGTACCTGTAACGAGTACGTATATCATAATTAGAACTGATTAATGAAGCGGAAAGTGTTCTATTGGAGCTGCTAAAACAATTTATAAACATTGTAGATGTTTGAAAGAATAAATTGTTTCATTAATATTTTACATTATCTAGTGATTGTAAGTTTGTTTATGTGAAATGATTCCATTATCAAAGCTTTATGAAAAATTGTAGTAATAATATCAATTCTTATTATTTAAATTTCGTTAGTAGTTTTCAAGTGTCCAAGTAGTGTTCAAGTCCACAGAATATTTAATGATTCTATGAAAAAAAAATTAAAATATTTATAAGTAATTTAACATTGTTAATATTACAAGAAATAAATATATAAATAGTTATGAGTGAGAATGTTGTAGTATTTAAACCATGTATTTTAAGATCAAAATTAAACGAAAAAATAGCTTATGCAGTTTCCAAAAATTTGTCTTAAATATAACCTAAAAATCACCTTAATATTTTATTCGTATTTTCATGTTTAATACTGACCAGTAATTATACTTATGTATATTTTTTAGAAACCTTATATTTATTTTATAACAATGATTATATATGAATTATGTATTTATGTATATATGTTTTTCCCCAACAGACGTGACCGGGTTCCCGGTGTCGCAAATAAGTGCACCTCTATTGTATTTAAGGGCCCTGTTAAAAGGTTCGACATATATTTGTGTTTATAACATAATTAACCCTGTAACCCCGAGACCCGAGTACAAGGGTTAACTACACCCCAACTAACTACAATTTACATTATGACATTTTTAAAGCTTTGATTAAGTGTACTGTTGAAAAAATAATCCTGAAGTGTTAATTTATAATAGGAAATGTTTAATTGATCAGTATATAATTATGTTGTTTGTCGTTGAATGAATTTTAAATAATTAATAATTAAATTAACCAATTAAACAAATTACAGGTAGATTTTGTGACACATATTTTTAAAACAATAAATAACTCCACTGATTTACACCAATATGAAGCGAAGCGAGCGGTAACAAAGTCTTTGTGTAAAATTAACAAGTGCTAATTAATTCAATAATATCTAATACGTTGAAATGATAAAGTATTTATTATTAAAATTATAAAGAGAATTAAAAATTAAAAATCATAAAAGAACTTATGAGACGCCAATCCTAGAATGACTAATAGCTCTAAATTGAGTAACTAAACGTTGACTAGAAACAGTACATAAGGTTATGTGATGTTGAATTTTCTACTTGTAGCTAGAAATTAGTCACGTCATATTATGTCTCAGCACGCATATATTGCAATAATCACTCTATGTATATATATAATATAATAAGAGTAAATGTAAACTAGTATGATGTGAATATAAATTCGCAATGACTTCGCACTATGGGGTACATGTTTGCGTTATGCCGCCGCGCGCCGTAGGGATACTAGCATTCTGTGCAATGTTTACTCTTTCCACTTGTTTGAATTTGTTGTGATCTCGGTGCACTGGTTTGCATTTTTTTGTCGCTTCTAATAGAAAGTTTAAATTATATTTTATATCGTATAATCTATAATTTTGTTGCTATTTTATGTAATATTCTAAAAAGGATTTTTATGCATAGGGGTTTTAGAAATTAAACCAACATAAATTGAAATTTATGTTTTCTTCTGTCCCTTTTTAGGATCTAAGTGAGGTTACCACCAGTTTACAGATTTGAACATGTTGAATTACTTCCTGACAATTGCTTTGGAAAACGTAAGACTAAGACGTATATATATATTAATGACTCTGTGTCCGCTATTTAGACAACTCCAGTATGTACAAAACATCTAAACAGAATTACTTGGATATACAGGAATGATGAATTATTACATTTGGCACCAAGTCGGTTGCAGAGCTCGATTCGAGCGAGCCTTATGGAGGTACAAATCTGAATTTGTTCCGAGTGTAGCAACTTAATGGTTGCATTAAAATTATTCGCAAACTATCCAACTATCAATAAATGTAAATTACTCTGAATACGATTATCGCAATCCGACATATTAAATTACAATATTTACTCTACATTGTTCTTTGGATCTCCTCATAAAACACGTGGCTACGTTTTTTATCAGAATACAAAGTTCCTTTTCTGATTGTGATGACTTTGTTGAGATTAAAAACTATGTTATTATGATGTCTTTATTCAGTTTCCTATTGAATCGGTACCTCACGGGTTCATTTACCAGTCATTAAAAACAAAATAGTTATCTATGTCCGTTTTAGTAAACAGTAAGATTGTTAAACGTTTCGCTGAATTTAACTCCACCTCATAGTTTCTTATGAAATAGATGTAATAATAAAGCGTTTGTTAATTTATCTTTATGTGATATCCTGAATTTTTAATTTGTATTTAAATGTTAACAATATTTATAATATTGTTTATAAATTAGTTCAAGCTTTCCTGTGGACTTTACATTTGGGTGACTATAGATTATCAGCAACTCACTGATTTTTATTAAGCTCGAAGGACCGAATTAATACTGTGTTGATTTTGAGTAGATTTTTTTCACACGGAATAGACTCAGTGCATTGACCACAATCTCATGTTAAGTGATGATGTGGCCCAGGATGGAAAACACACTAAGCCTTGAGGTACTGGTTCTCAAGTGATGTTTGATGACGGGTTTTCAAACTTGAGAGTGGTAGCTACTCAGGCGGGCATTATTAGAAAATGCCCTACCACTATGCTATGGTTTCCTCACAAAGTTTTTTTTTGCCGAAAGCTCAGGCCGATTTTAGAGTTGGATAGGTGGGGATCGAACCCGCGTCGTTTGACGCGGAATCAGGTCGCACTACCCGCTGCGCTATCATCGCTTTAAATTGTTGTGAATTAGTGAGTACTATACGGATATTCCTTGCTATGTATTTGTTGTTATTATTGATAAACTGTAAATCTATTAAATTAAACATTTTTCTAAAATAAATAAAATCTGGTTAGATGTTACAAAGGAATATTTTATCGACAGTGACCGCCCTTCGCGAGCACTGGGATGAAGCGAACGCTCGAGTGCTGCAGCGCAAGGCACAGCTGGATGCGATGCTGGGTGACTCGCAGCGGTACGAAGCCAGGCGGAGAGATGCTGACGCCTGGCTCTCGCGCATGGAGACGCGACTGGCCGCCATGCCTCCTCCGGGCCACACGGCTGACGTACTTGAGATGCAGCTCAGAGAACAAAAGGTAAGTGTTATTGGAGGTGTAAACTGATAAGCAATACAGCGCCAACCTACGTGATCACCGTTTAGAGAAAATGGCAGTTAAATACTTAAACGTCTTTAAAAAATATATATATATACAATTATAAGTTACTGTAGTTTTGTTTTTATATGGTATAATTAACGTATCATTTTATTTAAAACATTGATAAATGGAATGAAATAAAAATGTTTTAATTTTTGAAATATAAATATTACACAGCACTATTTTGTAAAATGTAACGTATATTGTAGAATATTTACATGTACATTTTAAGATGTGTGATGCGCAAGATGCGTTTAACATCAAAACTCGTTTTTTTTTTTTACTGAAGGTTGATATTGTATTGCTTCTTCTTCTTCTTCTTAGTTAATGGCAATCTGTGTGTACACACAATTTGTGCCAATGTCATGTGGGTAAGATTTTCAATCTTGTATCAGCGTTACCAAGCTCCAACAGAACGGTGGCCTATCCTGCTCGAACTTTCCATGGAGCTTTGTCGGCACCTCAGAATGTATGCTACGCGTTGTCTTCTATAATAAACTCAACTTGAACACAATAACTAAACTATTTCACACAAAACGCCACCAAGATTACATGACATAGAGTCAAGTACACAAGTTTAATGAATTAAAGAAAACAATTGCTACATGTCAGACTGAGATCCCGCCAAAAACTCCATTGTATTGCTTATCTATATCTATTTTAAATAAGGAACAGTTCAGAAACGGTGATGAACGTGAATAGATGAAAACTTAACGACAGTCTGCATCATCATCGTCGACTTAAATCTGCCACAGCTAAAGGCTCTGGGTAGGTTTGGATATCCACTTGCTGGTCACACGCCGACACTATGTAGGATTTTTACGATGTGTATGGGGTGTGTTCGTCGCGAAAGCTCTACCATCCCGGTATTTTTTTTAAATTTCATTTTACAACATCTATAATTCTTTTGCCGTAATTCCATTGAGTTGAATTAATTTAAGGGAAGTAGATAAACATACCTATATAATTGAACCGTGTAATATATTCTAAGTAATTTTGTCTAACAAGTCGTTAACGATATGTAACTTAAGTAATAAGTTACGCGGAAACTTAAGGGCGCTGTTTGCCATAAATTCAGTTTAATTGTAAGCTCAGTAACTTTGAATACTCAAATTATGTTCACAGAGCTATAGAGATAGGTAATAATTTATTCAGAACTTTAAATGTTTACCATGTCCGTCTGTTTGTTCGTTTGTGAATTAATTTATATTAATTTACTGTATTATTTATTGTGGATATCAGTAGGTACCTAATCGTAAAGATAAAAATTTTGGGAGCTATTGTTTATGTTAGAACTTTAGGCATTTCTCGGCATATATCAAACTAAATATCGTTTTAAAATGTTTTGAAATTATGATAGAATTAGTATAGGTATATTTAATACTAATGTATTAACATCATCCTGTGTATTTCTATAGGTACTATGATGTAACTACCGTGCCAAGTTTAAACGGTTTGCGCAATAAATCTTGGTTAATTGTAGGTTTGTAAGGGAGAGGGTTCCACGTGGGCCCGTAACAGTGCCAGACGGTAACGTGAGGTGTCGCTTCCGCGATCACCCTGCATATACTCTATACGCATACATACATACGTATATTATGTGCATATATCTACTCTACGCTACCATCAATCATAATACCTATGTGTATTTAAATAAGTAGAAGTAAACATTGATGCAGTACAAGACGGTCTCTGGTTCTATTCGCGTTCGAGTCAAATACAGACTGAGTTGATTTAAATTCTTCATTTTTCATATCATAGATATACTTTTTGGTAGCGTCGTATTTATAATAATAATATCCCGACCGCATTCAGCCACAGCAACTGGAATCCGATTATTGAAGACTTCGTTGGTGAGCCCTCAGGTGGCTGATATAGCCTTTTTTGCGGTAAATGTGCGACCACATTCACTGCAAGTCAGCACCCCTTTTTTTCTCTTTTTTTTTTTTTTTGACGAGGGGAATGCATTTACGCACTTCCTCCACTGATCCCATTGGAGAGCAAGAGTCTCCCCGGTGAGGTCGATGGAGGGGTGTGCGGGACTCACCCGGCGCGCTGAGGGCGCCGGGAATACAAGTCAGTACCCCTCCGACATATTTATAATGGATAGGCACAGGTGGTCGGGGCTTGAGCTAATTCCGTTTTGTGTCGAGTTTTGCTCTAAGTCTCCTCTCAAACTTATGCCGCCACTAACTTATACCACTGTGAACGATGAGCTGCCAAAGTGTCCCATCGTAAAGTGGCAATGGCACACTGCTTCATGCGACGCTTAGCACATCATTGTATCGCAAGAGCTGGCCGCTTAGTTTTTTCCGCTTGCTATCCTGCAGTTCAGAACAAAAACTGCTCTTCGCTATTATGTACTTTCGGGTGACATGGCCACTCTACCGCAGCTGCCACCTGATTAGATATGCCTCTATTCCCTCGACATGAGCTTGTCATAAAACTTCAGTCTTACGAACTAGATACGGCCAGTGTTGTGATCAGGGATGTTCATTCATCTCGCGTAGGTATTTTAGATGTTAGTTATGTAGTGTGTGAATTTGCTTGCGAGACAGACAACACGTTTCGGAGTCATACAGGAGGTTCGGTAGGTAATTGCTATGGTTACAGCTATTTTTGCATGTGAAAGGCCATGTAAAATATTTATTATATTATTTTAATTGTTACGAATTTCCATTATAATGAACAAGTTATATTGTACTATTGATATTATTTATAATCTGTAATGGAATGATCTGGTTAATGCGAAATGTTAATTTAAAACGAGCATTGTAATAATTTTAGTAAAGCCTGTAAAACAAAAATAGAATGCACTTGGAAGTAGTAAAATACGAGTAGAGCCAGGGCCTGAGCTCTTGATTTACTTTTGAATTTTTAATAAGGTCTGAGAACCCTATTCAGAACGGAATGCACATTAAATAAATAGATATGTTAAGTTAATGATAAGTTAGGTGAAAAGTTGTAGACGGTAAGCGCTATAAATTCAACTTAAACGTCCCGGAGTGGGCCCTAATGGACCGTTTCATATTCCTATTTCATACTGCGGTGACTTATCATAGTGACAATTTGTATACTACGAAATGTACTGGCCTTTCGTTCGCTGTAACTCTTAGGCTAATGGTAACGTGATGCTAACGAGTTACTATGACAAAAAAAATTATCGTGTGTCGACTTTGCGAAGTGGTAGGGTTTTTTTTCAGCCAGACTAGATAGCGTCATCATAGCGCGTAGCGGAGCATCGGATTTGGTAGTTGGCGTGGTGATAAGACAATTGTTCCAACTGTTTTATAATTATAATATACTTGGGAACAATTCGTTGTCACGCCGCGTCGCGTTCCGTTATCAGCAAATATATATTTAATCTATCGGCGCTCGTTCTATTTTTCTTATATAAAATAAAATACAGTTATTTAGCTGAGCTTGAACAAAAAAACACACAAGTGTCCTCGTGCACCTCCCTATCGTAGTTTCTTAGTTAACAGATATAAGTCAGATTAATTCATGGTGTTTTTATTTACCTTTGCTCCCTTAGTATTGTAGGTAATAGATTAGTACCAAAGCATACCGTCGCTGCGGTTTTAAAATTTACTAATATATTTTAGTCTGTAAGGTTTTATGTACCTTGTATTACATTACGGTTAATTAAAAGTCGCAAAAAACTGCGGTAACTCAATAACTCGTACTCGACGGGCGTGTTTTTCGGAGCTTTTTTGTATATATTTTGCTTATTTCGACTTAAAAGATTTTCCTAACAAGCTACATTATTAAAAAAAAATACTTTGAAAACATTTACATTTAAAGTACTAGAGACGAGACACAGTGCCTTCGTTGTCTCTAATACGCGTTGTGTACCGTAATCATTTATATAGCTAGTGGAAACTCGGAATGCATATTAAATGTATAATGATTTTGCGTGTTAATTATTAATTGAAACGAACCTTTGCCTATAAATAATTATTTTCAAACATTGTAATTTCAGCCTTGTTCTATTCAGTTAATGTCATTTTAAAAAAAAATGTTGAAGCCATTGAAGCAGTTTGCGCCCTTTGGTCGAAATTGAACAATTTGCGTCATTGAACATAAACAAATGCTGTTTACAAAATTAGCTACAGCTGTAGTGTCAGTAATATCAAAATTAGATTGTTTTTTTTTTTGGCTAATTATGTCTATTATAGAATTTCTACCATGGGCTCAACCAACACATCTTTATTATCTGCTACTGACTAAAAATGTCACAGCGCCATCTCTTGTCACTGAATTATAACGTAATTAAACGAGCAGTAAAATATTTCGAGAATCGTTGCCCTTCCTAAGACATTTTTTCATTATTGAATTAGATAATAATATTTTTTTCGATAATAATGACGAAAATAAATCGAATTAAAACCATGATTGTTTTAAGCTAAGCAATTTTGTTATTACTAAATATATGTTATCTATAAAGATTCGGTTTCGTAACAATAGCAGTGGGTTTTAATTGAATTTGGATGTTTATTTTGTGTAAGTTTAGATTAATACAAATTTCAAAGGTCAAATATATAGGAGTGGTAGATATAGTTTTAGGTTTATCTGCGAAAGGACTCTCACAATATCTAATAGTGGAATTAAACAGGTTTTTATTATTGAAGTTATGAATAATTTAAAATCTTAAGATATAGAGTTGAAATTTGTTGTTTCCAGTCGTTCCATGCTGAGGTACATCAGTACAAGCACCAGATAGAGCTCTTCGGTCAGCTGACGCAGCGACTCATCGCGGTCTATCGTAATGATGACACAACACGTATCAAGCGGTCCACAGAAGCAATCAATCATCGCTACAATGAACTTAATAACAGGTAAGGAAAACCTTACCTCATACTCAATAATCAGTTTTGTTAAAATGAAATATACTCTTCTTACTAACAACTATAATTTGGAAAGAAATCCATACGTTCAGCCTAGTATAGCTATTAGTTATCTTACATTCGATAGTACGCAAAAAACGGTTCAAATAATTGAGGATATATGAAATAACTCATACACCGCCATCTATATGAAACATAAGCAGTTATATCATGTATGGTGCATTGTAGGTAGTGGCGCCATCTCTTGTCATGACTTCGGATTTCTTACGTGTTTATAACTTCTGGGTAAGGGTTAAGTTCTAATATAATTCGTTGTCGCTTTTAGCCCTAGATAATAGAAAAGGTTATGTGTTATTGGTATAATATGTATAACTCTTATCAACTTTTTTTAATATACGCTTTTTTTACTATTGCAACCGAACTTTTGAGGCGAGTGCTCAGTGCGCTTTTTCGAGAGAGTGGTAGGTAGCGCAAGGATAGTGAAATAATTGAAATCCACGAAATTTTCTCTAGCTATACTGAAATTAAAAGAAACAATGGATCTTAAGATCCTTTAAAGAATCCATGTACTTGCGTGTATTATTCAGGAGGGTAGGGTGTAGTGTAGTACGTCTTATGCTATCACGCTGACGACGGGTACAGAAGCCTATCCAGTTAATCTATTACGGAATTAAACCCTTTTTCAAACGTTAGTCATATTAATAAACGTTGTCAGAAACACGAATACTTATTTAATGATTATTTTCAGTATTATTGCTCGCGGTAAAGCTCTCAATTCAGCAGTTTCATCGCTGCAGAATTTCGATCGTTCACTGGAGAATTTCGTCGCTTGGCTGAGTGAAGCGGAATCATTGCTGGATGCTGCTGAGCGTGATCTTCATTTGCTAAAGGTAGGGTATATTTTGTGGATAGTGGGAGAGATTTTATTGACTATCGATTTATATGATTTTAAAATAATAAGAAAATGTAAGCACTTTATTTCGAGAACATTGAATATTTAAATTAATTGTAGTACTTTTCTTTTGGAATTAAAAATCACAGCAGTGTAAAATGGTAAGTGATAAAAGTCGGGGTTTTTAAATTTTTCATCCTATTAGCGCCATCTATCTAATAATACAGACACTCAATGTTGCTGTTAAGTAAGTAGGGGTGTGTATTTCATAGTATAATGAGAACTTCTTCTGATAGATGTCACCAGTAGATTATATAAATTATTATGAATACCTACCTATAAGTTTTCATAATTTTTGAATAGGATAAATCCTTTCATTTTTATTAGTATTTATCAGGTACATACGTGCACGTATGTGTGCATATTTTTACAAACATTGTATTCTAAAGGACTTGATGAATTTAACATTTTATTGCTGAGTTATAAATTGCTCAGCTTTTAAAAATTTACTAAGTATGAAGTCATGAATTTTTGGATGCTTATTCTCTGTATCAATTAATTTGTGAAAAACACTAAAATGTATGTTTCTTATTACTTGACGTGAAATGTCCCATATATTATCGATGTATGGCTCCTATTAATCGTCCTTCTTCCATCGCGCAGATACGCACCCGAACACGATAATAGTTAAGGCCGTAACGTACTCTACCGTTTCGAAGGCAGCGAAACGTCCTTACCGACCCCGATGATGACATCATCGCCGCGAATAGGATCTTTCCCCATCACTCGACGATATACGCATGCCAGTGCCCGCGCTCGCGAAACTACCGTACCCGCCACCGGGGACGCGGCTATTTTTGCTCCCGCGCACTCTCCGCATCCCCCTTCGGCGGCTACCCAAGACGTGTTTCGTTCCCCAACTGGGGTGACACTAACCATGCACTGAGCATTACACGCACAGCACTGCACACATACATACATACATACATCACGCAGTTACATAGGTCCTGTAAGGAACCTTTTTTTATCTTTTTTTATTAAATAAAGTAAAAAAAATGTAGGGTTTAGCTAGGATCAAAATTCCGCAGGAATTTTACACATAGGGAACGGCCAAATTAAGGTTTGTACCACTTTGGTAATCCTTGTGCTAGTTACTTTTTGCGGCTGAGTGTCTTCACCACTCTCCCACAAAGTTCGGTGAAGCTGCAAAGGCCCTTCCGGTCAATAACATTAGCTAGATAGGAAAAAAACCTATTAATCATATTATTATTAATGATAATTGTAAATTAAATACGAGTATGTTATTATTTCTTTAACATTTCAAAAACATCGAATAAGTTTACATAATACGTTACTCAAAAAAACTTCTATAAGGTATTAATTTTTCTATTTGTAATTAAGTGTTTTTTTGTTAAGCCGAAAATTTTATTACTATGAGAAAGCACAATATGTAATTAACTAAGATCCTCTCTCTGGCTCTGCCTTGTATTAATTTGAAAAATATATTTAGATTAGATTAGTTGATTTCTGTTAGTGCCCAACTAAAATCTATGGTTTTATACGACATTCGTCCACCGAGGTTTTTCTTGATGTCAAATACAAAGAAATACAAATAATCAAATGCAAAGATATATTTGAAGATTCTTTCAGAAACTATAAATTGACAAGTAAAGTAAAACGCTAAATAACTTGAAATTTTCCAACACATTTAATACTTTTAAATGTGACTGATTCAGTTTGTCAGGGAGGTTAAATCTTTTGAACAAACCAAGAAATTAAATGTATTCTAAAATTTAATCGGAAGCCGTTGAATGTAACGAAATACGGTACGAAGTTCTCGAAACTTTCACATAGAGTTTCTTAAATATTCCTCGAGTTATTCGAGTGTCGGGAGGGCGCCGCACCGCCGCACGCCGCGACCGACTTGCCTTCGGATATCTACTGTTTACAAGTTCAACAGAGTTTTAAGTTTGCTTTCAGGCCTTACAACTAAACAGTCAACAGATTCTTATTTAAAAATTTATCTGAAATCATTTTTACCAAGTCTCTTTTGTTCATGGTTATAACCTATTTACTATATCCGGTTAAGAATATTATAACATAAAAATCCATCTCATTAAATGAAAAACTACTAGGTAATTTTGTTTTATAGAAAGCGATGTAGTCGTCTTATGTTTAAAGTAATTAATAGCTATGTTTTTAAGAACATAGTTTAATGTTTTTTTATGAATATTCTTAACATTCGGTAATAATTATAATATAATATATTGTACCGTGTACCGTACCGTTGTGCCGGTAAAGAATAGTACCTCCCCATATTGTTCCCGTGGGTGTCGTAAAAGACAACTAAGGGATATAAAGCAGGGTATGGGTAGCAGCACACTCTGAGTACCACAAACACCTGACTGCGATCGCTAACTCCCCTGCCAAGCGTGGCGATAATGGCAATCATTCTCCCTTATTAGGGGAGACCTATGTCCAGCAGTGGACGTCTTATGGTTAAATGGATGGATGTTGGATACAAGTAGATATATTTCCCTACAATTTAACAACTCTTGCTGGGAAGTTTACAGAAAGTAACTCGTTAAGACATTTGAGCAGTTTCTAAAAGTTTCGTAAAACTTTTAGGGTTTTGTTTCAAATTATGGAGATAATTTAAACGATAATCCCTCCGCGGTCCCTTCCGCTCCCCTTCTGACGCAGTTCTAATCGAAATTTATGAGAAAGATATGGACTCGCGTCTCAATGTATTTTGTGTTTTAGGTATTTGAATTGGTTATATGTGGTATTTTTTACACATAAAGTTAAATTCGGCTCGAATGGCTTTTTAACACATAATATTGAATTCAACTCACCTGGGCCGTGTTTGAGAAGCTATACAAAATCTTCTCGAACAGTTTATGTTGCAAGTGATGACTTATGGCCCTGAGAAGGGGTTGCTTACAATGAGCCTAGTTAGAAAGCTCAATGTTACCCAAACGACACTGGAGAGGGATATGCTCAGAATTTTCTTGCGTAACATGACCGTAAAGAGTAGATCCGCAGAAGAACCAAAGTAACCGACGTAGCTCGAAGCATTGCCAAACTTAAGTGGCAATGGGCTAGCCAGTTTGCTCGTAGAACCGATGTTAGAGGAGGCCAACAAGTTCTCGAATGACTGTCGCGTACTGGAAGACACAACGTGAATAGGCCCCTCGCAAGGTTGACCGACGACCTGATGAAGGTCACTGGAATCCGCTGGATGCGGGTAGTGCAAGACCGATCGTCATGGAGATCTTTGGTGGAGAACATGTCCAGCAGTGGACATCATTCACGTGAATGGATGGGTGGATGGAATGGTGTTATTTTTTTTATTAATAAGTTTTTACGTAAAAAATAGAAGAAAATATTTATCTCTCTCTTGTCATCTTTTAATTTTCAACTTTTCTTACGCCTTCACGTGCCGCTTGCAAAAAAGTATATATTTAATATTGCTTATTAAATTTTGGCATCACGCCTTCAGTTTAATTACCACGAAATACGTGAATATATTTTTCATACAGAGTAATGTATTTGGTTTCCCTCATAAAGCCGTAAGCCCCCATAAGCGTGAGCAGTAACATTAATAAACTGGTCCTGTTTTATTAAACCAGCTGCGAAACTTTTAATAAGATACCTCTTGAAAAATGAAATAAGTATTCCTCCGCTTCAAGAGTTAATTCTTGAGAAATCACCTCCCATAATTTCAGTAGGTACAGTACATTCAAACACGGAAACATCTCGTTTATCTTTCGTGCAGAAATTTAAAAACGTTATACGAATTTCGACTGATTTCATTCGTTTAGTATTTTGATTAAACGATAGGGTTCGATTTTAAAAGAGTGCAGATTAATTTTATTATATATTAAATAATGTCTTTTATAGTTTTTTTTTATAAATTTGATAAGCGTTAATTTTATTAATAATTCACAAGAAAGCTTGCAATTTTTACTGTATTACACGAATACTATAAAGGTTAACTAGACGTATCAAATGTTTAAATTCAGTTCATTTTAACGGGTTTTCACGCGTTACCTTTGCTTTTTTCTAACCCGACGTTTCGGCTGGGTTTCACCAACCGTAGTCACGGGCTGACTGGCGGTGCGCGGCGTCGCCTAACGCGTTGAGGGGTATTTTGATGAACTACCCCCGTTTGGTCTTTATATTTATTATAGTCACAACACACAACACTAACAGTGTCGGGATATAAAAAAGCAAAGGTAACGCGTGAAAACCCGTTAAAATTAACTGAATTTAAATATGGAACGCGAAAACTTAAAAAATTACGTATCAAATGTTGTTAAAAGTAATCGTAGTACGTGTTATGTGGTCTAGTATCTGAATACTAGTTTATTATTCTTGTTCGAGGCTAAGGTAGAAACAGAAAACAGAATGTTCGACGGTATAATGAACTAAGAGTTATAGTCAGAAAGACGTAATGTCTTGGGTAGTCGCAGCTATGGGGTTTTCATAATTATTCTTTGCCCTCCCAATACATCTTCGATAACTTAATGCATATTCGTAAAAATTTAGACAAGCTAGATCTAGTGAATGATCGTCATAATTTTAATATTAGAAGTAAAGACAAGTTGTCCGGAACCACGCTTTAGGTTAAGTAAGTGTAATAAAAGCTTTATAGGTAATAGTATTCGGTTTTACAATAAGATCCCAAGTAACATTACCGATTTACCTGACAATAAGTTCAAGTATTATGTCGAGCAAGTTTTAATCTCAAAAGGTTATTACAGGGTGGAGCATTACGTGAACGATGGTGATGTCTGGAAATAACCCACATCTCTGTGCTTCCACTAAAAACTACGATTTGTGTAGTTTTTTATATGACAAAAAAATGATATATACCTATTATATTTATGAAAAAAAAAAGAACCAGAACCAGATCGAGTTTCTTGCCTGCGCTCTTCTCGACTGGATTGTTTTCCGAACCGGTGGTAGTGTTTTAGACGTTCATAAGCGCCTTCTTAGGGCCTAAATTGAATAAATAAATTTTGATTTTGATTTGATTTTGATTCACAATTAATAATAAATATTAAACGTGACCATCGATGCGCCGGAGTTGACCTGTGATTGTTCGTCGCATGCAACCATGTTGAAAGGGGCGGATCGCAAATTTATTATTCTCTTTATTACTCTAATCTCTGAAGAAGCGTTTGAACTATCCTTATTACTAAGGATAGTAGATCGACCATTAGCGTGATTTAAGGGATCCGTTACATAACTATGGTTACTTTTCGAAAAAATAGTTGAAAATAGCAATGTAAAAACGTATTGAGTTTAAATCTGGCAGTTTTTTTGTGGAATCATACTTTTCTTTAATTTTCTATAGTCCATTAAATAAGCATCAAAATTTACTAAAAACTAAAATATATTTAGTGTTATTATTCGTTTTATATATCTTAATTTCTGTAACAAAATAATCACTTTGAGTCGTTTGCCGGCGCCGCACAAAGTTACGATTCGGCTAGGGTGACCATGTTTATAATTTTAAATTAATTATTAAACCCTAGTTATTCAGGAATCGTTTATTAATCAATCGGGTCTCAATTCACATTCGATTTTTGTTATACGAAGATGATTATCATCACAGCCTACAGACGCAATTTCCCAGTTTAACGACTGCACCTCTAGAGGCCATCATACACACTAACTATTCATAGATCTGTTTGCAATTATGAAAACTTTAAAATGAATCTAAATAAATACAGCAAAAGCTTTGCTAAGTTTTCTTATGCTATAACTTTAAATGCTTTTCAAGGTAAGTTCTGTTAATACTTTAGGAAACATTTTCTAGGGTCCATAATTTGCATTCGTTCAAACTTTTAAATTAACCTTCTCTTTTCAGGTAAGTTTATGTCCTTCGAAACAGAAAACTTTGGTGAGTGGCTTTGAATTTTGTTAGAGGGTTTTTTTTTTTGTAATGTTTGATTACGTGTAGTACTACGTTTATAAGCGCCGAGCATTCATAACCGACAGTTCTATGATCTATCACACTAGGCAGATGAATATAATGCCATAATATTTATATGTTTTTTAACCGATTACAAAAGAATAAAAATGGACTAAAAGTTAACAAATAGTTATTTTATTAACCCCTTAGCACTAACCTGGCGTTTACGCCAGCTTTTCATTGTTTTCCTGTTGTCTTCCTATTGTGTCATTTTTATGGGTAATCGACATATTAATCTGCTTCGTTAATTTTGTAGTCGGTGCCAGCAAGAGTTAGTTAAACAAGGTACTCATTTACAAATTAAAATATCTGCCTAAACTTTATCACAATTACGTATAAGCTAAATAAAGGACTCGGGTGATTTCAAAGAACAATTAATCAAAATCGAATATAATTAGCGACGTAGATTTACATTAAGTTGTTGTCGATAATCTGGCACCGATTTCAAATTTAACGAAGCAGATTAATAAAGTAATTATTTATTAACTTTTTAGTGCATTTTTATAGTTTATTCTTTTGAAGTCGGTTTTGTTTTTAAAAAGCATTTTTCTTTATTAGGTTTACCAACAGTTACGTGTGTCTTTTATTACTAACAAACAAACAATGAAATACGGTAAAAGTACAAGCCATGTCGCGAGGATAATTAAATTAAAATGTAGGTTAATAAATAAACAATAAAACAAAATGAGAGTATGAAAATAATGTAATGAAAATAACATAAGTATAAAGTTCTCCTAAAATTATACTGCACTTAAAATATAACAATAAAAATAGCTACCAAAATGCATGAAATGTAAATTAAATAATACCTACTTATTTTATTTTTATATTGATATTATTATTTATGAATATTACCGAATAAGTAAAATGATAGGTATATAATAGCCTGCCAGACAGATGTGTGTAAGTCGCACGTGTCATTTACCCGATACTCATACATAATGCGCATATCGGTGTGAGGCGGTGCCGCGGGGTATGCTAATATCGAGACACACCTGTGATTATATTTATTTCTGACATTTGCATACACTTTATCGAGAATTATATGATTGGCGGTTTTGGAAATCGCTTTACACTTAGAAAATACGAGAGTCCGTCAAAATTGGGCTATAACAATATTGAAATTCATCTATCACGAGGATTGGTATAATGATGCAAAGACCTTGTGTTTAATCTATTGGGTGCACATCGCGACTGAACTACATCTTTCTAACTGGCTTTTAAAAGTAACTTTTAAAACTGGCCTATCATAACATTTAATAAACAATGAAGTGAAGGCTAGAACATGCGACTTCAAACACAATAATAAGTTAAGCACGTCTAACTTTAAATAAATACAATATGCTTTTTTTCAAAACACGATGTTTTCGAAGTTATCCATTAGAACAAACCGAGAGAGAGCTCTTTTATTTTACAATAATGGCGGTGTGACTTTTTTCATTAACTTGATGATAATTAGTTAACGTTTTAAAAGGTTTTGGGTTTACGGAGGGTTAACTTTTCGATAACGGAAGCTTAATCAGATCAAATATTAAGGCTTCAAAAATTTCAGAAATATTTTCAAAAATCATTATTAAAATTATTACTATATGTGATATAACGTCGTATCGTGCTAATAACCTGGAAAAGTAACATAATAAAAATGTAAAACAATTGTTTTTTTTTTTCGTTTTCAATAAATGTCTATATTCTTTGTGAAAAGTATGCTAACGAACTTAAAACTTTATGCAAGTATCTTAGATCGTGACTTGACACAGCTTAATGTTTTGGAAAAACTACACAACAATATTATCTTTAAAAAAAAGACACACATATTATTATTAAATAAAACACACTTTTATTGTCTAGGTTTGTTGTAATTATGTAGAAAAATAAAACGTTTTTCCTTCAGATCGTGTTTGTGAAGAGAGTTCTGAACGCGGGAAAACTTTTACAAAATAACATGTACCTACAACTTACTACATCATGTTCCGGCACGTTTTCTTTTATTTACTTAAAAACTTTTTACATAATGGCGCTTCGGCTTGCGGTGTTACAATACATTCGAGCGATGACGCTAGTTAAACAAGGGATTATTTTATAACTGGTTTTTGTAATTACTAAACCAGGGACGTTGCTAAATGACTTGCTCTAATTTAAAAAGAGTATGATGATCTGAGTGCGGAATACAGTCTCGATTTATCCAACATATTACGTAATATAACAAGGATTACGTTTATGATTTAATCGTGCAAATCGTATATCTAATTCCTGAGTTATAAGGGAACTAACGTATAGAGAATTAGAGAATATTTGTCTTCTATGATTTGTAAAAGATTACTGAGAGTATGCAGCTGGTGACGAAAAGATTTATTGAAGGTTTGAGGTATTGGTCTTATATTGTATTTAGTATCAGGTCAGTGCAGTCAGTTTGAAAGGAATATCTTTATTAACAGTTATTTCAAAAATCCATTCGACAAGCCTCGTAGTCGAATTGTAGTAAACCGATTCGATCCTAGATCAAAGTTTCGTTTGATCAGCATTTATTTCGTGTGTAAATAATGAGACTAATTATATGTTTAGACATCATAATCCATACAAGAGAAAACATCATAATAACGTAAATAAATCTCAAAACAAATCGGTACACGTATTCTGACAGCGTTCGATTGTAAGACGAAGTTGTGAATGTCGAAAAGTTTTTACAAAATCACTCGCGTCTGTTTGAGTTACATCACGTCGCCGCCGCGCGGGAACACTGTTCGAACATTTCGCCCTGTTTATTGAATTTCGTTATTTGTTTGAATAACAATTTACGAATACATTTAAAATTAATGTTTGAAAAACAAAAACATATTGGTCACTATGAAATAGTTTTGAGATATACCTATTAGAATACTTCATTACCATTTTCACGTATTTTAAAAGTGTGTATTATCCCGTAAACTATGCACTCTTTTGTAACTATTATCATATGCATGTGTGTATATTGTGTGGATTTATGTGTATATGTATGCAAGTAAATATGTTATATGTTTAGATTTATATGTATATATAAATTTTGAATGTGTATTAAGTATTAAGAGCATATATTATTTATAAAAATAACGTCTGTCCGTGACATCAGTTTAGGAGGCACAGTCAAGGAATTCAATTGCAGCAATAATGATGAGGCTTAGCCTATTTGTTTCCGCACGACATTCCATTTTTTTTGTATAGTTTTTTTAAATATTAGTGTAGTAATATTATATTTTTGTCTGTGTTTCTGTAGTGTGTTGTGAGTGTTGTTTTGTGTGGCACAGATAAATACATTCCTTAATCTATACTGTTTTGCACTGTATCGATTTAGTACTAACTTAAGCATAATATATTTATGTAAGACGACAAGCACATTTATTTAAAAGAACTGTTTCTGAAATAATACTTCTAGTATGTTAAGTGGGCAAGATGCGCCACCATTACGAAATGATATTATTTATGTCTTTCGTCACTAAAATAGGTTTATTGTAAGATTGGAACTAATTTTGAATGTGTGTATATCAGACGAAATACTTATATACTTCGTAATTCTATTATATATTTCTGAACAGTTAAACAATCCAAAGAATTGTTCTATATAGTCAAATATTAATTATTACTGACGAGACATTATTTTTCAATTTTTTTACATGATAAAATTATTTTTTTTTTATAAGCAGAATTTAATCCTAGAATGATAATTTTAATCAAATAGCCGATGTAAATAGTCTAGCGAAAAGCAGTAGGTAAATAACTGTACACCTGTACATCCTTAGACTGGGTTTTCACCACGTGACTTGTGGCTAATGTGTAAACTTAGGGTCTTAGTTAAACGCATCACGTGGCATGAATTTCACGTTTAACTTGTAGCTTGTAAAGTCTCTATAAGGTTTCATAGTTTGAAAGTCAATACCGATACAGTTAATTAGAAGAGCTTCTAGCTAGCTTATTTAACTGCAATTTAATTTATATATACCGCACGTTTAATAAATAAAAAGGATGTAAAGGTATATCGAATCGTTCATGTCAATATATCTAGGGCGTCCGCATGATCGAAGCATTTAAAGAATGAATGAAATAAAATCACTGACTAACGATGTCATTACTTACTTATTTTAGTTACTATAAAATATTTTAAAACACACAAATACCGCAAAGGACTTGTAATAATGAGTTGGAATATAAATGCTAGACAATTAGCTGATACGAACCGTGGGCGCCGCCATATTGTTCTTGGCTGCTCTGCTGAGCACCTTTTACTTTACCCTATTCCACGACCGGGTGTAATGCGACATGCAATAGCTGTGCAAACAAATTTGAGGCTAACGAAAAAAGTTTAATTTAATAATCTATCACAAAGGTAACCATTGAACCTTTTTTTTTTTTTTTTGACGGGGGGAAATGCATTTACGCACTACCCTTATCTTTTGTATTTGGGGGATCAGAGTCCCCTAATACAATAGATAAGGGGGCACGGAGTGACGAGCTCCGTGACAGTGTGGGACTCACCCGGGCGTGAAGCGCCCGGAAATACCCACTAAAACCCCCCGGGGCCGTCCGCTGCATTTGGGATGGGGGCGACACGGGGTGGCTTTCGCAAGCACCGTGTCGCCCCCTGCAGCGAACCCACCGGGCCTCGTCGTGCAATGGCCCAGCGGGGATGGGGGAGTATACACACTTCTCAACCCCACCTCTTCGCCCGCCTCTCGAAAGAGGCCAGACCTAGCGTGGTCTACAATCCAGGGGGCGAGATATAATACTCGCCCCCCAATAGATGGAAGAGGGATAGTTCAGTGGCGGGCAAAAGAGATAGGGAAGAAACCCGCCACTGAAGAAGAAAAATTTGGGTCCCTCTCCTTTACTCACCTTGTCATACATGACAAGGCATAGGAAGGAGAGGGATACCCAGAAGAGAAAGGGACAGACAAAGAGAACACCAACCAACAAAACACAAACATAAACACAAAAACACACACCCCCGGGGCTCCTACATTCTCAAAAAGCCCCGGACATAACGAGCCCACCGCCCTCTCGGCCTCCTTCTCCTTCGAGGATCCGCAAGCGGATCCTCCTTCCTCACCCTCTCGTCCGCCTCCTTCTGCAACAAGACTCGTTCGCAGAAGGAGGCGACGACCCTCCAGACCTCCTCGCTGCCGACCATGGCTCTAACAACGGTCGGCAGCGAGAGGTCCTCTCCCGCCACCGCCACCACTTCGCGGCGCGGCACCTCCCACGTGGCGCACTCAACAAATGTGTGGTGCGCCGTGTCCTCCGCCGCGCCGCAGTGGTGGCACACCGCCGACGGCTCCCTCCTGGCTATCTTGTGCAGATACCACCCGAAGCAACCATGCCCGGATAGTATCTGCACAAGCCTAAAACTGAGGGAGCCGTGCCGTCTCCCAACCCACTCCCGGAGGACCGGGCGGATGGCGTCTATGGTTGGGTCGCCCATAGCGCGCATCCGCCAAGTCCTCCTCCCACCTCACAAATTGCTCCTCTCTAAATTCCGCCTTCAAACTCCTTATTTCCCCCGGGTGTAAGCGGATCCCACCACCATCCCTTCCCGCTGCCATACGCCGGTATACGGCAGCGAGCACCTCCGCTTCTCGCTCCCACGGCAGGGAGCCGGCGAGCACGCAGGCCGCCGCTACGGACACCGTGCGGTATCCGCGTATCGCCCTCAGCTCGACCGTGCGCTGCACAGACTGCAGCACAGTAACCATTGAACCTAACCTAACCTAACAGTTTAGCAGTTTTTAAAGTGTTAGTTGCAGTTGTTTGTACGCAAAGGGTGCTAGATGAAACACGTGACAATCACCATCAACATTTCGTATCACTTAATACCTGTCATCGGTTACAATGCAGTTATTTCGTGAAGAACGTAAAATATATTCCATCAGCTTCCCTCACAGTTCTTGAACGAGGTTTTCTCCATTGTGTCTCGTTTGAATAGAATCGTCACGTGTCAGATCCGTTCGTTCTCGTGATTGAACTGTCATTACTGATCATATCATTCGGTCTTTTATACGTCTATGTTCTTTGATTTGTTCGGTGTATACTTAGCTTAGGTTTTGTTATTACAAATATATTACATAGTTTTTCCTTTTTTTTTTTTCAACATGCTTACGCTAAATATTTAGTGTAGGCATTTCCGTTTACCTGAAGAAGTATTTGCCTAGTTTCTTCCTTCCTTGTCTGCGAAATCGATGACTTGTCACGTCGGCGGCCTGCCCAACTTTCTACGCTCAGTTTGTAGGTTTTTGGTATAAATGAAAGTTCCACGATTCAGGTCTAAAATACCAGAGTAACAGTGTTCGATCTAAAGTATGATTATGCAGGTGTGCTTGGTGAGTAAGATTGCAGACAAGTTATTTTAATTGGTCGATGTATATTCTTATTTTAAGTAAAGTTAGTCGACAAATCATAATTGATATTAAATTATAAAATAACAATAAATTATTATTGGAATTGACAAGAGTTTTGTTTGAACAACTGTAAATACCTGCATATTATATACTTAGGATAACTTATATTAATGAATTTTCATTTTTTAACATATCGTACGCAACTTTGAATACAGCTTTCCACATATACCGATTATACAAAAACATATCCTAAAACCGGTTCACAGAATACACGGATGACAAAAAAAATCATATTAACGTCGCATTGTATAAATGTAAGGATTTGTAATCAATTAACCCACATCTCTGCGCTTCCGATAACATTAGCTCAGACTATGATTTGTAAAAAAAAATTTATGAAAAAAAAATGATATATATTATATTTATAAAAAAAAGAACCAGATCGAGTTTCTTGCCTGAGCACTTCTCGAATGGGTTGTTTTCCGAACCGGTGGTAGTGTTTTAGACGTTCATAAGAGCCTTCTTAGGGCCTAAATTGAATAAAGATGTTTTTTTGACTATGATTTTGATTGGGATTATCATTTCATTTTTTTCCATTAATTAATTAAACAACAAGACGTCCACTGCTAGACATACCTAATTCGAATACTTATACTTATTCGATGATATTTCATTTGTAAAGCATTCAATTAAGTACATATATATAAATACGGTACATAACCTGTAACATGGTTCGGATAAATATTGGCGGCCGAAACCCGGAATCGATCTAACTCGACGGACTAACACCAAAGACATGTAATTACGTTTTCAATCGACAAAGAGGTCCAAATGTTCGTACGTGATCGGAAATATCGGACCGTACGTGATTACTGTATCTGTTTGTTCATTTATATGATTAATACACGTTTGTATTATTAATTGTGTGTGAATATTTTTAAATTAAGTTCGTATGAGAGTGGCTAAGTAATATGAAATAAAAACACCTTTCATACCTCTAGAATTAACACAATGTGTGACATCGGCACCCAATGGTGCCACTTTACTTCTGAAAAAATTGATTACCCATATAAATTCAAAATTTAATTTACTTCCATTTGTGCAGGTGCAAATAATAAAATCTTTCAAACAGTTGAAACTAAAACGTACTGAAAATATTTGGGGAATGTCAGTAATAGCTCTCTACAGGCAATAATTGTTAATATTTCACCATATTTGACTAATATATTTAATCAATGCATAGGTATTTCCCCAATTTATTAAAAATAAGTCAAGTAGTGCCCCTGTTCAAATCTGGATGTAGAAGTAGTATTGGAAATTATAGACCTATTTCTGTACTTCCGTCGATAAGTAAGACATTCGAAATGATTGGTAGCAAATCAAAGACTAGATTTAAAATTTATTATAATTATATGCTTTAAAATAAGTTATACGAAGTTAGTTCATAAATCATCGGTTACCTACAGTAAAACAAGTAATTGAATCTCGTGCATTTTATAAATTTTGAATATGATTTATAATGTAATTTGTCTTGAAATTGCATTATTGCTTGAACTCTTTTGGGTATGATAAGGACTCAACTGTGTCGATAGGTATCCGAAAGCATAACGAAAACATATATAAAAGGTCACAATAAGTGGTGCTTTATGTGATACGTAACGCAGTAGGTAAGTAGACGATCTCAAAACAATTTTATCGTATAGTCAGTCAGTCAGTTGTGTTGGTTAAGTGTTTCAATAACGGTCACAGTCTCTCTTGTTTCCTATTCGACGATATTTCGACTCGTGCCCAGTCGACTGTAAATCTCTGTAGTGCTGGGCCGATCCGTTGGTCGATATCGCGGGAATATCGATATATTATAAGGCCCTGATAATCTTGATGCCCAATGGTACAACATTTCAGATAATGTGGTAGATCGGTACATTTCTTTTATAGATTCTGTACAGATTTGCGACGATTAAGCGATAATGGCTGAGCGGTAGTGTAGTGAGCCATCGCATCGATGGACGTAATTTCGAACTCGAAATCCTTTCTATACCGAGCCTGAGTTTACTAGTATATATTTCTATTATTAATTTGTTGTAGACTTTATCACGATAATATCTTATGCTCATGTCGAACTGCAGTAAAGTAAACCATCATTGCTTATTAGTAAGAAATTAAACATAACAATAAATAAGCAATAGAGGTAAATGCTTAGAGTTTAATAAAATTGGGAATAATAGAATTACATGAATTAAAATTTATAGACAAAAGTGATGCGCATACGTAAAAGCCTGAGGAATAATTTGTGCATGTGTGAACCTTTTTTTTTTTTTTTCTTGACGGGGGGTAATGCATTTACGCACTACCCTTACTTATTGTATTAGTGAGACCGAAGTCCCCCAATACAATAGGTAAGGGGGCACGAAAACTTTGTTACCCACCCTGGGTTCGAACCTCCGACCTTTCAGTCGTACCGTCTATGAGACACGCGGATTAGTCCATCGGGCTAACCACGCTCGCAAATGCATGCATGTGTGAACCTAACATTTTGCATATTACAAAGTCTCTTTGGACAAAATATCGATAAAATAAAGTGTTTCCACTTTGTCTCATCCCCAAACGAATAAGCATTCCGCCGAGTGGTCCGACAATCCCTTAGCATTGCCAAATTGATTTATAGTTTCATATGAAAATTACTTCGAGTGCTGTTTTTGGTTTCTACTTCCACTATTGGGAATTTGGATCATAGCGCGCACTTTTTTGTAACGTCTATATTTTACTTTAAGTACTTAAGTTAATAATGATGTTTTCATAACAAAAAAAAAAATGTAATATACTGTTCATTATTTTGACGATTTCAAACCATTTACGAGTATTATATCGTTAAATTAATGTTTAATTGAAATTTGAAGACGCTTCTGTTATTGCCTTCTCGTGTTTTGTGTGTTATCAAATACAGCATGAGTCATTTTACAACGGACAGTTGTGTATATAGTCTGTACTCGAAATTAATAAAATATTTTGTTTCAGTTCAGAAAATAAATTTAATTGCGTTTTTTATGAACGTTTACGGTTTATACATGCATATTTTTTTTATAATCAAGGGATTTCGTATCATGTTCCGTAGAATTTCCCTTTGGCCCTTTGATCTACAGAGGGCCCCTTGATTTTGTTTATGTTAGGATTAAAAAGGTTTTCTTGTTGGTTTCGTCCGTTTAATAAAATGCTGTCAGATATGCGGGTGTATAATGACTACGACGCCGCGCTGTGCTATGAAAATTTTCAGTTTTAATAAAGCGTCGGGACTATAAAGCGATATAAGGCCTGGTTTCTTTTTGTGTAAGGTCAAGGTCATCTTCTAAAAATCCTAGAATGTAAAAGTTGCCTGCTAATTGTGGTTAATGGTGTCGATGTTTTGATTCTTTCAGAATATTTCTCTCGTAATGTTAAACGATGTCTGATTATTTCACTAACTATATTAATATTACCATAAACTTTCATCTGATTTTGGGATGTTCCTTAGTTATCTTCGTGGTAACTCAATGACGGAACTAGTATGGCATTTAGATGTCAAGGTATTAAACTTCTATAGTTTCTAGAAAATGCAATAAACATTATGTGTAAGAAACGGTAAGCGCCCTTCGACGTTGTTTTCTTTATAAATAACCCATTCCCGATCATTCGGTTATTTACGGCAGCACTCAAACCGTATCGACCAGCGCCGCCGGGTGCCGGCAGAGATAACAAAAATAAATCAAAACACTTGTACACCATTATCCTGTTTGAAAGGTCGTTGCATCCTCTCCAGTTCAATCGTGATCAATTTTTATTACCAAAAGTCCTAATAATAAACCGCTATGAATTTATTTACCGAATAAAGCAGCGGACACGCAAACAGACCTCACCTGGTACACGCGACAACCCTAATAGACAATAAATATGGAATAATTTAGCGCGCCGCGATGTGCTCGCTTTCACATTCTGAAAATATCCGTTTTGCCTAGACATAACTTACAAATAGATGAAACGTAGTTACCTTGTAAATTACGTTATTTGTTTTGTTAATATTTACGCATAACTCAATAACGAATTATCGATGTTTACGATTTATGTTTTAATATATATGTAGTAACGGAAGACATAGCGCGGGTAGGCCCTCCACAAGGTGGACCGACGACCTGGTGAAGGTCGCGGGAATTCGCTGGATGTGTGTGGCGCAAGACCGGTCGTCATAAAAATCTTTGGGGGAGACCTATGTCCAGCAGTGGACCTCTTTCGTTTCATGGATGGATGTATATAGTAGAATTTTACAAAAGAACATCACCTGTTTTATACTTAAAAGCTTTATATATTTATTTACCTATATAATACGATTATGTGGTATAATATGTACATATTTGTCTAGAATGTTAGTTGCTAGGTGCTAATGCTCTGATTAGAACACTTGTTCCACTCTCGTATCAGTTGCGACTTAGTAATTAAACATTTATATGATGCCATATATCTTAATACCAAGTAATGATGGTATTCATAAATCTATTTTAATTAAAAATGTTTGAATTTACTTAGCAAACGAACATATAAATATAATTAAATGGGCTTTGATTTCAGAGGTATATATAAGTAATAGTGAGTAGGGTCCGTGATGTTTATGCTGGACGTACACTAGCAGTATGATTTAAGACAAAGCAAATAGATGTAATTTGATTTGATATAATTGGAGCATTTGGCAAAACCTTAATAGTTGTCGTAAAGATGTGTGGTTTAGTACTAACGCTGAGAAGATCGCAAGCTCCTCTGAGCGGACACTGAATCTGTAATTTATGTCGACCGCTCGATATGTACGGACTCCGAACTGTGGAATGTACTATACAGGAGATATTTCAGAATTGGACCCCGTAAGTAGTTTTTATGGTTACGCCCATGTGTTTAATGGGGTAGTAAATTTCGTAAAATACTTACAAGTTCTCTTGAAATTTAGGTTATACAAATTTATATATATATACTTATTTATCTTTATTATTTTTTGGGATATTGTTGTCAATTGAAAATGTATTTAAAGTTTTGCACGCTTCATCAGTATATCAAATTGAATACTAATATCGGTTAAAATATTACGACTTAATTAATTGTATTAATGTTTATAAAAGGGTGATCAATTATTATTAAACAATTATTTGGTTTTGACATTTTAATTAAGAATATTTGATAAAACCGTGACACTACATTAAATATCCCGAAAGTTGAATGGATCGCAACATGTCCGAAAAACAAAATCCTGAAAAACAAGAGAAGAAAAACAGGCATCGCGTCGATGCAAAGCTCGCGGGATGCAGCCGCGTCGGGAACATGGGACGCGTCAGTCGACCGGCGAGTGCCGCGCGCGACGCACGCCTCGCGTCATGTAGCCCGCGCTGCCTGCCCCGGCCATGACGGAGGGGGCGGCTCGGCCCAGGCCACCGCCGCCCCGTAAGCCTGACTCCTTGACCCTCGCATGGCCCCGCTGGGACGACCCTCCGCCGCCCGCGCCGGAACCAAAACAAACGAATCCGATCATCAAAGACGATTTTGGCGGCTTCAGTCCTTACACTTCTCATACAAATGATCGCCGAAGACCACAGAGTGTAGTCTCACCGCGACCTGTCGTCAACCATATCGCGCGCAGACCCCATTCCATCGGTTCTATTGAGGATGAGTGGCCGACGGTGCCTCTTATCCAACCAGTGCCGAGAAGACCGCGACCTGTTCCAAATACGCTGTCAACTCTACCACGTGCAGCCTTTAACTTACCATCGTCGAGGAGTGATTACCAGCTGCAAAGACCTGGGATTATGACCAACGGCTATGGCGCGGTACCTCCATCTACTTCGCGCCGCTTGTCTCTGCCTGGTGGTGGTCAGAACCCACCTAAAACTTCAGCAACCTTCCACGGCCTGTCAGCTCTGATAGGACCTCATCCGACGCTCGGAACTCCAGGGACACCGAGTACCCCGGCTGCGGTCCGAGAAGCCGTTCGACATCTCCTCCAACAGCCCCGGAATGGATTCCCGATAATGGATCATAAACTTTCATTATTTATCGAGATTCTGGATGCCCAGGAACGATTCTCTCAGGTACACATATATTTACCAAAAAGTGCGAATATGCATTTTTTATTTAAGTATTTAAAGACAGGAAGAAAGCAAAACATTTTTGTATGTTTACATGAACGATAAACACTTTACAAGTAACTTCAAAAGACATCGCCTTTCTGAATTTGGTTATTAAAAAAACAGTTCGAGAATATATGTAAATTTAGTCGATGTTTTTGTTTCAAGAAATTCAAACAAGGATGTTTAAATGCTTAAACTCTACTATTATAAATCAAATCTAGAATTTTTAATTTAAAGTTAAAAAGATTAGTAATATAATCACATTTATCAAAAGCAAGTGAATTGAAGTCGAGCCCTCAGGCTGTTTACACAACTCTACCCACAGACCTAGTGGAAAACATATTATGTCTACGACTCTACCGCAATGAAGTTCTTACTTAGTAGATAATGAAAGTTAACTGTGATGTATATTAAACTTTTGTTAAAAGAAAATCATGAAAACAGGAGAAAAAAAATGATAAATTACATATTTCCAATGCCATTATTTCAAGTACTAAATCATAAATATAGCGAAAATAGGATATTCTTAAATAGTATATGAGTACTGATATGGGGAAGGACAAGCGATGATAGCAGAAAATTTGAATGTTTTCACAAAAAATATTGTATAATAAGGGATATCGGGCAAACAATCTCGGATGTATACGTGTCCCAGTGAAGGGCACTCAGTCCTCTAGAGAATTGAACATCTTCAAACCTACCGATTATTCATTGTTACATTTTTTTCTGAAATATTTTACGATTATAGAAAATATTCCCAATATTTATTTACATAGGTTTGTTTAATATTATTTTACAAAATATAATGGTTGATTCAATTTATCAAATATTTAATCTGAGCTTAAATTTAAAGTATTTTGTACGCGTGATGTAAAGTAATTTATTTTAAATATATTGCCTTGAGATTAGTGCTTACAATGAAACTATACGTAGTTTGTGATTACTCTGAAAAGAAATACCGTGTTGTAGTGAAAATGCTCCGAGTTTCATTGCGGCATTGCATTAGAAATGAGAAGATCGGCAGAAGAAATAAAGTAAGACTTAAGTGGGACATTGCTCATAGAACCGATGTCCGATGAAGCCAGCGAGTTCTTGAATGTAAGACGCAGCAAAACCAGTTGTTGTGAAGGTTTTTGGAGGAGATCTATGTTCAGCAATGGACGTATTTCGATTGAGATGATAATGATGATAAGTCAAAATAAATTTATAGTTAGTTAATATTTATAATTTAAAAACGAGCGAGTATCAAACAACATGTTTTAACAGTTGCGAAGATACTTTTGGCCGTACGATTTCAAGAGATTTCTAAAAGAATACATTCAGCTCATTAAGTTTCCAGTAGGCCGTCACGGAGACAAGGTAGGACGTCTCTCGCAAAGTTTCTTGCCGTCTCGATCATCCCTCGCGAGTGAATTAATGTTGAACAAGTTTTTATTGAATAATATATTACAGTTCGCGATGTGACTCACTGTACAACTCGAAAACCAAGTTCACAGGAAGTTCAATCTCGCTATAAATATATATTCATTTATTTTCCAATAAATATTTTTAGATTACCCATTTATAACTAGCTGTATGCCCGCGGGTCCGTCCGCAATATATTTATATAGTCTTCTCTACGTAATATGATTTTTAAACAATCATTGGAAAATAATGTTTTGATGGTGCTGTTCATTGAATCGTTTTTTGTTCACATTTTTTTTTAACACGGAACCCAAATTATTTTTTTTCTACTAAAAGAAAGCTAAAAATATTTCTCACAAATTGAAGCACTTGCTAAGATATTATTCACGAATTCAAATATCTGGCGGTTAAACTCTCCATTGAAACGTATCTAATACACAATTTCATGCGTTTTAAGTTTTCGTGCGGAATCCTAGTTATTTTAAAAAAATAAAAGTATTTAAGTCTCGTCAAAATCGGTATAGACGTTCCGGAGATTAGCCGAAACTTTAGTACAAACAGACAGGTAGACAAAAGGAGATACAGACGAAAAAATGTGGTTCTGGTATAGATATATATTTATATGTATGTAATTATTAAAAAAATATTATTTGGATATTACAAACAGACACTTCAGTTTAAGTTATTTCTATAGATTTATTGTAATTTTAATGTAAGTGGATGTGGGATGTAGGATAAAACTCTTAGACTTGAAATAAAATAAATTTATGCTTATAAAATATGTTAATCTCAAAGGAATAGCGAAAGTGATTTCCACGCGTAGAGACCGACTGGCACCGGTTACGAATATGTAATAATAAAATATTGTCGTTATCTGTGTGAACAGATTAGTTATATATTTTAAAATAAAGTAAAATGTTTTTCCCTAATGGTGCGAACTTGAAAAAAGTATCAGAATACGTAACATACCGAAGGCGTCTTACATGAAGTACTTGGATAAGACTTAAGACGATAATATATTTAAAATTAAGTATACCGTGGAAGATATTGATAGAATAACTTTCTCTTTCTCTCTTTGTATTTCAACTAACTTTTAGATGTATAACAAACTTTAAATCAACGTGTAAGTCAAGAATGTTGCGACTTCTATAAGGTAAAACGAAGAGAAATAAGTGCGTCTAAAAGATAACTGTCTACCTGAGTATGTATGAAGGTGTAGGTAGCGTGATGGAGCAAGCCTTTCAGTAATTTTTCATATCGAAACAATAGACTCCTCCAACGGGGTCAAGAGAGTGGCGCCATGAAATTCAGCCGACTATACGAGTAGGGGGGAGGGGTGAAAGCCGAGCCCCCTCCGCCGCAAGCCTGATGTTTCAGGGAAATCATACTTTTTAATTGAATTTCTGTATTCCCCTGTCAAAAGGATGTTATTCTTGTGTTACATTTAGTCTGCAGCGACTTGTTCTGTGTTAAATTAGTTCATTTAACATTTATAATTAGGCTGAGGAAATATTTGTGTTGAAAACATTATTTAAAAAGGGACGTGCGGGAAACAATTTTCTCATTTATGCCTGTCATGTGTTACAGTAGAAAAAAAAGGGAGATCTGTCATCCTATTCGATACAGTTTAACTGTATTACTCTCCATAAACAACAAGGGCATATGTAATAAAAACAAATCAGTAATATTTCTACTGTAATAAAAAAGATTGTAACTTATTGGCAATTTCTTAAAAATATTTCAATGCCATAGAGAATAACCTATAGAGGCATCATGAAAGAGTTCGTGTTCTATTTCTCTATCTATTTAACTGTATAAATACGTGTACTTAAATATGATAAAATAAGAAACGAATGTTACTTTGAGGTTAAATAAATATCTTCATTCGGTTTATTAAGTTTTACCCTCGACTCCATTCGTACGGGGTCCACGGGGAAACGATTCAATTCTGGGACAAAAAGCATTTCGTGTTTTTAATCTTGGAATAATACGAAAAAAAATCTTCAATTTATCGGTAAACATGTTTTGTATAGAATTTGTGATATATTTTTTACATCCAGGGCCATCTAAATTTAGTTTTTAGTATGAATTACATAACTTTATGATTTGTATTCGTAACAAGTTCAAACATATCCGAAAAATGTCATTCATCTATCATTTTTTTTATAACTCAGTCTAATTAATTTAAAACAAAGTTTAAAAGTTATCATTTAAATTCGCATAATAATAAATATAAGGAGAACCGATATAATATTGTAGCAAAATGTAGGCAATTCGTAGCAGATGCTACGAGCTACGACGCTACGGGCTACGACTCAATAACTCTAACTTAGTATATTAAAATCGTGATCGAGGAGTCTATGTGCTTTAGAACTTTCTTATATTTCAGTTGTATGAGTTTTCAAAAAGTTTGCTATTGTCTATACGATTGGAAATAATTTTCTAAATTACTTATTCAGTCACTAAAAACGATAAATTTAAAATTATTGATCTTTATGTAATAATCTGTACTAATTACAAGGTCACTTATGAATTTTTAAAAAGACTAGGTGATAAAAACACATTTTTTTTAAATTATTGCATTCATTATTATACAGGATAAATAGGATTTGATAGAATTGGATAAAAGGAGAGATGAAGTCATTGTTCGTGGTTCGTTCTAGATCATTATAACCAGCACACGTAAATATTTTTTTCATTAGTCATGGGCAGCTATTGTGTCGACTGACTTCACAGGAGTGCACTACATACTTAGTAACATACTAATTGAGAGATGGTATAGAAAACAAAATATTATATTCCAAAGCGTTTGAAATCACTTGAGAGTTGTGATGTAGCGTATTGGTGAATAAAACTAATTAATGACCTCAAGAAAATGGTTTTCTCTAATAGTGAAAACTTTATAGGTTGGTATGAGCAATGATAGCTCAGTAGATGTTGGATACCGTTATGATTGATATCTTCTGGATGAACGTGGGTGCCAATCTTATACTACAGTGGGCTTGAGATTTTGATTTGATTTTTTAAGTTACGCCTTGTTGACTACTAGACTCAATTTTATTATCTATAAAAATATACCTATTACATGTTTTCTACTAGCATCAAGAGAGAATCAGTTTCAACCATGAGGTTTGATTTATAATTTAGAACAAATTCGTATTTTTTGTCTGCAATCGAGATTCTTTTAATGTATGTTCTTTATCGCCATTTCCAATTATATTGTAGGCTGTAATTAAAGGTACGTTATTCATTATATAGAAACTTTAATTCATACCTAGTTTAAGTAATAAAATAAACGGAGCGCAACAGTTCCGTTTGTAGTTTTCTTTAAGGAAGTGCTTTACGCGCGTCTGTGTGTGTCCGGTGCAATTAGACAACTCTCTGAAAGTCCTCTTTACAGTGCACGATTATGTTGTTATGTTTTTTTTTTTTCAAATATAAATTTTTCTTACCAATAATTATTAATGATATAATCATTTTTTGTGCTGTATGGACTCAGCGCTACAATCTCAACTGATGTTAAGTAAGGATATGGTCCAGGATGTAACTAAACTAAACCTAATGCGTTTCAGGCGATGCTTCCGAAATACGCGTAGTGCTTGCTGTTTCAAGCTCGAAAGCGTCAGCTACTCTGAAAGACATTATTAGAAAGTGCGCTATCAGCATGATGTAGATTCCTCACGATGTTTCCCTTTATGCAAAGATCAGGGACATTATACAGTTGGATCCATCGGCGTAGTATCTGACCGCAATACTGATTAAACCACAATCGCCATTCAAGATTTTTTTTTAAATCGTTTGATATGTTTTACATTTGGATCTCATTTCAAGATTCGTGAATCGGAAAACTTTGTAATCTAGTGTTAGAGTTGGGAAGGTATGTTCTAGTTCTAGTTCACCTATTATTTTGGTTTGAACAATAATCATCATAAAAGGAATACATTTTTTGTAAAAAAAAAAATAAAAAATAAATAAAATTAACTTAAACGTTTACAAACATTATCTAGAAGGAACTGATTAGTTTTGTTTTTAAAAATTCGTTTTTTAAGATCTTAGTTTTTAATGCTAACCGTTATACAATTTAGGCACCAAGCACTTTCTATGTCTTTTCCCAAAACAGTTGTTATAAGCGGGTTCTTTTAATATGTCTATTGCCCTACTTGACCTTGTATGTACTTAATTTATTTTATACTCATTGCTACCGAATTGTTGCACTGCCACCAATAACTAGTTGCACGGGAAGTCAATTGCACTAAAATTAGTTTTATAATAGTATATGTATATATATCAATCTCTTAGACGCTGAGATGAAATCAAAAAATCATAGTTTTTCGTAAAAGTTCTGACTTATTTTCATTTACACCCGTTACATTAAGATATGTATCATATTTGGAAAATATGATGTATCATATTATTATATTAATAACAAATTTTCAGAATGTCCAATATTTAATATGTATATATCGGATTCTTGGTGTCAGTTGGGTTTCAAGAATATACTATCCTTTACTGAATTTATTTTTTACCAACTGTTTTAGGCAATTTCATTAAGTTCATAAGAACGTTTTTTTCCTTCAAATGAACAAATAATAGTTACGTTACGATTACGTGACGACATTTTTCTCAATATACATTTCATTATCGTAGAATCTCACTACAAATAATATAATTCGTATTCCTCTCACACCGATATAAATTATATAAAAGCAAATTCTATTCATTATTTTATATAATTAAACGTAGCGTCGTTTGTCTCTGTCCAGTTTAATAATTAGTGAACCCGATACCGATCTCTTTTAAACCGCACGACACTTCGATTTTATGCGACGATGTAATCTATACTAATAAATAAAATTTAAGTGTCTGTTAGTAATGTCAAAATTATTATTTTTTTTTTACCAAATAGGTATGAATGTATATAAGAGACCAATACCAAAAATAAAATTTTACAAATTTTTGTCTGTCTGTCAATCTGTTTGTTCCGGGTAATCTCCAGAACAGCTGGACGGATTTTAACGGGACTTTTGTTGGTAGATAGCTGACAGCTTTTAATTTTCGAAAATAATTAGGGTTCCGCGTAAAAAATTAAAATTACTAAAAATTTAAAATAAAATTCTATTCAATGAAGTGATTGAGTTTATGAAAAACATCTTTACTTTATCATGGTACTAAAAACATATTAGGGTTCCGTATAAAAAAAAAAAAAAAAAAACTCAGTGCAGAATATATGAAACGCGGGCGCAGCCGCGGGCACGCAGCTAGTATTTATATAATATTCAACATACATATAAGTGGTTTTATGGTAATAAGCAATTATATATATGGCACTACATGCCTCAAGCTTCTTTCAAATTAATTTGCATTTGTACATAACGTGTAAGTTCGTGGGATGATAGATAACCATTCTTCTATTTGTAATTATATTTTCCACGAGAATGCATAGTGCAGGAGGCGTTTAAAGAAGTCGTATGGTTCAAACAGGTTAAAGTTTATAACACGTGTAATAATCATAACGATTCAAACATAAATAAGTTATGTCAGTAATAAATCATTCATCAGCATTCAAAGCTTATACACAACGTACCAGTTCACTTACAAATTATTTCCTTAATATTAAAAGGAGTTGTATTTTTTGTAATAACATAACTGAAAGCGTTAAGCTTTTATACTAAAAATATATATATTTTAAAACCGCGACTATTGTTGCAGTATAAAACAATGGAGTAAAATTTCATTTGTTGTTTACCCTAAAGAAACACGGCTAACGGTGACTACGGCCCGTTCGCGTCCGGCGCAATTAGAGAACGCGACCCGCGTCCGTTTCACACCCGACGATATGTGTTCTCCGTTTGAACTTTTATTGATTGATACAACAATTTTAGATTACAATTTAAAATGTGGAGACTTAAACATATTTCATTGATAGTCGTTCTGTGGTAATATTATGTTTTAATAGTGTTACAGTTAATAGTTATAAATGAATCAAATCTTCAAAATAAATCCATACTTATAATTAAAAGGCTAATGGGACGAAATATGTACATTAAGGATATTGAGAGAAAAAATACCATGATGAGATATTCTAAAAGAACCGACAACAACACACATTTTGATGCTTTTGAAAGTTTTTGTTTGTCTGTTTATTAATTTGTTCACCGATCACGCAAAAACTATAGAACCGAATTCGATGAAATTTGGTATTTATCATCTATCATGTATGAATAGGGTTAAAATAGATTAATTTAAAAAACCATAATAATTAAGTGTATGCATAACAACATTATCAACAAATAGTGAAAGGAATAGAAACATAAATATACACTACCAAAACTGATATTAATTCGAGTTTGTCTATCTGTTTATTAATATCTTCGGCAATCATACGAAATAGTTTCATCTCAATCATGGACTTATTTAGTTGCATTTCACACCTGAACCACTTAAAATATTTCTATAAAATGTGGTGATAAGATAGACTGCATCCAGAGGAAGAATATAGGTTGCAAATTGTCCGAATTCCCCGCGGGTAGAGGTTTTTTTTTTTGAACATAGCTAATGCTGTTGACCGGAAAGGCCTTAACTGCCACTGTAACTTTGCGGGCGAGTGCTGAAGGTCGGTCGGTCAAGATGTTACGCGGTCGTCGCATTTAGGGAAGAGCGTTCGGGTCGGGCGAGTACGAGACGGCTTGTACTATGAAGGGGTTCGTGTGTGTTTGAATAAGGCGTGTCACTGGGTTTTGAAAACTGACTTGATGGTGGGTAGATCCAGATCCACGTGTAAATCCACATTTCTCTGGTATCATCTAACGCCTACGTCTTTCCTTACAAAACGATTCTGAATCTTTTGTAAGGTGTACATTTGAGAATAGGAGCGAACACGGGTGCATAGTACGTAATGATAGGTCTAAACATCAATTTGTACAGTGTGACTTTATGGTGGAGGGCGATTTTATCGCCAGAGTTATAAAAGGGGGTAGAGACGGCCTAGCACCATGGCGGTCTGGCGCTTACTTTCTTGAGGGGAGCATTGACAGTTATTTTGGCGTCTAGATGAACACCTAAGTACCTAAAGTCGGTGCTATAGGGGATTTCCGTATCTGCGTACGTGGTGGGGCGAGGAGGCTTATTCGAGCGGGTTCTATCGAACATGATCGCGATGCTCTTACTCGGCTTTAACGCGATATGCCACTTAAAGTATCAAGAGCTGAGATCGTCGACGGCTCTTTGGACGTATTTTCGGAGGATTATCCTCTTACGAAAAGCATAATAAATGACAGTGTCATCCGCATAAAGCTAGAACTGAACTCTTTCGAGTGTAGGGGAGGTCTACTAGATAAAGATTAAAAAGGACAGGCGCCAGAATGGAACCTTGGGGGACTCCTGCACATATGGGATGAACTATAGAGAGAGCGTTCTCTACTTTATAGTGGAAGCTACGGAAGGTAGTTATGTATATGGACTAGAGTGTCGGGGATTCCTGGCTCAGTGAGTTTGTAGACAAGGTCTGTGTGCCAGACCTTATCGAATGCTTTATTGACGTCGAAGAAGACTGCGATCGTACGAAAAGGTTTCTTAATATTTTTTTTGAAAATTGGAGAGAATGTACTCCGTGAGGCGGTGCACTTGATGTACACAGTAGTGTCTGGCTTGGAAATCAAACTGATGAGGCAAGAGATTTTTGTCCTATATAACTTCTATGCGGCATTCATAAGGACCCGCTCATAGAGTTTTCCTATCGTGTTAAGAAGACTAATGGGGCGGTAACCTTCGGTTAGCCTGACGTCTATTTTAGGTTTGTGTGTTCCTATAACGATTGCTGCTTTCCAGGCGGCTGGAAAGTGGTGATTCTTGATGGTCGCATTGAAGATGCAGACCAGCAACGCGATCAGAGGTGGGGGAAGAAGATTTAACACTCAATTCCTGATTCCATCTAGACCGGGGGATTTTCTGGGCTTAAGGCCCTTAATTGCGAGCACCACCTCGTCACTGGGGAGAGGGGAACGTAAGAGCAACTAGGATGCACGGGGGATTCGATAACAGAGTTGTGAGTTTATCACATTTTGAAGTTGGGAACGAATATTGTTTTATACTTTCAAAACATGTTTTCAAAATAGCGTTTATTTTTCTATATACTGTTTTTGACTAATTACTTTAGAAATGCTATTTTCCGTCTTTCTATTTACCTTGTAATTATACTATTTATTATGGGACAATAAATATTTGTATGTAGTTATTTAACATAATCCCAACTTAATTCACGTACAAGTCGGCGCTACTGTCGTTCACATATCCAATACTAGTTTGATGAATATCGTTACGTCGTCGTAGAGTATAAAATAATCCCTACAACGCTAAAAGCAAACTGCATTATTTTTTCGTTTTGTTTCCTTTCAGCAAGACTTAAAATTAGTCTGCGTTTTAGTGGTTTGCGACGCGGGCCTTGCATTTACGGGTAAACAGTGCCATGTGCACTTATTGTTCTATATTATATAGAACTTTAAACATCATTGTTGTGATATTAAAGGTGATGATTGCATATTTTGTCGCAAGAGTTTAAATGTAAGTACATATTTTCATATATTTATTTGATGACTGTAGAAACCTTTTACATTATTAAGGTTTTTTATTAGTATTTTCTTGGGCACTGCACTTCAATGTGGTGACAATGAAAGTAGATAGAGTTTCATCTTTTGATAAACAGTATTGCCAGTTTATTACATTTACATGGTAAAGTGAGTGTATTGATTCTATTCGAAATCTTGAATTATTATGCGGGTTGATGGTAGCGTACTTACGGGCAGTTCAAGTATTACTTTTACTGAATTTTAGGTATATTTGACTCAACCCTTTCCCTCTGCCAGTAATACTAAGCAGAGCACTTATCCCCCGCCCCCCAATGCGTTCCCGACTCCATTGCTGCTTACGTACTTAAACTTTAACGACCCCTCAGATAGCACGCTAATCGAAGTGGTGTCTAATTCTAAATTGTGTTCTAACCCTAAACTTATAGGCATAAATAAGTTTAAAACAATCACACATGTCGTGACATAAGTGTCAATTGGATATAAGCGGGAGTAGAAGTTGAAAGGTACTTTGAGGCATGAAGTTATATGTTCCCACTATAAGTAGTTTCAGCGCGGTGCTTGGGGCGGGCTAGGTGACTGGACTTTGCTAACTTGTGCTCGTTCGAAGCTCGTTTTTGAACGTTATAGTTACGTAAAATATATCCTTAATTACTGACACAAACGAACGAGCCAGTAATTTGTTGAATAATTAAATGCTAGACTCTTTGCATAGTGAAGAACCTCGCAACCAACTGATTATGTCGAAAAACGCTTTATAAAATCACCCAGCGTATATCTCTCTTGCTGATGATATGGCATTTCCCTCTGTGGCTCAAAAATAAATTTCGGAATTGTGAGTGAAAGTTTCACAATGTTCTTTTTTTAATTTTCCATCTTTGGTATAAATGTAGGCACTGGAAATCGGAAGAAAAATTTTGCCTCACATACGGTTGACATATCGTGCTGTTTTATTTTATAATATGCTTTATGTACGCAACTGAGCGAATGACGTGACGTTAGTTTTATTAATGTCCTACTGAAACAATTTTTATTTGGGAATGTACCTTCTCATTTAAGTTTTCTTTTTTGAGTTTATTATATTAATAGAACGGTAGGGTTTATATAAGGATATATTGAGAATTATTTAAATACTAGCTGTGCCCGCAACTCCGTCCGCCTGGAATAGTGGAAACTGGACTCGTTTAAAACTAAACGGAAAATTGTTTGGAATGAGAGGAACCCGAGGAATAAATACACTATCACGTGTTAAAATCTCTGCTTCTATCAGGTTTCGCAGGATCAGAAATTTAAAAGTGAAAATTTCACTTAATGTTTCACTCATGTATGTACGTATCTATGTTTCACTCATATATTAATTAATCGCAAATTACTAAATTGTTTTTTAAACATAAAATTTAAATATAAAATTAAGAACTTGTATAAACTTGTATTTACAGTTTAACTAATAAGACGTGCTTACCTAACTTGAAAACAAATTAACCTATACTATATACTTACAATATGTATTTACAAACCCTAAAATATAAATAAATGAAATATGCAAACAGTCAGTGTTATCGAATGCAATGAAAAGCGGCCCGGCGCTCAGCGTAGTTTATATATATATATAAGCAACCCACAAATTCCAGCCTAACCTGAACCCTATTTCATATGACTGATGATATAAATCTAAGGTCAACTTAAATTGGAATATGAAAATTTCTGAAACTGATCATTTTTAACTTCTTATTATTATTATATAATCATACTTTTATATAGACCATTATTATGGAGTTTAGTAAAGTTTCAGTTAATGCGTCTGAACAGAGAAAGAAATTAGATAGAATAAATGTTCGACGTGATTCTTTAAATTGACATAACTTTTTTATTTATGTACCGATTGACATGAAACAAAGACTAACTGTTAAGTGAAGCTTACTGCAATATATTAGTTACGACTACATCTAAATCGGATAAGCCGTTTCTGAGATTAGCGTGCACAAACGCACAGACAAACAGACAAACAGACAAAAATTTTAAGAATCATTGTTTTGGGTGCTATTTGCATTTATAAAGGTCCTAATAATATTATTTCTCTCACATATCTTCCATGTACAGACAGCGATCCGTTACATTTTTATTATATGTATAGATTAAGTTTTGTCCTGTGAACGAAAGATTGTCTGAAATTTTATCTAAAACGAGAACTGTTAAAAAGCTTTAACATGCATTGAAATAACCCTGACATTTGTTAATTAACTATGCTATATGTGAATCAGGTCTCATACATATAAATCTGATATATGTAATCGTTTTTTTATTACATTATTATTTTTTAAAGCATGTTCATATGCGTATAGATTTGCCGTATCTTTATTCATGTAATGGCCTGTGGAGGCTGTGTTGGCACCACTCCACGCCGGCAGATGCCAAAATCTACGATATGGTGTTCACAGAACGTCAGTTTAAGCGTTGATACGTTCGCACTATCATTTTCATATTGATTTATACCTGTCAAATAGACTGTATACTAGTACATATTTTAATAAGATATGCTTCCATTAAATATAATGTTCGCTCTGTTTAAATGTGATACATTTACTATTAGAGTTTCAAAGCATTTTTAGTGTTCTCTATTACGTTATATCTTGAGAGCGCGATTGTGCTGGGGGGTGCATTATATTGGTGCCAAAGATTGAAGAATAATTTTGCCAAAAAATAGGCTGGTAAAAAGGTATCGGAATATCGTCATAGTTTATCAGTTTTACGGACAACTTATTTTTTCTCTTGCTGGAGAAATCTTAGCAAGAGGCTCAAAAATTGTTTATTCGTTGTTTTTGTTAATATGTTGTTTACCGCTTAGTTACATAGCACAAACTGTTGTTTTGTATCTACATTCTTTAGCAGTATCAATAATATATTTTAAATATTTCAATTTAAATTTTTAAACAGTTTTGTCTTTGTGAAATTTATACAAAGAATTTTAACATTAAAGTTGGGCGCCATGTGTTCGCTGTTTGCGTTCTTTCTCGGATCTTTACGTAGGAAATTCAACATTATGCTTAAGGTTATAAAAGTCAAATTTAGTAAATCGAGTGTACGTTGAATGAACGATTGTTTGCTGGAAATGTTAGCGAAAACGATTCCCAATTACCGGCATTCCTTACGATACTTTTGTTGAATTTATTTATTTCGTTTTACGACTTATATAATATATTTACGAATTCTTAATAACCTTGACATTCCATTTATTTATTTTTTTTAACTTATGCTCGAGTATTTATCCTAATTTTTTCTGCCGTCTAATATATTTCATGAAATCATTCACATGATTATAAAAAACGCCAATACTCAAATTGAAGTTGAAGAAAAAGAAAATCGAAATATCTATACAATAGTTAATTTAAGTGTGAACTGTATAATCATTTTATTATAATGGAGAACTAAATTAGCTAACAAATTACGTTATAGATTTATTCAATTAAATTCTAAAGAGACAGTTTAATCTAAACTTAGAATATTTTCGACCACTTTGTCATTTATGTGACGTGACTACAATAAACGCAAAATCATAGAAAATGTAAAAATAATGCGTACATAAAACTTGGTATCACAGTCTAAACAATAATTTTAAACTAACGTAAAATCGTGTAAACAGATTAAATAACCATCACTCAAAACATAATAATAAAAATGAGTCTGGGAATTTTTTTTTTGAAAAACGATTTGGCCACGTCAAAAGAAATTTTCTGCGTAATTTGACGGAGAAAAAAATATATATCGAAAAACATGTACAGAGGGCGCGGGTAATGATGCGTCTCACGATTTTGTTAACTCATCCCAAGTTACCAGGTTAGCTTGAACCTTTGGAGTTGAAATAGGATAGCGATTTATAAATTTAGGCAGTTTAGGCAGTGAGAGAGACACAAAATATATAAATCATAGTAATCTTTACTATTACTTACATTTAAATTTAATAGGATTTTTAAACATTAGTGTTTTAATCTACTGTTAATCTAATGTTATAATTAAATACTTCTCATATTTTGTAAAAAAAATTGAGACTTTATATACGTTCTCAGTGCAGGTTAATTAATATGTCGATTACCCATAAAAATGAGACAATAGTAAAACAATGGAAAGCTGGCGTAAACGCCTGGTTAGTGCTCAAGGGGTTAAACAGATGAATACTTCATGCAAACTTTAAAACATATTACATATTTTTTTATTGAATAAAGATCTCTTTTGGAATATTATGACACAATGTGAATAAATTGGTCTATGTTTTTTTTATTTACATACATAAGTGAAGGAAGATGGTATGATCGGTTGTCAAATAGTGTCAAGTTTTTATTTTACAGTTGAATAAGTTACATTGTTTTGAATTGTAACCTCAAGTTCAAAATATGTTGTAAAGCGCGTCTAAACGTGTGTTCCAGAAACCAAACAATTGTAAAATTTACTCTTGAGTTACTTTTATAACGTGATATTATTATTTTTTTTTAATTATCATGTATTTTATTATCCCTAATAGTTGTCAATCTACACATATATTTTTAAATAAAGAGATGCATTTCTATTGTAAGAAACAATTGCTTCGCTTTTTGCGCCGTAAAATTTCTCTTTGAATTTCAACAGTAAATATATCGAATTATAAATAAATATATTCATGAAATAAATTTGCAAAAAAAGTTAATAAATCTCAGAAGGAGCCGGTAAACAGCTTCAGTGTCTGGCTTGGTGTTTAAATGTCGAAAGTTGGCGATATACAAGTTAATTTAAACGTTGATGAAATCTAGCTGAATCGGGTTCAAATAACGTTAAGTTACTGTGACAACGCCTAGCGTAGCCACTTTCGCACTGACGATGAAAAATAGCGTGTCTACCTTTCACATTACCGCCGGTGAGCGCACCTGTGCCGTCCTCCTCTGAAATGACACACTTAACTCTTATACTCCATTTTTATTAAAAACATAGTCACTAAAACAGTACACAGACATTCGTGCTTTTTTTTCGGATAAATTATATACGATACCCTCTGCCTACCAAGCTTAACAAATAAATAATAGATAACGTCAGAAAGACATCCGGACCTCTACCATTTGTCCGTCGAATATTTTATTGAGTTAAAAAAAAAAACCGTTCGTCATTTATTCATTCGGCTCGGGCGCGTTTAATTTGTTCAGGCTCTTTCATTACAACGCTCTCGATCCCTGACTCCTCTCACTTTGAGTTCTCGAAATTAATTCACTTTTCGTTATGGAATATGATTATATTATTTGATTCGAATTCGAAAGGGGGACAACTGTCGTCTCGGTTAACTGAATCATTTTCGCGGGTCGATTTACTTCGAAGGCTATTATTATGTACCGCATCTTATTATATACTTATCTGAGATAATGAATAGTGAATAGTGGTAACCATAGAGTCGTCAACAATCCATTTCCAGTGCCACTATTGTGCCAGCTGGTGAAGCTTTACAGTAACAAGATTTACTGATTCTGAAACACGAAAAATGCAACCGTTTTGTACCGTTTTCGATTTAGTTATGACTCCATCGGGTATGGAAACTCTACCACTACGTACGTAAATTTACTCGACTTCTTTTAACCAATTCTCTCAATATTGTCGATTCTGGTGATGGTTTAGTTTTAAACAGTTGCGGTTCAGTAGCAGTACAGTAGAGAATCCTGTCTATAGATGGTGGTTGAAACCCATGTTTCTATTTATCTATGGAGTTTGAAGGAAATCATCGAGATAAAACCATATCATTGTAGACGATTTTTTAATAACTACCTGGCTTATAAATTAATATACTATACAATTCTGTTATTACGTTATGTTTGTTTCTAGAAATATATCCTTCTCTGTGACATTCACATATTAAAAAAAAAAAAAAACAATAAAATAACTTTCGACTTCGACTTTGATATCTGAGAGTAGAGGTTTCTGTATGATATATGGAACATTCATTACAGTACTTTAATGAAACTTTAAAATGTTGATTTACTATGTTACCAGGGACGATAATATTTGCATTTTACGCGACAAGATATCGTTATTTCTACCTGCAGCAACTACGGTTGATGTATCTTTTGATTTAAATAATTTATGCGATGGTTTTAGTTTCCACATTACTGGCCACATTTTACAAAGATATTTACTCTCGTAATTGTAAGGTCTTAATGAAATTAAAATAAAACTTATTTAAGTCCAAGTAAATATGCTCTATTTTGATTTTTCGAACTGAACAAATTAAAAACAAAATGGATTTCTTTAATCTCATATAAATGTCTTTAGAAAGTTTGTAATGTTATAACAACCCATATAATCTTGCATCCGGTATTCCAGATAAAAGCTGTAATAGAGAAACATACGAATACAATAGTTACATCAGTTTACGGTGTTTTAGGGGCCTTCCATAAATTATGTTACGCGTTAACGTCCGCGAAGGGTATGGACAAATTGTATGTGACAGCGGGTGAGTGGAGTCCTATGTTCCGCTGACGTCACGTTTCAAAAACTGTATTTATGTTTTCTTATAATTTTTTCCTTCTTTATTGTTTAGTCGACTTTATCAAATATTTGATTTGATGTTAAATGAAATGTGGTTTTTAATTTCTGCTGTTTTAATTTAATCATTTTTAGATGTAACATTTTAAGATATGTGACGTCACAATTGGGTTCTAGAGTCACACACGTGACAAGCTGTGATAAAGGAGGGGAAGGGTAGTAAAAATTATGAAGTTTTTGTGATGTAATGAATGGATAACCTCTTATCTATTTTAGACGCCTACGAATATAAATTCGTATTTTCCCTGCTGATGATTTATCACCATCACCTTTAGAACTACGTTTGTATGAAGTAAATGCCGCAAGGATATCCACTTAAACAACAAATTTTCCAGTATATATTTATTTTTATAAATACAAGTTCTTGCAATAATTCACGTTATGGAGTTTTTGGAGAAGGTTGCATTCCAAATAAAACGTAGAAATAACTATTATTATTTTAATGTTCCAAAATGTGTACATATGATATCGTGTATACAGTATGCACTGTATGTGCATTGAAAGTGCACTACGTGTGCAAGCCGGGTCAAGACTGGCTAACTTATACATTACAATATGTAGCGCTGACGCTACAATATTTAAAAAAAATCTTTTTTTTAGTTTTTATTTCAATTTATAATTAAAACATTACAACTATACACAGTAAAAGCTTCATTTTCACGATTCCCGTATTTCTGATTTTTCAATATTCTCAGGCAAAAAAATCACTTAAAAAATTCGCGGTTAAAATTTTCTTTATTCACGTATTCATTTTTCTATTTTTGTACGTTGGAACGGAAATCCTATTTTTGTATTTACGGAACATATGTTCCGCCGAAAAACCTTCTTTTTTTTTACAGAAAAATAGATCAAATAAATAAAAGTGTTTATACGGTGAATATTCGCGTAAACGATGCCATTATTTAAGTTTTTATTATTCTTGTACGTAAAACTTTGAGGTAAGTGTAGTTAGCGATCTCGTAACGTAACACCGAGTTACGTAAACTTTACCAACAGGTTGAGCTGCAAGAACCGGCAACGGATGCGATCCATCATTCTCAACAATACAATAGACATAAGAAACTCTATAATCTTGCATATAATGTTCTTTGTAAGTTTCTTTTCAATTCTCCACTTCAAAATAAGATAAAGATGTTTGCTACAAATTTTAGGAAACAATAATTTCGTAACGCTTGTTCAGCAGTCGCGCTGAAAGAGAGAAAAATTAGGAGGACAATAGCAAATAAAGTAAAAGAAGTATTGACAAATATATACTACTCAAAACCGGTTTTCAAAATTCTCTAGTCTGTAGAATCTGTTATCATTGAGTAATATATGTCATAAATTTTTGAATTTTTAAAATTGAAATTAATTAATTTATTATAGACGTGCGAAGCCAAGCGGGTACTAGTACCAAATATATGTATTCGTTTTGATCGGATATAGGATTACTTAAGTTTTTAAACGCCCCAAGTCATGTTGACCATTTAAAGCCGGGTGCACACTCCCGCTGTAAACTATTTTGGAAACAAAGTTAATATTGTCTTGGTCGACCGTTGCGACCGATTTAACAAGTCTCGGTCGATTGCTTCGTATTTGTCGTGGAAATAATTACCAGGGGGTCTATTACATATTTCCATGGTTATTAGTTACGATATACATATCGTTTTGTACATACATACATACATATCATCACGCCTTTCTCCCGTGGGGGTAGGCAGAGATTACGTCCTTCCACTTGCTACGATCTTGACACACCTCTTTCGCTTCCTCTACTTTCATGAGCGCTTCCATACATGCTCGTCGGTTATGAGTACTTTTTACTTTTGTATATTAAACATTTTAGTTCAATCGCATTCCCGCTGGGGACGCTGCTGGTAGATATATATTATAAAGCAAACGATATTATGATGAATGGTATTTGTAAACTATACTGAAATGTAAACCACGTCTTCTGTGTAGAATATTTGAGATTTAAATTTACAATAATATAGATTCTGCAAAAAGAACCCAAAAAGTTTAATTTTTGATCTTTTTCTTAGCTTGAGCTAAAATATATTCATGGATAAGAATTTTTAAATATTATATTATATATTATTATAAATTACTACTGCTTTCATATGTTATCAAAATCAAAATCAGAATTTATTTATTTAATTTAGGCCCTAAGAAGGCGCTTATGAACGTCTAAAACACTACCACCGGTTCGGAAAACAACCCAGTCGAGAAGAGCGCAGGCGAGAAACTCGATCTGGTTCTTTTTTTTTTTAAATGTAATGTATATCATTTTTTTGTCATATAAAAAACTATACAAATCGTAGTCTTAATAATGTTAGTGGAAGCACAGAGATGTGGGTTAATTCCAGACATCACTATCGTTCACGTAATGCTCCACCCTGTAATAACCTTTTGAGATTAAAACTTGCTCGACATAGTACTTGAACTTATTGTCAGGTAAATCGGTAATGTTACTTGGGATCTTATTGTAAAACCGAATACTATTACCTATAAAGCTTTTATTACACTTACTTAGCCTAAAGCGTGGTTCCGGCCAACTTGTCTTTACTTCTAGTGTTAAAGTTATGACGATCATTCACTAGATCTAGCTTGTCTAAATTTTTACGAATATGCATTAAGTTATCGAAGATGTATGTATGTATGTTGTTGGTTAATGTTCCCCTACGGGCAGAATAAAGTGGAAAATTAATTAGGATATTCTATCTTGAATTTGACATTGTGTATCCGTGTCGGCGCAATAAATAGTCGACGTGAATATTATTTTCTACTTTCTGCTATCGTATTTCAAAGTTACATCTGGTATTCAGACACCCACAGAATATAATAAATAGCGACGATCAAGCGCATAGTGATGAACACGTCATAGTGACTCGCTTCGGCTTGCATCAGACACTATGCTGTTATTTTGAATCAAAAACAAATTGCTGAGTAAGTTTAGAAAGTGCATTATTTACTAAAATATTTTACATAAGAATATTACGTGTTTAAATTTACTTTATGAAATACGGAATACTAAATAGAAACGTAACAAAATACCAGTAACTAAAATTAAAAATAACGGCAGTAATAAATCACTTGTTGAACCCATTACAATCTAAACATAGAACACATTAATGGTTTTAGTCGTAATGTCGATTGTCGTGCGTCTGCGTCCGGCCTTATTTGTGGAGGGCTGTGCTCAGGGTTGCTAATTTTAACAACAACGTGTATTTTATAAATATTGATTCTTTAATTTATGTAAAACAGTAGATTTTTGAATTAATTCCACTAGAGAAACTTAAAACACTAAACCATAATATTTGTAAGTCGTATCCTAATCAATCAAAATCAAAATCAAAATTTATTTATTCAATTTAGGCCCTAAGAAGGCGCTTATGAACGTCTAAAACACTACCACCGGTTCTGAAGACAACCCAGTCGAGAAGAGCGCAGGCAAGAAGAACTCGATCTGGTTCTTTTTTTTTATCATTAATATAATATATATCATTTTTTTTGCCATATAAAAAACTATACTAATCGTAGTTTTTAGTGGAAGCACAAAGATGTGGGTTAATTACATACTATAATATTTATTTGATTTGATGTATATGGTTGTATTTTGTTAGTTCTGAAAAAGAAAGTGATTATTTCCTCGAAGGAAAGAAAAATACGCATTAAATTCCTCACGACGCGTTTATTTTTCCTACAAAGGTCCCGTAATCGTAACCGTGTTTTAGTATCAAATATTTGTAGGTTCGTTTTGGATTTCGTAAATAGTAGTATCAGTTTCACCATTATATTATAATTAAAACATAGTTTATTAATATAATATAATATAAATGTTGTCTGACAAAAAAGCAAACTTAAATCAGACATCACTAAAAAATAACAAGTACATATATAGAATTTTGATTGGATTTTAATTAAATATACTTTCAAATATGTGACATTCAATTTTATGTGATACAGTAAGTTTGTTGTGGACAAGAGAAGGGCAATAGAAATAATAAAACCGAATGTGAATTCTAAATTCCAGAAAACAGTTCGTGAAAAGTTCTAGTAAAATGGTGCATATTATGCCAATATTGACAGAATGCTAGATTTTGTTTATAATTCTATGCACTTGACATTGACAGAATATTAATTTTTTTAAAAGACCTCTACCTATAAATAACTTTATATATTTTAATTTACGCCCAGAACCCTTGTAGTGATTGATACTCGCGGTTAATTTATTTTTTTATTTATTTGGAAACAGGGATTCTAATGAACATACCGCTGTCAAAGGTCATAATTTGTGTGTCTTTTGGGATGAGGGATTTAATCAAGCGCTCGCGAGGTATTTGTAATAAAAGATTAATTTTGAGTGTTTATTTTTTTAAATATATTGCAGAGAAGTTATCTACAGGTATGGTGGTGAGTAAATAAATTACTACCATCTGGTCTATATAAATCACGCAAAAATATTATAACTTAGAAATTATTGGATACAATCATAAAAAATAATTTGTTAATAATGACAGATCAATTATGGGACACTAGATTGCTTCTTTCATTATTGTAGGTTTTAGAGAAATAGTCTGGATATAATTATTTATTCATAACAAAAGGTTAGGGTTGTAATAAAAAATAAAGATCTTGACACAGAAAATATTCATAAATTCGGAAACGAAAAAGTAATTACCTACTAACTTCGTTCAGTCTGATAGTTAATGTTATTTTAAATTTTTATTTTATCTACACATTCTTACATTTATATTATTTCGAATTTAATTATTAATTAAAACTTATTACATGTTACAAAATTAATATCTCTGTCTGTATGTGTACTGAATGATTTTCTTAAATCATAGATACGTTCTCTGGTATCATGTGGCTATTATAACGTGATGAGTTATTTGTTTAACAGAGCTGATGGATGATCGATGGTCAGTTCACCTTTTGATTTGATATTGAATTGGTCAAGCGCAGTGCCATCGTTTTGTAGTCTTATTATAAATAATGGTTGAAGACATAGCGTATTTGCTTTAAGTATTGTATAGAAAATATTATGAGGTTATAGTGAATCAAGTCGACACAAAATTAACTATCATTGCTTTGGTTACGATTCTATTAGTAATTGAATATTTAAGACGTACAACGGAGTTACCAATTATACAGAGAATGGAAACTATAAAACATAAACGTAGCCAATGAAATATCTAGTCGCATAATATAAACTTACATTCACTAAGAATATATTTTGAATATACATATATGATAAGAACTTTTTCACTAATAATATTGGATTAATTTATTTCATAATTTATTACGATTCATAGTCTCCGCGAACGGTTAATTTTTCTCACATTATATCGAGCTAGAACTTCAGGTAAATATAATATGTAGTGTTAAACATTCCCAAACAATCTGTCATATGTACTTTATGTCAAACTTACGGCATTAAGTTTATCATGTAAAAATGTAACGTGGGTACTAAGATCACATGCATGTTAAACTCCATGTGACCTAATACCTGAGGCACTGCCAGGGTTGGGAGAGTGCGAGGGGGTACCCCTCCCCAACTCGCGTTGCCCTCTGTAATTAACCACAAACAAAAGCGCTCGTTATTTAAGCCAGCAGGCATCATCCCGGCTGATTTTATTCAAGTTGTATTCATTTGCCGGTGCTTAGCGACTGTTTTATTTGCACAGGATAATTTACGGACAAACTGTAGCTCTGTACTACCTCAAATATATGTTTCGATGCCGCGTGGCTTCGCTTGTAAATTGCACATTTTATACAAATATCCACTGGATTATACATCTTTTAAGTATGCAACAGTTTGATAGTTATTTTTTTGTTATTTTCATTAATTGATATCCATATAAAATATTCTTACTTAAAACCTACACAGAAATTGCATGTATAATATGACTAAAGAATCATGTAAATCAATTCAGAAGTTGTGAAGAAGTGTTTTTCAACGAACTAACGGACAGACGACTTGTACATTGAAAAAAAATTAATTACATTTTATAATATCTCCTATAATATGACTAAGGTATCCCCTACTGTGACTGGTTCTCATTAAGTGATGCTATTTATTCAAGCAGAACATGGCAAATACGCCATTTGAGATTTTACACACATTAGAGATTAGTAGATGACTTAAACGAAAGATGTAATTGACATCTTTATAAAAATAACGATGTAGACATTTTAAAGCATAATATATGAGAGTTCGTCGCGTCTAGACTTGGCAACGTTGTCGAAATCTTAATAACGATGATTTATGAACACGTAGCTCAATCTATTTATACTATCTCCGTACTAACTGACAGAATTCAGGCTCGATTAGTTTTTAAACAAATGATTTTCCTCTAAGCAATATTCTATTTCTATAGTTTCAAATTAAAGAAACGACAACCCTTACTTTATTTAAGTCATAAATTATAATCATTAGATGCGCCGTCGATAAACAATATTTCGTATTTTTTTTAACGTTTGTGCCTTCCTTTTTCATTGAATTCCTGATTACTAAAGACTACAGATCGTGATAATTTTATGGGAATAGTTTTATTTGAATGGCTGTACCGCAATCTATTCATACCTATGAGCTAATGCAGAATATTGCAAGATAGGATATCAATATAAATTTTAAATTTTCGCGTTCTATATTTTAATGCAATTATTAACAGTATTAACAGTATTCACGCGTTACCTTTCCTTTTTCCTATCCCGACGTTTCGGCCGGGTTACACCAACCGTGGTCACGCGTGAAAAACTCGTTGTTAATTAATTGCATTTAGGATATCAATGGCTGTGCGAATCTTAGTTATCAAGCATGTTGGATCCTTTCTCGCTTACCTTTGATACTATATCATTGATCATCAGCTTTGTTAAATTGTCACTATCTTTCCTCCAGACGTAGTTGCTCAACACACAAACCAAAAGCGTGTGTACTCGCTTATCTATGGAAATCGTGCGGTCATATGACAGAGCTGTATCTAATGTTATCACACTAAGGTTAACCGTTAACGTTTACGCCAGCTACTAATTATTTTCCTATTCTTAATTTTTCTTGGTATTTGAACGATTTAAACACGCGAGCTGGTAAGTAATATAAAATTGGACTCTAAAGTGTTTAATCCCTTGAGCTTTCCATTCCAGCTTTCCATTGTTTTCCTATTGTCTTTCTATTGTTTCATTTTTATGGTTACTCGAGACATTAAGTATAGGCTCAATCAGGTTAATATTCATGTAGGTTAAATAGAATCGATTCATTTATTAGCGTCTTTAATTTTTTAATTTTATCCGCTCTAGGACCATAATATTTTCGTTGATATATTTTATTATTACTTTTTATAAATATATAAAATTAGCCCGTATGCGTTACAATACTATGGAAAGTTTGTTTTGTCAAATACCTTTGCAAGCTTACCCAGAACAACTTGCTAAAGTTTCATCCCAAACGGATGTAACGCATAGAAGATAAACATTTTAAACACTGAAATTAAATGTGTAAAATAGAAAAATAACATTACATTTTCCACCTTTCAATAGTTAATAAAAAATTTTAAAGTAATAATCCTCCTTGAAAGTGATACTGTTTTATTTTGCCACTCACGTTGGGAAATATTTCTGCGGTTAAGAAAAGATTAACTATTGAGGAAAATCAAGTATTTAATATTTGGAGTGAAGTTTTGTTGGATATTTTGGCAGGTATGTTGTCTAGAATGTCATGTAATAGTTCTGATATTTAACACTATAATTTTTAATTTAGGTTTTGCGCGACATAATTTGGTTATCTATATATCTATACTAATCATTAATCTGAGGGTTTGCCTATACATTAAATATTGGTTTTTACAAATTTTGTGACACATGTCTATTTTAGCCGTTCAGATGTTCAGTTTTAACTTAAAACGGTTTGACCGATTTTGATGAACTGTACACAGAATATCAATAGATAATATATAAATTTAATATTATTTTTAGAATTCGTGTAAAATGTAGTTAAAGAAAAAAAAAAAAAAAAAAAAAAATCTAAGCGTGAAGTTAATTTTTGTTAAATTTTAAGTGAGAGTGTCGCAGTTGGTGGACACGTGACCTGTCTGTGCGGGTTTTGCATAAGGAATGGCGGCTTTGCCGGTTGATACGTACTCCCATGCACCAGCGAGAGAGTTTATTCGTGCGCCTCGCTCCCTCCCCGTGCATTTCAATTCATTTCGTATTCGTCGCGCACTAACCACTGAATAATTTGAATTATGAAGTATTATATCATAGTCCTTGCCTGGACTTTATTGTATAGCTAGCTCTATATTCATACGATTTTATTTATGAATTTACGAACTGGACAAAACGAATGCATTTTATTTGATATTAAATAAAGCACAGTCTATGTGGGCCACGTCATCGTTTAGAATCGGCCTAATTACAAAGCTCAAAGTTACACAAAAACCAAAGTAACCGACATTGCCGAAAGAATTCCCGAACTTTAGTGGCAATGGGTTAGGGCAATGCCTAATGGCGCCAACGGGTTCTTGAATGGCTGCCGCATATCAAAATACGTAGAGTACGTAGGCCTACCAGAAGGTGGATGAACTATCTGGTGAAGGTCGTGGGAATCTGCTGGATGCGGGTGGTCGTTATGGTGATCTTTGTGGGAGACCTATGATCAGAAGTGGACGTCTTTCTGTCGAATGGATGCGGGGAGTCCATGAACGAAGACGACACCCGATAGATAAAAATCTATATATAGTTGTCATAATTATACAGGGCTACCTACATGTATCATGGCTAAAGGCTCTTGGTAGGTTTGCACGTAGGTACATTGGTTGATATCGGAACGTGACGCGTCGAAGCTCATAGTTTTACACAATGTGCGTGGTGGTTGCAACTTTGTGGGATATTCTTTTTTTATCTGACTAACGCTGTTGACCGGAAGGGTCTTAACAGCTTCACCGAACTTAGAGGCGAGCGTTTAAGGCACTCAACCCAGGAATAGTAGCCAGCACAAGAGCAACAAAATGATACGAATCTCGGCTTGATAAAAATTTCACGGAATTTGCCCCGAACTAATCGAACGTTTAGTAAACCTGTAAGGCAAAAATAACCCATGTACCTTATTTTTTTTGACGAGCATTTACGCACTACCCTTACAAGAACCCATGTACCCTGTGGGTAGTATGTGGAGTATGATGCTAGCGCATGCGGCGTCACTATCGCGCTGACAGCGGCTACAAGAGCTTTTCTAGTTGGAAATCGGAGCACGTCTTGTTCAACTCGTGGAGGGGGACCCCGAGTGTATGCGCGAGCAAAGTTACCCGAAGGATATTGAAACCCTACTAAATTAAGTAAAATGTTCTTATGTTTAAATCGTCAATAAACAAAAAAATAAATTTACTATTTCAACTTTTATTAAACAAATAAAAAACTGTTTCAAATATCAACAATTTTAATGAAACCATAATTTAGTAATTTACATTTAATATCGATTATATGCACGATCTTACAAATTTCTTTGTTTCAAATCTCTTGCCACACATTATTAAAACTACGGAAAAATATAATAATTAATGTATTAGTACTGAAACTTGTAACTATTAGAGTAAGTAGGACCTAAGTTATATTTCAGTGACTTAATAATTCAACATTCAGTTTCAAAACTACCTTCAGTGCGCTTATCAGGTTTTCGCAGTAAGCTCCACGATATATTATTGTCTTCTGTGTGGGAGGAGGGGGGGAGATGTGATTTTGTTCCACCCTTACGGCTATCATTCATGGTATTTGTTATATACAAACCGATGTTTGGTACATTTATTATACGTATTATAATAACATGTGGAAATTCAATAAACCCCGAAATGGCGTGGTTAAACCCGAGAACCATTGTCGCCACCAACAATGATAATCGACGGGCGGCACATAATATCCCAAACCCTAAAAGGGTCGGTGTAATGGAGCAATTGCCGGTTAATTACGTGTAGGTACCGGGGCCGGAGCGACCGCGGCCGGCGCGATGTGAGGCGAGCCTCCTTTTTGTGAAGAGTTAACGATATTTAACGCCGGTCGAAGATACCTGCTTTAAGTGTTTGTTTTCGGATAGTTTTAGGTTTCAAACGTCGCGTCAAGTGGGATTGATTTACCAGTACGTGTGAGGATTCAATAAGTTATTTGAATTACAATGTGTTAATAATTGTTAAATTTGCTTATGAAACAAGATTGACAAATAAAAAAAGAAAAATGACATTATATATATCGGGGCAAAGATAACTAACACGTGCACGTGTGCCGATTGTTATTAATACGGCCGCTCTGTCGGCGTTATGACATTTTGCAGCTGAGTGCATTTAGAACTCGCCCACAAAGTTCGGTGAAGCTGTAAAGGCTCTCCCGGTCAACAGCATTAGCTAGGTTAGAAAAAAAAGCATTCCGGCTTCCTGAATGAGCCGTCGTACAGCACTGACCTCTCTGGGATATTGTGGCGCTGCTCGTGGAATATACGAAGCTTACCAGTTGCTTGTGAAATTTTCTTTCGAAGACCCAAACATGTGGCGTCATCATGAAACCAACAATTGTGACGTCACCAATGCTGGCATCACATCTTTTAAAAGCACTACGGAGGTCCCTGATTCATATCATTTCAAATGAAAGTGTTTAAATTTTGTCGAGGAAATGATATTTCAATTTACTCCCATCCAAACGGGTTAGTAACAACTGTGGGGGGACTACCCTAGGGATTTTGTGCTCGACTGGATCTCAACCAGCGCACACATGGTGAAAAACACATCATAGTGACACATTAAAATACGTCGCATTCCGAGGTCAGTAAGTGTATATCCATAAAAGACTTTACCTGTGGCGTGGTAAATGGAGTTACACATTATGTTAATGTTCTTGGACTGAACTTTATTTGATATCAGGTGTACGTTGACATCAGGGGGCGACGCGGTGCTTGCGAAAGCCACCCCGTGTCGCCCACATCCCAAATGCAGCGGATGGTCCCGGGGTATTTCCGGGCGCTTCACGCCCGGGTGAGTCCCACACTGGCACGGAACTCGTCACTCCATGCCCCCTTACCTATTGTATTCGGGGACCTCGGTCTCACTAATACAATAGGTAAGGGTAGTGCGTAAATGCATTTCCCCCCGTCAAAAAAAAAGAAAAAGGTGTACGTTGACATGGAGCAGTCTCTCCGTACTTCTCAAATGAGGACCATCGCACAGCTCTAACGTCCTTTATGGAAGATGTTGTTGAAATATCTATTATTAGGAATAGGTAGATGAAATAATACTGTAAAAGATTTAAGAAATCCCAAATAATTTTGGAGGAGTATTAGGGAACTACAAAAAAAAAAACGCATCAGATGAAATGCAGTTATTTTGCCAATCCTGTATGAAAATAATTAATAGCATGAATAAAAAAATTAGTAATTAATTTGTGAAAATATGATGTATTAAACGATTAAGCAATACGTATTACCTAAGGACTAATTGTTTGGCGGTTAGTTTAGAACAGTACAGACTCGGGGAGTAGGAAGGTGTCGGCGCGAGGGTTAATTTTAGCTCACTATCGACCTGTCTCGATACAGTTCAATTGGATGCGTATTCGTTTATACGAAACCGTTATTGTTATGATAATTTACGATTATACTAATAATGATATTCGACAGTTTACAACAATAGTTTAGTTTAGAAAAAAGAAGAGATAAAATTATAGAATATGTTTCTACAAGTTTCTACAAGTTGCAACATCAAGACTATATGGGGGATGCATTAACACCCCCCAGCCAAACTCTATTAGTTTTTGTTGAATGGGTAAATATGTGTATGGTCTAGTGTTAGCCCTTTCTATTGATCAATTCCGGCCGCTTTCTTTCAACTTTTTGGTTTAATTTCATTAGTTGTTGGTAGTAAAGATCTGAATCAATGATTATACCATTTACCGGGCATCACTATGGAAACGATTACAATCCGGACTTAAATTACGGGTAATCTTGTATTAAATATTGGTGTCCTACTTTTGGGCTTATTTACAAATATTATTGATTTTTAGAAAGTCTGTATAAAACTCTCCGAGATTCATCGACACGCATTCTGCGCTAAGTTTTGAAGAGCTTTTTCTTATATTCTAGAGGATAACTTCAGGACTTAGTTGACGCTAAGCCCTCCTGAAACAGATGAAACGATTATAATACCTTACGGGATGTATGGCGGTTATATCTAGTTCGATCTTTTAAAGAGCCTGTCTCTTTGAGTAACACATTAAACGTAGAGAAAATGACTCTCAAGTAATTTACTTGAAAATACTTATATATCACTTAGCAATTGATAGGTGGCATTAAGTGTGCTGATTCATTTGCGTACCCATTAACATTAATCTACATCAAGTCTCTCCAAGAAGGAATCTTTCTAACAGTTTGGAAAGAAGCTCCAGTTATGCTTTTGTTAAGTTTAAGTTAGAAGGCAAGAAAATATTGATTGCCTAACAAAATAGTGCATAGATAATGAAATGTCACTCAATGTTGACAAATGTAGCTATGTCTATTTCTCACGGGAAAAAATTTAAACTGCGCCCTTCTACAATATTAATGGTACTACAGTGAAAACCTTTGATTCCATTCGGGACTTAGGAATAATACTCAATTCTAAATTACTATTTAATAACCACATTGTTAAAATTGTAAAAAATACTTTTAAGATTTTGGGACTTCTATTGAGGAATATTTAGGAGTTAAGTACACTGACTAAAATTCTTTTATAAAACTCAATTGTTAGAACAGAACTGGAATACTGCAGTACCGTTTGGAATCCGCATTATGATACATATAAAAAAAGTTAGAGGGCGTACAGAAAAGATCAATGTGGCATCTAACATACTAGTATAGTCAAAGTCTCGTCAATAAGCTCAAAACTTATTCGGGTCATTTGCAATGTTTTAAAATAGCAACCCTTAGTGATCGACGACAAATGCTAGATTCGATTTTTCTGTACAAATTAGTAAACGGCATTTTGGCCACTTCTTCTATCAAATATCGAAATAACTGTATCTTCCAGAATACCACGAATAGGGAATTAAACACCATTTAGTGAAAAACGATCTCGCACAAATCTGGGTCACTTTTCACCATTAAACAGACTTATGAAACATTATAACGCTGCATCTAAAACTAATAATAATATAGATATTTTCTTTAACGCTGTAGCCACCATTAGGAGGTCATTTTCTTGTTGCTAATTACTTATCCCTTTCTCTTTTGTTTTTGTAAAACTATTTGCATCATCATCATCATCATCTCCCTACCCTTTTCCCATTTTTATTTGGGGTCGGCGCAACATGTCTTCCTCTTCCATTCCTCTCTATTTGTTGTCATCTCCGCATTCACTCCTTTTCTACACATATCATCTTTCACACAGTCCATCCATCCTTTCTTTGGTCTCCCCCTTCCCATGTAACCGTCCACATTCATATCCAATACCTTTCTTACAACATTCTCTTTCTCCCTGCGCATCACATGTCCATACCAGGATAAACGACCGCCTCTTAACTTGTCTGTTATTGGTGCCACTTTCAAACTTCCTCTAATATATTCATTCCTAATCCTGTCCATTCTTGTTACCCCACACATCCAAAAAAAACTATTTGTAAAACTATTTGCATACGGCTGTTATTATTTTTATTTACTCAAAATTGCTGTTTTAAAATTAAAATTTTAACAATTATTTTTCTCTTTAACCTGTTTTTTTTACTTATTATACAATACAATACAACACAATGATATTTACTGTGTATGCCGTCGTTCCCTCTAATTAGAGTCACGTCTTAACTAAAGTATGGAATTGTGTTTTGTATTTTTGTACGTATTGGTGTGAATTCTGTTAGTGACCTATATAAACAAATAAAAATGGAGTAAAACATAAAATGTAATATGATAAAACTGAACTATTTAGATTTAAATGTTTTAGTTTGAAAATACTTATAGCACGACACGTTTTATTATAGATCACTCACAAAATTACAGTCCCAATGAATATCAACTTTTATAATTCAAAAGAGAGATGCACTGCAGGATCTATACATCAATAAACCACTGCAGTGAGAATTGTCAAAAGTGATACATTATTAATATTCGATTTAATTTGTTTCAGGTATGAATCGTATATACATAACAGAGATATGCTCGCCTATTAGTGTGATATTAACCAGGTAAGATACTCTCGAAATATCTGTGTTGTTATTGACTTGACTGACATTCTTTAAGGCGTATGCCTGTTTAATTATAACCCCAGTGTTTAAAATATTTTACCTAGCTTATGAGGTTATTCTCGAAGCTTTTTTTTCATTGGAAGCTCGTTATAAATGTGTATTATGGACTAACGTCTGACTGTGTGCAGGTCTGTTGTAAAATTATAACGCGCTTCATAATAGTACAACGTTGAATGAGCTCTCTTAGGCGTCGATACATTCACAGGTGCTTGTAAGGATAACAATAAATGCGTTTAGCAACAAGGTTATAGTTTACTCATTTTTTACTTTGGATTCGAACATTTCGAACTCATACTCTTTGTAGAGACATCTTATTAGAATAGAAGGCATAAGAGGATATGCTAGTGGTGTTTATTCCATACAGACGTAATCCCCTGTTTCCTCTCTGGATAGCATTATGGTAAATATCTTTATACCAAATAATACATATCCACCACCGCCATGCCAGTACGGTTTTCCACAAACTAGTTATTGTAGAAACCAGGAGCCTTTGAAAACGAAATAAATCTCGATTTTTACCGTCATTTTCAGACGTTCATCAAACTAATGTGATGGACAAAATTTAAAAAAAGCAAAACTTACAGACATAGCCAAACTCTTTATTATTCTAAAACTGAAAAAAAAAAACAAAAAATTAGTTCAGTTTTGGAGGAAGGAAACAGGATACCACAAAGTGATATTTTCGTCTATTTTGCAGAGGTAAAGTCAGCCCGAGCTGCAGTTTTCCCTTTCGTGTTTTATAATTCTTTCTTTTGGGCCGCAACGCGATAGCAATAGATTTCTGAAATATCTACTTTTTCGACCGCATGCCCTATTACTTGAAATCTCCCAGTTTTCATAAAATAGTCGATTTTCATTTATGGAATAAATACTAAAATTGCCCATATAAATGTCTGATTAACATGTCGATTACCCATAAAAATGAGACAATAGGAAAATAATGGAAAGCTGGCGTAAACGGTAGGTTAGTGTTCAAGGGGTTTAAAAATGATATTAGAGTTTGCGCATTAACCTATAAGTCGTTTTTGTCTATGAAACTCAATTATATGACTGATTAACACGTGGAATGCATGTCTATTTATACTTAATATATTTCAAAAATAACATTTCCAAACAAATCTTGCCATATGTGAACTAGGTTAAATAGATCAGAACTGGTTCTCACCGGTTGAAACATTCACGGCAAACACCGAAGATACACAGTTTCCAATTACCGGACAAGTGTATATAGAGGGGGGAGTGGGTTTAATCCGGTTTAAATAAAAATCTACGGTTATTCTTCTGTTCGCGTCTGTTGCATTTAAATTGGTTTCGCGATTCAAATTTATGAGCGGGTTTACGTGTCTTTAATTGTTTGTTGGTTTTGTTTAACAGTGAGCTTCTTAAGAGGATTTATTTTTCACTTAAACTTTAAGCATTAATTGTGTAATAAACCTTGAGTGTATTAAATTTACCAACAAAGGTAATATATACTCTATGTTACTCACTGATAATGATACTTTTTATATTTGAAAGAATCTTTAAGTTTGTTTTGTAGTTTATGAGTTTATTTAGAACAAACAAAAACATAATTTTATCTCATTATACAACAGTCTAGATATATTATTAGGTGTTCAACTAAATTACAAATTATACGTCTCTATCTATTTCTAGGTTAGGTCATACTTATATTATTTCGTTACTTCGAGCAATACATGAAGCAATTTATACAATAAAATGTATAGGAGCATTTTTCACGTCACCAAATAGTTTATAAATATAATATAGTTCGTGCTTAATCAATTTCCATATTCGTTGGTCTACATGAAATAATCTATAAACAATTTCTATAGTTATTTAACTAAATACTTCTGCTAATTCAATTATCATTATTATCGCATTATTGAACTAATCAAATCATCTGAGCTTTAGCTCGTGACATAAAAAAATCTCAAACATTTTTTAATTAGCAATGCAATCCATAGCGGTTCGTATGTTTTAGTATAAAATAAATAAAAAGATGTACGTAGAAAACAAAAACCTTATAGCGTTAGTTTTTTGAGTCGAGCGTGGTTTGGCTTCGAAGTCCCGAGTGCTCAACCGGCGCGGAAGCGACTCGACCGAAACGCGGTTGGCGCTGCTAGTGAATTTTTAAAAAGATTATTTCAGAATGGTCCCGGCAGTAATGGCGGACCACCGCCATCTTGTAATTACTGAGCGAAACTATGTCAGGGGTTTCAAGTTTATGACGTGATATATAAATACACATATTAATTTACATATAACAATACATTTAATGTTATCATAGATTTTTAAATTCGTAGCTGATTTTTGATTATTGTTTAGTAAAAGTGTAGGAAAGAAACTTTCTCTATACTAGAGCCTACTAAACTAAGAAGGTTTCCGAATCCCATTAATTTTTAACTTTGTAATTTTCTAAGGAAAACAAGTAGGTATATACTTTTACAAATTTATAATCATAATATAAAAATTATAAATACGCTTTATAATATGCAAATAACATTATACCTAGTAGGTATCTTCTTCTATAACGTCTCCAGGTACCACAGGTTTCCCCGTATCGCCCCCATCCCAAATGCAGCGGACGGCCCCGGGGGGTTTTAGTGGGTATTTCCGGGCGACTCTCGCCCGGGTGAGTCCCACACTGGCACGGAGCTCGTCACTCCGTGCCCCCTTATCTATTGTATTTGGGGGACTCTGATCCCACAAATACAATAGATAAGGGTAGTGCGTAAATGCATTTGCCCCCGTCAAAAAAAAAAAAAAAGGTACCACAGGTTTCCAATGGAAGAGATAAACCAAGTAGATTTTTTACGATTTTAATATGTTGCTACTTTTCTCTGTTAGATTTTTTATAGTATTTTTAGTCGTATTGTTCTCAATATAGTTAGTCAACCAGCAGAATGCACCGACTTAAATGTTTAAAGTATTAATTTTGTACTATCCCTTTTTACATTTACATTTCTAAACATATTTTTTTACTAGTACACTCATACGGTATACATTAGAAGTGAAGATTAGGACATATTTAGCCGTATATATACGCAATGTTATATAATAATTTGTTATTACTACTTACTCTATAGTATGAAATCAGCTTTTATCGACGTCATTCAGTTGATGGTAACCGTGCAGGCACAGATTGTAACATACATTTAGTTGGGAACGTTCTGAATTCATAGCGCCACAAGCGATGTCGTTAGAGGAAATTGTGTCGTTTTTACTGGCCCATAGCCGTTAGTTCAGCCGCAACAGGTGACTGCGACACAGCCGTAAAAACTTTCACCCCTTTACAACTCCTTCCCCGACGGAATACAAGGGAGGAAACTCTTTAAAAACAATTCCAAATTGCCAAGCTTTTTAACCCGACCCTCATTTCGAAAATACTTTGTAATTTCAGCGACGGTAATGATCGACAAAATCGTTGAGAATCAAATTCGAACGAAACGAACTGTTTGTTAATTAATGGCAGGAAACAAAACTGTTATATTATTGGTGTTTTCAGTGCGTTTCATTTGTTCAGTACTACCTTTGGCTATTTAAGACTACGAACAAAACAGGTTTATTTATTTATTTATTTGGGAAACAAACAGTACATTACGCTTAAAACTAAATACATCATATATTCAATTTTCATATTCCAACAAAGTTTTCACGTATTTAAAGTCAAACTAAGTACATTTTTACAAAACCATTTTTTCGAGAGAGTTTCTTATATATATTTTTGGAATTACAACAAAAAAGATGTTTTGCGCTCTTTAAATAAACAAATATTAAGATAAATAATTTAAAAAACCACAATATTCGTTAATTTATAACATAATAAAACACTGGTTTACGAGTATACACTATCAGTTCTCCATGACAATTGTGAATTTAGTTTTTCTATTACTTTCATTTATTAACAAATAAAGAGACATTTTTTTACTTACTTATTGTCAAAAGTGGGATCCTAAATACTTTGAAAGTTTTAAATTAATAATATTTAAAAACTAACTTAGTCCCCCGAACAAGGATTGGGTCTTAGTTGAGGAAAGTTCGTCGTTCCCTTGAAAATTACCTTACGAGTTATCCGCAAAGGATTCCAGGGCCTTCCATAATATCTACATGAATGTAAACTTTCATATTTCCCAAGTTCTTAACACATAATCTTTATTAAAATCATTTTTTAATTACTATTCAGTAAGTTATTCAGTAACTTGTTTTTGTTAATGCAACCAACCGCGTTTTAATAATACTTACTGTAGGACACTAGTAATGTACCGCGTCACCATTCAAAGCAGTAATCATTATACGTTGTAACGATGATGTTTCAGCTGGTCATGCGGACGAATTTCGCATTGACGGCTGCAGGTTGGAACCCGCTTATGCAAATCGATAATGAGCCTGAGCTTTTTGTAAAGAATAGTTGTAAGGAAATCATAGCATCTCCTAATAATCCCTGCTAGGTAGCTATCACCCTCAAGTTTGAAAACCTATCGCCAAAAACCCATAGGTGTGTTCCGGCTGTATCACTTGAGAGTCAGTACGTATATAGGCGTAGTGTATTTACCATCCTAGAGCACATCGTCACTTTCATTGTCACATCTATTACAGTCTGCGCCTATACAGTATTAATTCTTGGAGATCTTTGGAGGAGACCTATATCTAGCAGTGAATTAATCTCAAAAGGTTATTACAGGGTGGATCATTACGTGAACGATAGTGATGTCTGGAATTAACCCACATCTCTGTGCTTCCACTAACATTACTAAGACAACGATTTGTGTAGTTTTTTATATAAAAAATGAAAAACAATTTATAAATAAAAAGAACCAGATCGAGTTTCTTGCCGGTTCTTCTCGACTGGGTCGTTTTCCGAACCGGTGGTAGTGTTTTAGACGTTCATAAGCGCCTTCTTAGGGCCTAAATTGAATAAATTAATTTTGATTTTTTGATTTTGGATGTCTTTCGGTTGAATGGATATATGGATGGATTAATGTGTAATTTTTTGGCAATACTCTAAAATTCCTGATTACGAAATCCTATGATAAAATCGTCCTATAATTTATCACATGAATAGAGTCCGAAGCTTAATCGACAGTAAGTAAACTGCGTGTCACCGTCCCGGTCGACGGTCTATCTCTCCACTTTCTCCACTGACAGCTTGAGCCAATTTGGACGTTTTTCGCGAGTCACAGGTCGGGTCAGTTTGGGTGCCCGTCAGGAATTTCTAATGAACCTTTCTCGCCCTACAAGCGACACCTAACGGTCTCGGAATTAACTAATCAGTCGGGAAGTTGAAGTGTTCTTAATTCACCATCTCTGGGTGTTCGATTGTTTTGAAGGTAGAATTATTTCACCGTTGTTTGTTGATCACATAATGTTTCTTGGTTTTTTTTTTTGTAGTGAACTACTTTAGAATTATGATAAATTACCGTAAGATTATTTTTTAATATTATATTAATAATAGTAGTTATTTATTCGTTATTTTCTTAACCTCAAAAATAATACAAGACACTACACTCCTCTGATACCGATCGACTGCACCGCCACGATTATATTTTACTCCATACAACTTGTTTCTTTGTTACAATAACAAAAAAATCATTATCACATAATTAATTACTAACGTATTTAGTATTACGAAATATTTAAGAATCTATCATTTTGCAACTGTTAAAACTTGTTGTCCGGTAAATCGGTAATGTGCTTTGGGATTTTATTGTACCGTGCGTTTTTCGTGTTTCGTGCGATAAATAAATCACTAAGAGTTTATTATTTGTGTTTACGTTTATTCATTTTTATCTTTGCGACTGTTTTTCCTTACTTTTTAAAATGTGATAAAATGTAAGATTAATTCGTAAAACACGAAGATATTTTTAATAACGGCGCCATATTAGACTACGATTGATCTCTTTGTTAAAATCTCACAAATGAAATATTCAATGTAAGTAAGATAAGGAAAGGCAAAAACGATATTTCTCCCTCAGTTCTGTCCCCAAGGTGTTCACGATTTTATACGCATTTGCCGAGCGCGTCCCTCTACCTGTTAACGAAGTGAACGCCGGATGGGAAATTTGAAATGGAAAATCGTGAATATCTAGCGACACACGTTATCGCACGAGTTCCAAATTTATTTAAGATATATTGTTTTAACTGGCTAGGTGGCGCAGTTGTATTACGGTGCGACTGCCTTTCTGAGGTCTCGGGTTCGATCCCCGGGTCGGGTCAAGTGGTATTGGGTTTTTTTCTTTACTCAGTATCATCCCGGAGTTTGGAATTTGTGCCCGATATGGCGACAGGCTCGCCCCCTGTCACATCTGGGACGGAACTAAGCTCGGCGAAATGTGGGTGGTGTAGTTCGCTATTTCACCTCTGCCTAACCCTTCGGGGATAACAGGCGTGAGCTTATGTTATGTTATTTTGTATATCTTTGATGTGACTTTTTAAGCCATAAAATTCCTTTAGTTAATTATCGATAACTCACTGGTATTTTTAGTTATTAGTTACCCTTTATTTCAGTTTTATGGGCGTGATAATAAAGTTACAATAGAATAGCAAAGTGTAACAAATTATTCAAAAAATTCTTGAAATTCTTACAAAGTGTTATTTGTGAAAGACAATATTTGTTCTGCAATTGATTTGGAACAAGAAAATTATAATTTGTATTATTTTTTCAAATCATTTAATAATTCGACTAAAACTTCAGTACCAGAATGTTCACTTATGATCTTATCTAAACCGTTGAATACCTAAAATTCATATGATAATATAATTAAGTATTAGAGTGATCTATGTGGTTGAAGCAGCTGATGTAAACACATAAATCATGTACATAATATAACTTCAGTCCCTTAAACGATCTAGTACACGTAAGAAAAAGTTAATATGAACTATAAATTAAAAGAAATCCACCTGTCACATATACAGTATGTTGCAAAAACTAAAGAAAGTCGTTGAGACAAATGATGCAAAAAGCACAAGCTGGGACCAACATGGCGGCGCTGTCAAATTATAGTTAGACAAATGAAGCGCTATCGCTTAATCGTTCCGTTTTTTGACGCGATCAAGGCTTCTGCTTGCATTCCGCGTTTCAACAATTTCGTATGCATTACGTGCTAAAATGACAGCATTGTAAATAATATTTTTCTTCTATTAAATTGCTAATGCAATTAAAACGTTTGCGCTAATCCACATAGATTTGGTAAATTGTATTAATTTCGATATGCTCCTTTGCTGCCTCTCAATAAGTAAGGCATTATATTTAATAAATAACAAAAATACAGAAAAAAGTAAATTTTCAAGATCCAGTTTGATGTGATAAGTTTAAAGACAAAATACACAATCTAATCTTTTCCTTTATCATTTGGATTCTTGCAATATTATCAAAAGAAAGTGCACATTCACCTCCAAGATGGTAGCGGGAAATATCAAATTAGAGTGAAACAAATAGTATTCGTTATTACATAGCTTGCTCTGTCTTTCTCAATGTTCATGGTTGAATCTACTTCACAGCAGGATTCAATTGCTTTTTTCGGATAATTCTAAGTTCTAAGATATAGTTTTCAAATGTCTAATGTTGAAGAAACAGGTCACATCAACACTACACTCAGTTACGCAGCATTTATAATATGTAATATTCGATACTATCTCCTAATATTCGGTCATAAAAAAACAGACGCTGGAGCTGCGTCAGATCTTAATTTCCAGTTCCAACTAAACCGCTTAATTTGAATAAAATAGAATAATAATCCTCTCATTTAACAAAGGATGTTTGGATCGGTTTCCTGGAGGGCTATAAGACACCCTTTCCTTTTTTGAAAAACTAAATTAAGTTTGATATTACACAGACTTCATAAAATATCAATTTACCCTATCGAACGATAAAGCGCCCTATTTTGTCTGACACGATGAGAAAAATTAATTCGTCTAACCTTTCAACAGGTCTCGGGTACTTCTAAAACACCTACTTGCAAACTCGCTCTATTATTTAGCACCAACCTGTATATTATAGGTATAAAGTACGAAATCCGATTACAACCCATGGTAATAAGGTTTAAAATTGCTTAAAGCCGATGGCGGTTGATTCGTCTTTTGACTCGAAATTGAAACTTTAGCCATTTTGAGGTAAGAACAGAGTATTAGTTCGACAAGTTTAGGTGGTTTTCGAGTTATCTCCGCCGTTTAAGGGGTAACAGGTGAATGTAAACTGTAACTTCATCGTGTAGAGTGCAATTTCCTACGTAGAGTGTCAGAAAGACAAACAATGGTATTGTGCGCTGACACGTCCATGATGTTTTCGCGTTTGTTTTAATTTGAAACTTATTTTCGGTTTTCGTTTAGGCCGTTTGTACCTTTGTGGGTGAAATTATGCTTTTTATTACGTATACATGGCGTTTGTAAGAATAAAGGTGCACTACTTTCTTTTTAAGCTGTACTTTGAATTTGTATTATTTCAAACCTTAACATTCTCTACCTTTGCTTGTAAAAGCACTGTAACTCCGTCTGTCCGTCCAAGAGCTTATTTCACAACTTCGGAATCACCGACGCAATTTACAAAATTCTTTTTTAAATTACATAATCTTTATTTTTGGTACCTATTTAGTTTGTTAATCAAATTATACGTTAGACGTAGCGTGGGTAGGCCCCCCACAAGGTGGACTTATACTATCAATTATCATGTATGTGATATACGCTTAGTTGTTATGTAAGATTCCTCATCAGTAATGTCTTTTTGTACAAATTGTAAAATCAGAGCGCCTAAACTTTTCAAATAGCAAATACATCTGTACAGGAATGACAATATTTTTCATCAGGCGAAAAACGCTTTATACAATATGATGTGTGAAAGGCATTAAAACAGTATTATAACTGATTGAAATGGGATCTAGCATAGTCAACTTTTAATGTATTCTGATACCCCACACACCTTTGTCTGGAATGATTAATAAACTTCATTATAAAATATACATTATAATAAAATAATTTGTCATTAATCATTTTATATGGAGACGCCATTTTCTTGTTTACCTGTGTTTCAACGCAACCGATACGAATCAGTTGTACCAATAAACTTGTTAATTAGTCTGTTTATATAACAAACAATATACATTTAATTAAATATTGTTTATGTACTGTGTTATGATTTAATTTCGTTAATATCTACATTGAAATATATATACGAGTATACCTAATTCCGAGGCTCTATTATTAATTAGGTTCTTAAAGAACAACACCTAAGATAGATAACAGAATATTTTGCATGTGATATAATTTTTATAAAAGCAGAATCATTTTCTTTTCGCCTTCTTTTTGATAGGTGTATTATAACTAGTACTTAGTTTAGATAGTTACCTAATCTTAAAAAATTCAAACCACTGGTTTATTTTCATAATTAAGACAGTAGTAAACTTATAGAAGTATCCTGCATCCACAGATGAATGCAAGATGTCATTTCACCGAGAGGTAGCCATGCGTATAATCCACAGATTTTAAATTTTCCTTGTTTACATTTAAGTAATTAAAAAATCTTGCCTGTTTTATATACCACAAATTGTTTCGATTTGGAAATTGACAGAAACTGCTCATTGCTTGCTTTCTACGGTATGTAGCAATCAGATAAACACCTTATTTGAAGTCACCACTGCAGTCTGCTTCTATCCTTGTATACTTCAAAAGAGGCCGCAGTCCTATCTGAGGTCATCATTAATACTCCTAAGAACTCAGTCAGAACATCCTTCAGACCGACATATATAAGTGCAAGCAGATATGCGTACATACAGCGATGTTGCTTTCATAGACAAGACTTTGTTCTGCGTTTATGACTTGTATTACTATCAACTTAACTTAACTAACTTGTTATTGAAAGTATTAAGAGAGCATGGCGTAGCTGTATGTAGATAAACGCTGAAACCTTTCAATGTTGTTTGTTTGTATTATGCGAGTGAGGAAATACCGTCAAAGTCAAATTGTAAACGTTTAACCAGGGCCTATATATTTATTTGGGTCCGTTAATCTCATGTTAAATACGAGAGTCCGGGCCCAATGTACAGCAATTTAAACGAACATGTTTAATCCGCCCTTTGTAATGACCCAACTTAGGGCGGACCCTTCGAGCTGGGCTCGAAACTTTTTTACGTAGCCACTTCGGAATTTATAATTGTGTGAAGTTTTTTGCAATTGTTTTTATGAGTGGCCTCTTTTTTGAGATTTTTAATTTTAATTGCAATGCTCATTAGGATATTTCATTCGGTATCGGTAGAGATGTGTTTGTATATTTTAGATATTTTTTAACGTCATACAGCTTGGTGTGGGCGTAAGCTTATTTCTTACAATGTAACTTACTATGAATTAATTACTGAATCAACTATACTGAGAACTGCAATGGGAACCGTGTGACTTGAATGCTCTGTGACCGTTGCGGAGGCTGTGTAATATCTGAACCGACTTCGATGATCACTCGTCATAATATAATCTATCCTCATCAACCGCGAAAACTGGCGTGTCAGCGCCGACGTCTGCGTAACCGCCGTCCCTACCGCCGAGAATGTGCGGTAACTTTGCTTCTGAACAGACTCCGAGTTCCCGTCCCATGGCGTTCCAAGACGTGCCTAAATCCCCAATGGATGAGGTTCCTGACATCGCTTCCTGTACGATACAGTGACACTGGATGCATCTTAACGTATGTGTGTATACGCACAACACTGCACACACATAATTAAATCTTAGCTAGGATGAAATCCTGCAGAATTTTTTACTCAGGTACGGACGAGGCGAGGTTATTATCATTTTGGTTACATTTTTGGCTGAGTGATTAGATTAGATCTGTAATAGATTCAATATTTTATATTATGTGATAAATTATCTAGATTGTCGAATGAAATATAATACGGGTTTAAATAAATGATATATCTGTATTTACGTAAAAAAGGTTAAAGTATCCGAATAACAAGAGGCACGCCGTTATGTACATACTGGGAACGTATGTATTAACAAACATAATATATTTCGTTTCTACCCTACATTTTCATAACAATCGATGAGAGTGTATTTATAACTTATTATATTATATTTTCTTATATAATAACGCTTAATATTTATAGATTTCAACAAATAAAATAATTGCATGCATATTAAAAACATACCGTTTGGTCGATTATTAAAAAAATAAAATGTTCACAATTCAATCGCGTCACGTCATCTCATGTTAGTTTCTTTATTCTGTTAAATATTTAACTTTTTGTATTACTGATAGAAATATTATCCTTCCAGTGTGGAATAGAAAACGCCACACCTCCCCTCTACCCCCACCCTCTGTACACACGAGTTGCTCGGTAGATAACAATCTTTAATTTACAAAAAGCCCTTACAAACGAAAGCTCTGTAAATAAGCTGGATTACTCTGATTGTCATTGCACAAAACTTGAGGTTTTATATTTAACTGGTTCTGCCAACGACATAATCGTATTTAAGCGGAACGGACGGGAAAATTATCCGATCTCTCTAACCACAGATAAAGGAAAACAGTTCGCTCACTTCGTACGAATGATGAACCTACATGAACCGTATCATGTGCAAAGATTATTTATTTATTGTGTGCGTCAAAGTTAAAAAAAAGTATTGTTAAAACGTGAGAGAGATAGTTGATAACAACTCTTTAGTATACTAGCTGCTCTGCGCGGCTTTACCCAGGCAGTTCCCGTCCGCGTGGGATTTTTGGAATAAAAAACTATCCTTTGTTACTCCCTGGATTTAAAATTATCTCCATATCTAATCTCATCCAAATCGGTCCAGTAGTTTTTTAGTGTATTCGTTACATACAAAAATACAAATCTTTCCTAATAATATTATTAGTATAGATAAAGAACGCAACGCGTTATTTAAAACTGTTATAACAGACCGGTTTCGATGTACCGACAGAATATCTTAAATTTAAATCATAGCTAAATAAATATGTTTTTCTAGAGAAGTCTCGATCCGTAACTCAATCTTAAATTGAAGTTCCAGCGTAAGAGAAGCAAAAAAAAATAAAACAACACTTGTGACAATAATCTTGCTCTTTGTTTAGTACTATTTCTCAATGGTCCTTAATATAATAGGACAAGGTGCAAAATACATAGTATCTTCCAAAATGGCGTACCTTCGATTCAATTTCGCAAAGCGTGGACGAAGGACTCCGGAAAGGTAAGTTCTGCTCACCGCGGACCATTTTCAAGTGACGACCTTGAATTTTGATACCGTTTTACTGGCGTTTACTGGACTATTATGTTTCAGGGATTTGTTTTTGTCACATCACTTACAGAACGGACACAGAAAATAGAAATATTAAGCTATATATAACTTAGTTTCACCTTTTTATTCTATATTACGCATTGAAAAACATTGAAAGTATTACGTATAAAAGATATGCTGTATCCTTATTTTAGCTCAAAACAACTTGTAAGTGATACTTTGTAAAATATATAACGGATCTCAGAAGTCCATCAAGCAAGCTGAGGTCTTACTACGATCAAACTTTAAAAACATTTTTTGTAACAAAAATTTCAACCGTAAAGTTTTTATAGCCTTATAGCGTTTATGAAAAACTTTTATCTCGTTTACAAAGTCAGTTATATTTTTTTCCATGGTTAATTTTATAAAGTGGTACACGGTTTCTGTAAGCTCTTATAATAATATATCTTTATAATAAATATGTAGACTCTAGTACTAAGTTAAATATGAGTTTAAACAAAGTTAAACAATAAAACGAGACATCAAAGTTTCAAAGGGAAAGATTGAAAATCACGTTAAATCCCGTAACTCGGTTGTGTGACTTGCTAAGTTGAGTTAACGCCGCTCGCTTGTTACATAAGCGATAGCGTGTTTACTTGTAACTTTACTGTATTGTACGAAATTGGCAATTTATAAATATGCATTCTTAAAAAATTTATGAAAATTACACTTTTACAATTGTAATTTAATAACAATCATTTCACTTTGGAGTTTCTAAACTAGATAGTAGTTATCTTTTTATTGTATTCAAGGTAAATCTTTTTCACTAAAGAGATTGCATTTCTTATGTTAAGTGATTTGATCGAAGATAAAGTAACAGTAAATTGTATTATGCACCTGCTGGAACATACATACGAGTATGTACATCTAATACATATGTATGCAATATATTTCTCGCTCAACGATATATCTTAATTTAAGGTTTGTAGATAATTAAACAACCATTGAATATAATAATCTCCTGACCGAATAGGCCACAGCGATAAGGATTTGACTGTTGACTGCATCGTAGTGACGAATATATACTATTTTTGCAGCAAATGTGCGACTACATTTACTGCTAGTTAGCATCCCACCAGCTTAATTATAATGGATTATACACAATGGAACACAATTATACAGATGGTCTGCCTTTGAGCTCGTCTCTTTTTGAGACAAGCTCTGCTCAGTTTTTCTTAAATTGACAATCGCTTAATTAACTTTTAGTTTACTGTATTTTAAAAAGCAAATCAATTTTGACTTTAAAAATTTTTTTTTTTTAATTTCAACAAAATAATATATTCCGCTCCGTTTATCATTATATCACAAGTGCAGTCGAACTGACGCGTAAAGCCGACAAATTCGCAGCGACAGCGCTACAAAGACTAAGGTGAATCAGGTTTTCATGCTGAAAGTCTCTGCTTTTACCTTTTCACACTAAACGAGTTAATGCGATGCTCTTTGTCGTTGCATTATTTCTATTCTCACTGAATTAGCGACCAACATTCGTATAATAGAAAAGCATCATCATCATGTTCTTCTTTACGTTGTCCTACATTCAGTAGAATCGTCACATGTTCTCTTCTTCAACTCTCCTCTGTCAACTATCATTTTAACCTTCACACCTTTCTTCTCCATACATCCATCTACGATCTCCCGCTATCTCTATATCTATCCACCTTAATAGTAAACAGTCTTCCAGTTACGAGATGTTCATCTCTTCATGACATGCCCATATAACCTGTTACTCCTTAACTTCTCTGTCAATAGAGCTACTTTCAATCTTATCCATTCTAGTTAAGCCACACATCTATCTTAACATTCGCATCTCCGGTACATCCGCTCTACTTTCCTTCGTCACTTTAGTTGCTCAACACTCAGATCCATACTACACGACAGGTCTTACAAATTATACTACCAATGATAACGCATTATTATCTTCAAAATTGTTTCCTCTGAAACATATACTATTTATTTATAATAGCTAGGAATAAAGAATAAAATCCCTAAATATATGTAACATAATTATGTGTTTTATACGTATGTTAATATCACGATATGTGAACGAGGGAAAGGGTCCTTGGAATTTATTACATAGGTAGATGCGGTAAGATCTGATAGCAGGTTTTTGCGTCCTTCCATTCCGTATCTCTTTTCATGTACCGAACATTACATTTTTTATGTTAAATTTTACACTTATTTTTACTTTGTTTTTTTTTTTAAAGTGAAAACATAACAAACCAATGGTTGTCTTCAAATTTTCTGTTTCACCCTACTTCTATGATGGTTTATATCCAGTTGCAAATAAGGATCTCACTCACCTCACCCATACCCAAAATGACGTTATTCTCAAATTTATCCAAAAAATTTGGCTATATTGGCTTTTTTTTAAATTCAGTTATAAATTTACAATTGATCACATCCTCTACTCATGCTAAATGACGATGCAGATGAAGATGTCGACACTCTAAGTTTAACTTAGCTCAAATAATGGCGCTGAAACCCCAATAAGGTTATTCATAAATGCAAATGTTCGGTTTAGCGCGAGCCGAGCCTCCGGGGTCTTGATGTGGGAATCTTGGCCGGAACGAAATTCGTACAGGTGCATGCGTAGAAGAAATTTATTTATTAATATTGCCACATACTATTTATATATATACTGTACATATTGTGAAAAGTTTTTTTTTTCTATGTTATGTACTGAACTTAATTAACATTTTTCTTTCTGAGAATACATGCAGGAAATTTGCAGGAACCTTTCTTCAGAGCGGACGAAATACGTCTCCCGTATTGTATTATATGTACATGACATTGTGCGATGCTTTACATACAGCCTGGGATTTTAAGATTATTGTATGTCAAACTAAATTAATATTTGCATACGTTGCGTATTAGCTTTGTAATTGACGCGAGCTATTGTTTTATATTTCACTAAAATGAGTTATATGTAATATTAAATAGATTACTATAAAAAACTTTTTTATTTAAAAACAAAACTGACTTCTAAAGCAGACTTATAAAAATGCACTAAAAAGTCAATAAATAATTTCTTTATTAATATGCTTCGTTAATTTGGAAATCAGTGCCAGCTTGTGGATAACAAAGTGGTGGAAATGTACGTCGCTATTTATATTCAATTTTGATGAATTGTTTTTTAAAATCACCCGAGTCCTTTATTAAGATTATATTTAATTGTGGTAGCTAGCTAGAACCGACTCCAAAATTAACCAAGCAGATTTATAAAGTAATTATTTATTGACTTAATCTTTTGAAGTAGATTTTGTTATTAATTAAAAAAGGGTTTTTTTTCTAATTTATAGTTTAAGTAAGGAATGCAGGTATGCCTGTGAAGCCTACTTCATAGCTATGGAAACGAATATATGAAACACGTGTGTTTATAATATTTGTCAAAATAACATTTTTTTACTAAATACATATGAATACCTACATAAAAAATATAATACTTTTAAATTTTTGTCTGTCTGTTTGTTTTGGATAATCTCCGGGAATGGCTTTTGACCGATTTTGACGAAACTTTCAAATTTCGAATAAAATCTGATTCTTCACAGTTTCACTAATAGGTGTTTGAATTTTTGAGAAGTATCTTTGCTTTTTGTTAGTACCATAAATAATTTCACGAAAATGATTAGGGATCTGTACTAAAAAATAAAACACAAAAAGTTTGGAAAAAAGACGATTCACTGGTTAGTGTTACGGGCTTAAAGTACTTGAATTTATGAGAAATATTTTTAATTTAAGTGGCAATACAATGCTGACGCATAATTCTCGGTATTACGAGGTGCGACATATTGTCCACGGCCCCATTTTTGTGTATTAATTAGTAATTGTAGAAATATATTAAATAATTACTCTGTATATGTTTCTGGACTATCATTTATCCGTCCTACACTCGCACACATTCGTATGCACACTCAAAGGTCAAGAAAAGAGACCCATAAATCAACAACTTTATTTTAATACCAAATTTTTTTTTTCGAAAATAATTAGGGTTCCATTTAAAAAAAAAACCACAGTGAAGAATATATGAAAAGCGGGTGCAGCTGCGGGCCCATAGCTTGTCTATTAATAAAAAAGGTTTATTTTTGGCAATCACTTTATAAAATCATTATCGTTAGTATAAAAACTAAACTTTAATATTATATGTTTCTTCACGGAGAGTCTCCTTTACATTTTAATAAGCTCTTCATTACTGTCACAAAAATATCTAACTAATCATGTAATTAATCACCATTATTTTATATTTAAATAAAATTTCTTGTTTATAAACAATATAACGTATATTTGTCGCTATCGCGTATCTTGCGTCTTCTTCATGTGAATTTCTTACTGCCGGAAGCTATAAAGATCAAATATTTACGTTTAGTATATTTAAAAAAATATTTTCGTCATAAGTAATATTTGTTAAAATCCAGTCTGACGTTCACTGAGTAAGTTGGTATTTATTAAAAAAAGAACTGAAATGCAAAACCGCTTTCAACTCGCGCCTGTTCGCGGTTTCACATTTTAATTTTAAAGCGACAGCGTTTTAATTACAATATAAAATTGATTAATTGTTAAGTTCTTTTCCAATTATTAAATGATATAACTATTCTACTTATACATGAAATGTTTAGTTTAGAGATAACATAAACACAGAAAATAATTGGAAACTATTGCTGATGAGAGATTATATTTATTCAAGAATAAAAAAAGTCATTTGAATCAAAGCTCACTTAATATACCTTTGAACAAATTAAAAAAAAAACACATTACAAAAAAAAATACGATTACAATATTATTGTAATTTGTGTAGCGTTTAACTAAAAATACTCATCAACTATTTGAGACGACAGCTTTACTATTTCACCTATATCTCTTCTTCAAGTCTAATTGACACGGTTTGAAACAGACACTGTTACATAGACTTCTTAAAATTAGTTCTCAGAAATTCATTGACGTGAGTAATTTAGATCTAATTCTTTCTAAACCCCTTTAGTATGAGAAGGGGTAAATAAAGTACATCTATGTATTTAATAATATTGGATTAAAATGTGATGTGAAATCGCCTTCTCTTATAAAATACAGCAATCGGTTACAACCAAAAACTCGCCCGCTATGCGTTAACGTGCCTGTCAAAGAGATTTCCTGAGGTTTCATTATGTATCGTGGCTTATATTATATTGTAGTGTACAGTGAAACTCAGAATGTATTGTATTCAATATATATTATATTATACTTTCTAATATTTATCATATTCTATAGTTTATGTAATGTCTATTTGTCAGTAGTGAATTCAAAATTATTAATGTGAAAATCGGTATTATTTTTAGTACCTAAATCAATTCTTTCTTATATTTAAACTGATAGTCAAAATTCTACATACTCATTGATAATTTAAAGAGAACACCAATTGTTTCCTATTTTTATTTAAGAACATTAAAGTTCGCAAATAGCAAATAAACAAAATAAATTTTAAAAATCAGTTGACAAACAAAGCAGAACAAATGTACAAATGTGTTTAATCTTTGCCTAGATTTGTAATTCACTTTGGATAGTGGTAGACGCAAATGTAGACACATTTTAAACTACTTGTTTTTAATTACATTGTTTTTCTGAATAATTTCGGTAAGTAAGTAAATATATACTTTGTTTAGCGTAAGACCATGCAAAGTACGCTTTACAGCGAGATAGTTCACGTTCACGCGAATACGAAAAATAAAAGTCAATTCATGTTGAAATATTGTCAGTCAAAGGGGTAAAAGTGAGTATACTACACGTCACATAGAGAGAGGTGTGTGTTTCAGACGTCTCTTACGTTTTTTTGTGACATGAAATTTGATTTTCACATAGTGCGGGGCAATTTGCAGTTAGATGAGTGTTCGATGGAGGGAATCCAATAAGGCGGCGCGATATCAACCGCTCAGAATTGGATTCACTCGAAGTATATTTAAATTGACTTGAATTTTAGTTTCATTCCTTTATATAAATTTTCATCGATGGTTGGTTCATTTTTATACTTCAATTGACATTTTTACGGTAATAGTGTCTCATAACTTAGTAAATTATTGAGTTATATATATATATATAAAGAAATAGGTGTTTTGAAACTATAACGGCTTAAGTTAGGTGTAGTTGGAGGTTAGTAGGTGTCATGTAACTGACAAATTTCTATCGAAGTAGGTCAATCCATTCAACGGAAAGACGTCCACTGCTGGACATAGGTCTCCCCCAAAGATCTCCACGACGACCGGTCTTGCACTGCCTGCAACCTTCACCAGGTCGGTCCAAATGTGAGAAAAACAAACCTGTAGGTTCTATTGTCTGGCTGGTTAAATACGGGTGCAATCTGTAATGCGCCCTCTGCAAAATTTCCAAAATACTAATTTAAAGATACTACATTTTTTTTTACTTTTCTTAACTATATGAAAATTATTTTAAAGTAAGTAATAATAATTTTATTTCATCTATTTTTGTAATTTAAGTATACCATTTTGCAAATTCACAAAATATATTGTTTCTATTTACCTAAAAAAAAACCCTGTAAAAATTTTTCATTGCGCATTTGCTTTGAAAAAGGTTGTCCACCGCTGTCACACACGATGTATAGATGTGTGCAGGTGGCATCATACTTGACAGCAAGTAGCTATTTTAGTAGCTAATACGAACTTGATACATATTTCATATAGCCCACATACTAATAGCGTTATTACGATATTCTTATTTATAGATTAGAAGAAAAAAAACTCCAATTGACAAAGTTTAATATATCTGAAATTTTCGGTACAAAAAAATAAGGCAATTAATCTTAGCATGTAACAGTAATCAAGTTTTATTTTTGTTAAAACAATAGTCCGTGATTTACTGCTTATGATATTGTAACCATATATACATTTTCACAAATAAATGTTCCCCGTAAAACTGTTTTAGTGGCAGAAATATATCGAAAACTATCATCCAATTCACGACTATTAAGGAATTGTTGTGAAAAGACACAATCGTTTCGTCGTCGGGTCCGTTCACAAACGGGGACGGGTGACTAATGGCGAGTGTCCCCACGCGCGATCCTCAGCATTTCACGAACTGTACCCGACCCGGTTTCTCTAATGTTTTCGTATTATTCACGTGCCATTTATTCATATATTTTATTCTTTTGTAACATTTGCCAGGGAAATATATAAGATTTGAGACGGTGGAACGTAAGAAATAACTAGTATTAAGTTTTACCCTCAGAAATAAATGAAACAATGATATTTTATTAATAAACTTGTACGGTTTTGATTTTTTAACATTATTTAGCTACTGTTTTATTATTAATATGTTCGGGAATATTATTGTTAAATGAGAGGTTTTTACTGAAATCCTTTAAGCTTAGAGTAGAAATATCCTAGGTCACATCCTTATTTAACATGAAGTAAAATTGTACTCAAAGATAAATCTAAATAGTATAAAAAGAAATGATTTTTGTCTTATATTATTAATTTTATAGTTAAAATACTTATTGAAATATTTAAATTATATATAAAAGAATGTAATTACAATGATGAAAACTGTTGATTGATGTAAAACGTATAAGGTATTTTTTTCTCGCATGTAAATAAAACATGTATTCTACTAGAAATAACTAATAAACGTAGCATAAACTTTACATCCATACTTTATTATACCTTATTTATTTTGTAAACAGAAAATACTGTTTAAAAATCCCACTATAGAGTTAATCTCATTATTGTCATAGTTTCCAGTTATCACTTCGATGGTCAAACTAGAGCTGGCTGATCTACAACCTCTTATGTAGATATCTGAAAAGATAGAAGCTTGATAGTTAGACGAAACTTTATTAATAAATGTATTTATTACGTTTCATTTATCTATTTGTTATTAGTGTATCAACGGCTATGTTGGATACTATCCACGAGTCGAAAACATTCTTAAACGAGTTAAATATAAACAAAAATCTGTTTATAGTGCTTTAAACTGCAACGTCAAGCTTTTTACCGGTGAAGCACTAACCTGGCGTTTACGTCAGCTTCCAATTTTTTTCCTATTGTCAAATTTAACTGTGTATTTGAGGGATTCGGCTCTTAACTTCTCACAGTTTTTATTAAGCAGTTTTATCGCTTGTGATGTCAATAAAACTTATGATATTCTAATAATAACAAATTTAACAATCAGTCTCTTATAAATAGATTTCACCCATTTGGTATTTATATTCGAGTTTTAAAATAAACTGAAATATTAAAGCCCTGTACAGAGATAGAACTATGTATAGTATAGAAGAGGAAATGTCCCGGTAAAAGCTAAAACGCTACCGTCGATCTATCGTCGAGTTAAATGTCAAACTGTGCTAAAAATTCCCGAAACAAGTGTTCAGTTGCCCCGGAATCGAAACGTGCGGGCGGAACATTACTGATTCAGATTTTTACACGAACACTGTGGAATTTGTAGGTACAACAAATTTTATTTAACTTTGTAATGTCAAAGGATATTTCAATGGTTAAAAATGCCATAGGATTAAAAATCATAATTTTCATTAATTATTACAGTAATATTACATAGTAATCTAAACAAGTATTAACTATTTGAAAACCGACTATATTAACAATAACGCAGAAGCAAAAACAAAAAAAAAATTGAGGTTACAAACACTTATTAATTTTGTTTAATTTAAAACTTTCAAAAATATGCACACAGTTTAAAAAACAGATAACCCCTAAACATATATTATAAATATACCACTAATTATATAACAGAGTTTTAACTATTTGAAAACTTACATTATTAACACATAACTTTAACTATAAACACGTTCATCGAAGACGGAGTTTGGTTTAAATTAAGGCGATCGCGCAATTCCTTAGAATAGTTGGTGATACTCAGCTCGTGACAAGGAATCTGCTTTGGTTTAGTTTGTGCGTAATTTACACTCCGACAAGTAGATATGTTAATATTTTCCAATATATATCCATACTTTTAAAGAACTTAACAGTTGTGTGCTTGTTTTATAAATTAGGAATGTTTTTCAGACCGTGTATAAAGTATTTTTCTTTTAAGATCTTCTAATCTATGCAATACGTAAACTGTATGTAGTGATATTTCGTATGTATGTAGCGCCTTCGTTTTATACTATGTATAAAAAGATGCATATTAGATTCGAAAGTTTCTGTTAACCCTATTTTAAGGGAATATTTAGACTTGCAAAAGTTTGCAGAGCGGGCACAATATAACTACATAGAGTTTACGTCGTTCTTAATTTAAACACGAGTGATAATCGCAAAAAACTTACCACAACCCTTTTTTTTACGTGGGCAAATGCTTTCAAGCATACCCTCTTCCAACCCCTAATCCGGAAGTAATTATCTTCCGGATTAAGGATGCCATAGGGGTTTGTGGGACTCGCCTGACGTGAGGCGCCAGCAATACTTACTAAAACTCCACGGTACTATCCGCCGCCAATGCTTGGGGCGATGTGGGACCGATCTTGGTATTGACCACTTCGCTCCGACGGTTGACCCACGACTGGGTCCCTCCCACCGGGTGCCATCACAACCCTTCCCTAAGTACATTTAAGGTCTGTAGAGGCAGGATGTCCGTCATCCACGTAACCTATTTAGAGGACGAAACTAGAGCGAGCCGACTCTTATAAAATATTTATGAGTCTCACGTGAGAGTGTTGCTAGACATGAGTGGAATTCCATTAATTGTTTTGAAACGATTTTATAATTACTATACCTCCATATAAACATTTTTAAAATAAATCAATTGTTACGTAAATAACGTAATTGATTAGTGTTTAGTAATTTATCACTACAAATATGTTGGTAGGATATTCTCTGAAAATACACTTTTAGGTAAGTACTACCCTTCAGTTTGAAAACCTGTCTCCAAGCACCGATAGGTTTATTCCGGCAGCGTCATTCGAGAGCCAGCACTTCTTTTCATAGTGTGTTTGCTATAGTGGACCATATCATCATATAATATCAGGTTACATCGTTAAATCTACGCAGTATTAAAAAAAGAAGAAAAACAGGTATATCGCAACTACGTAACGAAATATCCCGTAGTTTACTTCCGATATATAGGCAACACTTAACATCGGATATGACCGTATTCCTATTGCAGAGCGCACCGTAGTCTGCCGCACGGATGTGGGAAATCGTGTTCCTGCCTTGTACTGTATTTGAACACAATACAATTGTGCCGTCGAGTTTCAAATGGCCTTCGCAGTAGACGCTTGCTTCCACCTGTTCCATTCACATCAGCCAGCGCAATAAATAGTATTTTGACGTTTACAACACTCTCATAGAGTAAACAAGCATATACTCTATTGGAAATCGTCATAATTGTAACACAGTGTGTTTAAAATTTTACTTTATGGTAACAAAAATATCTTAAAACTATAGCGAGTTTCGAGTGATAAGAATCTATCGACAAGCTGATACAGACGTGAAACGGCGAATCACGAAATATCATACCATGTCTATAAAAACAACAAGTCAGTCATCCAACTACTTCTGGTAACAGAATGAAAATTTACTTTTTTTTTTAAATGAAATTAGTGTATAACTTTTATTAAAATTATTTTTAATACGTTTGTTAATTATTTATAAAAGCCGAGAAATTAACGGTGAAACACCAGAGACAAGTGTAGTAAAGCGGGAAAAGATGCGAGAGGGAGGGGGGGGGGACGTTGGCCCCATCAAATATTTATGAGTTTAAACGTCCGCTCTCATAAATATGAACTCGTGTGCAAAATGTATTTCTATACAAGTTTTAAGGTTTCTGCAAATATTTGTTCTTTCATAAGACTTTCTTATGACACGTTAGTTTTTCAATTCACCGATATCGCTAAATTATCACGATACGATTTGATCTTAGAAAGAGATAGTGTTTAAAAAAATATTATAATTAAATCGTTTTCTTCTACGTATGTGTTATTTCAGTCATCAACTACAAATGAGAAGCCAATGCGATATGGCGATATGCTAAGGTAATACAGAATGAAGAGCCCAAATAAAATTATACATTTAGATGCTTGGTAATGGATTGGAAAAAGTATTTGAAGTGGAACGTTTATTCTTTCGGTTAGAGAAGAAAAAATGTTTTGAAAACTCCACGTAATAGATTCAAGAACGTTGCGCTCAGTCAACTCTAACACCGCTTTTGCACAAAGTTTTATTAATTCACACTTCCTTTCGTATGTAAGGAAGTGAATTAGAGATACTTCACCATAAACTACTATAAAATGCGAAGTTAACTACTATAAAATGGTTATAGTCTTTATTCTAAGAGAATGCAGATATTTTTTATGTACCATAATCAGATAGGCGACACAAATAACAATATCTTGTAAGTCGTCTATATATGTAATGTTATTGGGGTCGCGCGTTATAATCTCACTATTTTGTATTATGTATTTACTTATATGTACTATGCATTTAAAATGTCTTAACAATTTGACTCAACTATAAAATAGCATAAAACGTTGCATGAATAACTGATCATTGTTACAGGACTTTATTTCTAGTGCGGGAATGTAAAGATTATACTTTGATTTGATTAAATATTGGTAATAAGGATTTTTATATTTTTTAATTTCTTGAAGTGATAATGGTTCTATTAATGTATACTCTAAAGATTAACTAGTTAACCACCATCTTTAAGTTTTCCACTAAGCACTTGTTAGTACGCTCCAGCTAGATAGTCCTCTAAGGTTGATGGGGTTATTTCAAATTAAAATAAGAAACCATATTCGAGAGTAGATTTACTATAGCAGTAGAATACACAGATCAACACATGAGCGCAAAGTACCGCAACACCGCACCGGTACGATGGGCATATATATCTTGCGTGATTTTAGTTTCTCCTGTGTGTTATTCATTAACTTGCAGTATATTATGTACGTTATTACTGGAGTTTTAAGGGATATAGATTAATTACTACGCATAAATGAAGTGTATTGTAAATAAATGACACGGAACATGAGTCCTAATATATCTCACAACAACTCCGTAGTAAAGCTTAAACATAAATTTGCCATTTTGTTGGAAAATTGAAGATTAGAAAAAAATACAAAGTTGTTCTTAAAGAACCTATATATTCATGGCCATTATAAATGATAAAAAGGCTATATATTGCTACAAATTGCATTATCCAAAAACTGGTCGAATTAGATAAGGATTTATGAAACTTGCAATATTTTCAATAATAGAATTAGACGATTATTAAACGGAAATCATGATCGCGCAATAGGTATATTGAAAAGGGGAAAACCAGTATAAAATATTTATAAGCCCCGGAACCGAGGCTTTATTGGTACAAGTGATGGTTTGGGGCGGCTGAATGTTTTATATAAATTAAGGAATCCATAGCACGGTCATTTGCCGTGTGGTGACGGCTAAGAATAGTACCACTTCATATCATCCCGTGGGTGTCGTAAAAGGCGACTAAGGGATAAACCAGACGATGGGCAGAATCATCCTCTGAGCACCAAAAACACTTACTGCGATCGCCTACCACCGCCTGCCAAGCAGGGCAATTATGGCAATTCCCACCATTTTATGGGAGACCTATGTCAAGCAGTGGATTTCGGTTGAATCAATCAAAATAGCATGGTGGTAGAGCATTTTCTAATAATACTTATCTAGGTAACTACCACTTTCTAGTTTGAATACTTGTCGCCAAGCACCAGCAGATGTTTTTCGACAGTGTCACTTGAATCAGGCTCCTGGACCACATCGCCATTTAATATTAGGTGAGGTTTTGATCAAAGCACTGAGCCTATAAAATGTAAAAAGGAAGTTGTTATTTTATGTCTAAATTTCTGTCTTGTGGTAGGAATTTTACGGACCGATTCTATTTATATTTGATCAATAAAACCCTGTCAATTATTCAGTAGGAAGCATCGTTCCATCTGATTGGTTCTACTAGGTAATATTTATGATTAAATTACAACAAATCGCTAACACTTCGTAACTTGAAACTGCGGCGGCTCCAAGTGGAAGCGGATTAACGCGAACAGTCTTCGGAATCACCGTTTTCAGTGAATTTCGAATGTTTAAATACATAGCTTATGTGTTGGAATCTTCTATTCAATACTATATATTTGCACACAGCGTGTTCTCTTCTTATTGTGATATCATGTTCTTTAAATGGTGTATTGAGAGGCATTTTAGCAGACCATCATATGAGATGCTGTGAAGAGTAGATTATAAATTGTCTTCTAGTCTATTACCTAACATAGTCCACAGAATCCTATACACACAAATACTTTCTCCATTAGAAAACCACCAAAACTAAATTAAATCTCAAAGTATATCACTAATTAATTCAGTAAAATAATATTGTTCCGAAAAAGCGGCACCACAATTTAGAAAGATTTCATGCATAAGTATTTATTTATTATATAAAGGATCGCCAACAGGTAATACACTGAAAAACAATTAATGTGAAAAGAAAGTCGTATCGAATCCAGTGCTTCATCAGTTATAGGAAATCATTACGTACATGTTCATCGTCATTAAAATATGAAATTATTTACACTTAAATAAAAAATAATTATTCATTACAAATGATTGTAATAAATAAATAAATCTTTTTACATTACATTTTAATTAACATACATACATACATATCATCACGCCTTTCTCCCGTGGGAGTAGGCAGAGATTACGTCCTTCCACTTGCTACGATCTTGACACACCTCTTTCGCTTCCTCTACTTTCATGAGCGCTTCCATACATGCTCGTCGGTTATGAGTACTTTTTACCTGGCCTTTATTTAACACATGATTGATTTGGTCTAGATACGTTCGCCTAGGTCGACCCTTACCGACTTGCCCATTCACCCTAGCCTTGTAAATTAATTTCGTTAATCTTCTCTCTACATGCCCAAACCAACTAAGCATACCTTTCTCTATTTTGGTCACCATATCCTCTACCACACCACAGCGTTGCCTTATCATACTATTCCTAATTTGTCAATCATCTTCACTCCAGCTAAACTTCTCAGACTTCTCATTTCCATTTTAATGAAATTAAAATTAAAGTAAGAATGATAATTTACATAATTTAGCTAGATTTAATTATTTTTTAAATTGTATGTTTGTGTCTACGCTTGAGCAGAATATAGATATTAAACTAACCGTTTGTATCGTCCGTAACAATTCCAACTTATGGGATCTTCATTTATGTTCCAGTTGTATTCAATCCATGAACAAGCTCTGCAGGGAAACGTATATTACATTAAATTTAAAATATTAATTCAGTACGCACGTCCCTAAAGTAAAATATAATATCATTAAGAAATGATTTGGGGGAGAGTTACCTACTGCAGACCCGACATTAACAAAACATATTCCGGTGAATATAAAAATTCGTGTTGCGATACAGCTGCGGGTGTATCTCACACCATAGCGTTTATATAAACAAAGTACAATATAAACTAACGGGATAAATCTATTATACAAAATATATAAGAAAAGATACTATAATAAAAAATTGGGTGAACAGGCCGACTATCTATTTAAGTAATGGTAAATGGTAGCAGCTTCTGTATTCGTGCCATGATAGAAATATTATTCAGCGATTGAATACTCGCTTACTACCAATATCTTGACAAATGGAAATATAAATCGTAATAGTATGCGGTCGAAAGTATTTTCGTTTTTATATTGTAATGCAAAAAAAATCAGTTATCAAATAGATAACTCTATTTGTTCTATTCACAAATATTTTTAATAGAGTTGTCTGAGTAAGTGGGGATGCTTTTCTGAAAGTTGAACAAAATATTTATTTCAACAAACTTTTTTCATGAAAAACAATACCGACTTCAAAGAATAAACTATAAAAATACACTGAAAAGTCAATAAATAATTACTTTATTAGTCGATTATCACGTGTATTTTGTTGGTTATCGAAGGACAAGAGTATCTTTTTAAACTACGTTCATATTACAACCACCAAAATTAAAGAAAAAATGAGTATTTTGAAGCGATTATGGCGCAGTGGATAGTGCGGCGGCCGGATTGCGCGTTAATGGACGTGGGTTCGAGCCCACCTATTCAACTCTAAAATCAGCCTGAGCTTTCACTGAAGAAAAACATCGTGAGAAAACCATAGCATGGTGGGAGGGCATTTTCTAATAATGCCCGCCTAGGTAACCACCACCCTCAAGTTAGAAAACCTGTCGCAAAATAACAATAGGTGTGTTCCGGTAGTATCACTTGAGAACCAGTACCTCTAGGCTTAGTGTGTTTACCATTCTGGACTACATTAGCACTTAACATCAGGTGAGATTGTGGTCAAAGGACTGAACCTATACCGTGTAAAAAAAAATTGTTAACTAACATTGTATTTATTCTTACTACTTTCGTATTTATTTAGTAAAAAAAATTGCTTTTCGGGTAAATAATTATTTTTGAGAACGTTTAGTACAAAATTTTGTTAATAGAATTTAAAATAATGTACGTTTGCTCCATCAATCATTTTAAAACAAACATAATTTATTTACAATCACAATTATTTATAGATAAATATATCTCATTATTTTAATAGGAATTGAAAACCTTACTTTATAACTTGAGCAATATTTTTTTTTTAAACCTCAATTTTTTTTTACACTACGGTGTGACATTGAGTCAGTCAGTCGGACGTGGAAACACAGTATTTCACTTCCAGTTGTCCCCACTATGGTTATGGGCCGTCCGCAATGTTCGCAAAAAATAACAGTGTACCCTCGAAGGGGCGAGTTCCCTTGTAAACTGTATTAATATTCAGTTTACTAAATTATGGTGAGGTTTTAGTAGAACTGGTAACTCGTAGTCAGTTCTCATTATCTCATTTTTGTGGGTAATCGACATATTAAGCTAAGCGTGCTAATATCTAACACTAACACACTAACTTTCTTTATAAATTTAAATACTTAGATGTACCTTTATAATAACCCTGACTGCACAAAAAACTTTCTAGACATTAAACTTGACTCACTCAGTATACGTAAAAACAGTGGTCCTAATTATGCCTCGAGAAAATTAAATAGCTATTTATATCACAGTTTACACACGATTGCAATTTTATTATATTTTGCTGTGTTTTTTTTTAAATTGAGAGTGCAACTAATGCTTTTAATATATGCTATAAATCACGTCAAGTATAATGTTAGGAAAATTTTGTTCATTTGGACCCAAAACCCTCACGCTTTTGAATAAAAAAATATAGATTATTTTAAGTAAATATTGGTAGCTACATTACTACAATTTGTAATGTGCTATTGTACTTTAGAATACTCTGAGCGGGAGGGATACATTAAGAGTAACATTTGATACTAAAATACGATATCGTATATCAAAATGAAAGTGATTCTGATAGTGTCGGCGGCCACTGGACTTCACGTGTGGGCGAACAAATCAATATATTATATTACGTGCATAAACGTTAATTTTTATTAGCATTTCATATGGACCCGTAGTTATCGGATTTAAAATTAACCCCGTATTGATTCAAAAAGCGCAATATCCGACAACGTACCCCATCAAAGTGGAGTCAGGCTCGGTGAACATGACCCCATTTTCAAGATTTATTGGACAGTATAGTATCCAGTTCTGTATGTCTGTAGTTAATTGAGAAATAGCAATCTATATTGACCTTTACGAATGCATAGAATATTCCATTTACCTTATAGGATTTTTGTAGGCTTTTTAACCGACTTCAAAAAGGAGGATGTTATCAACGCGTCTGTATGTTTTTTTGTTACACGATTTCTCCGTATTTTGTGGAGTGATTTGCATTTTTTTTTAAATCGAAGAAGTATATTTCCATTTCCCATTTCCACTAAATCAGGATCTGATCACTGGAACTCAGGGAAATTGAGAAAATCCCTCGAATATATGTTTAACACATGTTTCATACGCTCGTTTCCAAAGCTATGAAGTTGGCTTCAGAACTATAGCTAAAAGTACATATCTAAACTAAAAAAAATAGGAAAAAAAACTTTTTTAATTAAAAACAAAACCGAATTCAATAAACTATAAACATGCACTAAAACGTCAATAAATGATTACTTTATTAATCTGTTTCGTTCCTTTTGAAATCGATGCCAGCTTGTGAATAACAAAGTGGTGTAAATGTACGTCGGTAATTTCATTCGATTTTTACTTTAAAATGTCTTTACATAGGTAGTAACTTTTAGTTTTGGCGTGTAGGTTAGATTACTGGGAAACATGGTAGAATTTATAGTCAGTATATTGCTACGTTATTTGTTCTATGTTCACAGTATTGCTACAGCACAGAAACATTTAGGTACAAGACTACATGTATTTCGTTTGTTTTGTATTTTGTACTATGTGCTTTCTCGTGTGAAATATATTTTTCATGTAAATTTCCTTAAACTTTTCATACTATTTATTTTTTAATTTTACGAGTCGTATCTTGATAACAGTGTTTCTGTATTGTCGGTGTTTACATCTGTTGACGGTGCGAGGTAATCGAGTGGACCGTGTACCCCCGGGGGAGTGTGTCGGGTTGATTGGTCAAATCAACTGCTCTACCTCATCCCCCCCACCCCTCCCTCCCCCTCCAACAACCTCGCTATTAACTCATATTGAGAGAGTGGGCAGGAATTAATAATTCTGATCCAATTATACATGGATGGCTTTTTGTGAGTTTTGGTTTGAACGCCTTCATTTCTTCACCATAAGTTTGTTTCCATTGGCATTGGCATTGGCAAAAAAATCATAAAATTATTGTTATCGTGTCTTTCCTTAGATCCTTATCTTTACATTATTTAAAAGGCAACGTGTAACTGTCTGTCTGTTCGTTAATAAATCCGAGCTGCTGTGGGCACACAGCTAGTACTGTTAAGATTACAATTCGATAGATTTCGCTTAATGTTATGTGGCCCAAGACACCGACACTTTAATTCCAGAGGGGACTGCTTCTCAAAATGTACTGTTACAACAAACCTACGTATATGTGCTTGGTGACAAATTTCTGCTTGTGGGTGATGGGTAGTTAGGTGCGTATAAACTCCACTACCGTGCTGTGGTTTTATAACGACTTTCACCAAAGACTTTGTCTCTGAATAGGATCTAACCCAAGTCGACTAATGCAGTGTACAATACACCTCAACCACTTACCCATCAATGCTTAAAAGCTGATGAAACTAATACGTTTAGCGACTTATAATTATACTTTGAACTTTTAAAGCAAGCTAGTACATAAAAATAAAGCAATATTGTAAACAACACGTGAATAAAGAAATAAAAGTGTGTGTGTTCGTGTGTATGTACTATGTACGGACTATGTAAGTTAAACTTCTCTGACGTAATAATAGAAAAAACTAAACCGTTGAAAGGTAACTTCAGGGTGCCGTTATTTCGTGATGGTTGCGCGCGCATCGTAAAAATTTACTCTCATAATTAGAGGATGTGATGACCAAAATAGAGAAAGGTATGCTTAGTTGGTTTGGGCATGTAGAGAGGATGGATGAGCGAAGATTAACGAAATTAATTTATAAGGCGAGGGTGAATGGGCAAGTCGGTAAGGGTCAACCTAGGCGAACGTATCTAGACCAAATCAATCATGTGTTAAATTAAGGCCAGGTAAAAAGTACTCATAGCCGACGAGCATGTATGGAAGCGCTCATGAAAGTAGAGGAAGCGAGAGAGGTATGCCAAGATCGTAGCAAGTGGAAGGACGTAATCTCTGGCTACCCCCACGGGAGAAAGGCGTGATGATATGTATGTATAATTTTTCCACTAACGCGCCAAAACTTCAAAAATATTTCGCATAATATTTTGTTAAATTCATTTCCTCTTTCATATCGTTATTTCCATATCGTCTTTAATAGATGAAAGAGGCTTAAGGGTAGGGCGTACGGGGTTGTTTTTTTATTCTAATGATCCGTGAAGAAGGTAAGGGAAAGGTTAATCCTGACAATTCTACGTCATCTGAAATTTTATACGCAAGATATCGGAATATATATTTTTTCGTTGTTTTTCTTCACACGATTCCATTATTTTTACTTGATAGAAGGTTTCTCTCGCTTTCTCTGGGACAAAAAAAATTTAGTCAGCTGTGAGAAGTTTGTCGATTGGAAGTATTGTTATTATTAAGACAACGTTGCATACATAAGGTTGACTCTTGACAATATTGTACAAGCACAAAATATATGTCATGTGTTTTCTTGCAAAAGAAATCCTAAGATATTATGCAAATAATAATTTGACGCCACACACCACGTATTGCGTATGATCGTGGCGTAGTTTGTATACATTACAACGCGAAATGTAACCGCTCGTGCGTATTGTGACACTGGTAACATCGCGTACGTAAAACAACCGAATATTACATAAAGATTTATCAAGAATATTCCGTTTGAAGTATTTGGTACATAATAACTTCCATATTACACTAGAACGGTCGTTTTATAAGGTCAAATTTAGAACCAATTATCAAAACCTTAAATAACATCTTTTACCTCAGGTAAAACCTGAATTATCCATCGATATATTTTAATATTATGATTTGTGTTAACTTTGTTTTGTATTTTAATATTTACATAACATAACATAAGCTCACGCCTGTTATACCCGAAGGGTTAGGCAGAGGTGAAATAGCGAACTACACCACCCACATTTCGCCGAGCTTAGTTCCGTCCTAGATACGACAGGGGGCGAGCCTCTCGCCATATCGAGCACAAATTTCAATCTCCGGGCTGATACTGAGTAGAAAAACCCAATACCACTTGACCCAACCCGGGGATCGAACACGAGGCCTCAGAACGGCAGTCGCACCGTAATACAACTGCGCCACCAAGGCAGTTTAATATTTATTGTGGATAAAAGTTCATGTTTAATATATCTTACAGGAGTTTGACTAGTTTAATTAGAGTAACCAATTGCTCTACAAACACTTTATTTAAATATATCAGAGTAGATATATATAAAGCTTATTACTATTTAAATTTTCCTCTGCCTATACTTAGAAGGATAAAACGTGAAGATTTTAAAAACAATGCCACTCCCACCCACCGCAGACCCATTCTACTGAGCATTTAAGATCTCTTTCATTATCAAAACCGCCCTTAAAAAGCTTTTAACCGATTCGCAGAAAAGTAATATTTAACAAGACGAGAATAAAGTTGAAATTTGTCGTATAGCGGTAGATTGCACTCAGCCCAAGCCTCCAGTTGTCAGTCTGTCTGACAAATTACTGAGAGAAACGATTAATACACGTGGCATGATACAGATTTATGATCTGAAGATAATTCTGAATGATTTACTACAACACGCGTGTCTATGTACTTGTTTACGTCGAAGAAAATTATATAATCATAGCTAATGATTTAACAAATGACGATGAAATTCATTGTCAGACAGTCTATGTTATCCCTTATTAATGGACATGAAATAATAGAAAAGTTTCGATATTCTGCTAATTTACTGTGATAAGTTTGTAGGTGTTTTTTTTGACCTAGCTAATGCTGTTGACCGGAAGGGCCTTTACAGCTTCACCGAGCTTTGGGGGCGAGTTTTGAAGGCACTCAGCCGCAATAAGGTGACTAGCACAAGGGCTACCAAAGTGGTACGTCACGCTTGGCCGTCACCTGAGTGTTCAAACTCACTCGCGAGTTGTGTCCTAGCGGTTCCCTACATTTTTTTTATTTAATATAAAAAAAAGGTTCCTTACAGAACCTACATATGTACCTGCGTGTTATGTGCAGGAGTGTGTATGTAGTGTAGTGCGTGTAATGCTCAATGCATGGGCAGTGTCACTGTATCGCGCTGGCGGCGACGTCAAGAGCCTCCCCAGTTGGGGAACGAAGCACGTCTTGGGTCGCCGCCTGAGTAAGTTTGTAGGACATCCTTTTAGGTTATATATAGTAACAGTTCTATTCGCTATCTATATACAGACGTCACAGTTTATCAACAGTACTTCATTTACTGTCATGGAAACTATAATAACTTTATAGCTTGCTTTGGGACCACTAGTTTTACCTACCAAGCTATTGTTTCGTCAGGACTTTTTTTTTTCTATTAAAAGCTGAGGTTCATTGCTACGAGTAGATTTGAATATGTTGTATGTACGACCGGTCTTGCGTCACCCGCATCTAGCGAATTACCGAGACCTTCATCAGGTCGCCGGTCCACCTTGTGGGGGAATACGTTGAAGAATGAAAATAATATTTCTTCAAACATTTTAATAATTAATATAGTTTATGAAGAAGAACGCGCTTCAGACGAGTCTCCGGAAGTTGCCATAGAAGTTTCATCGCTTAATACTACTTTGTAGTCGTAGAAGAAATGATCGCCGTTAGCGATATGCGCTTTTTCGTCATTGGGACAGCGATGGTCGTGGATCTTGACGAACACTGAAAATGGATTGTATATTAGTCATGATTTTTCGAGATACTATTAAAATATCTAACTATGACAGTGAATGTATTACTGCGCCTTATATTGCTAGTCTTAGATTATAGTTAGCTGCTGCTAAATTAGACCTTGTAAATTCTAATCAATTCGTAAATGGCGGAAGATAGTATTTAACAATAGAAGGTATTGTGTGAACTCACACAAATAATTTGAAATGAGCTTATAAGGCTCTTTTACAAAGATCAGTTACATTTATTATTTATTTTATTTCGTATATAATATGAAGGCTAGCACCTAATTTAATTTATAGCATGTTTTTTTGATCTCTTTGATGTCATCACTTCTTATACTCGTATATGTGTAATTCTGGTCAAATGTTAGCCCATAGCAAACAATATTTCTTTTGTCAATTATAGAGTTTAGAAATTGAAAGAGTCGCGAAAACATACTTGTCCCATCCTGACAGTTTCTATAATACATCATGCACAGACTTTTAAACGAACGCCTGGCGCGCTGGTAAGCTCCACATAACCAGTTTATGCTGGGATCGCTCCACTTTTTACGCATATCTTCAGGGCAAGGAGTGCATTTACGGTGCCATTTCCTCCTGGAATTTAAGGAAGCCTATCAACGTTTTTTCTATTTTCTTCTTGATTAATCTTTACACTATTCAAATTGTTGAACTATTCGAAGAATATTAAAATGGTTAAATTTTATTGGAAATGTTGGAATTTCTACCGTTTTTCATCTGCTCTGTAAAATAAAACTAATTTTCATTACTAGATTATTTTTACTTTAGTGATGAATATTTTGATGAACTCTTTTGTTATTAGTTAAGTATAGTAACTTCGCAGCATTTAATAATAGTTCAATGTATTCTAAAGAAATTTTGAGCGCTATAGAAGCATACATCGATATGAGGTTAGATAATTATAATTTATAATATTGAAATATCTTTCCAGTTTTAACATTTTAAATTTAAATAATCATTTCGTTTGTAATTGCTTGTTCATACGTTGTTATACTTTACCAGCCCTTTCTCTCCAAACTAGACTTCGGCTTGGGGTATTTCTTGTCCCCTTCAGATGATCTGCTAGATATGGCTGAACTGGATAGATCAAGTGAGTCTTTACCACCGCTGTCGCTTTCTATAGAATATATTATTTCATTAATATTAATATATGTCTAAAACATAAGTCTTGTCTAAAGAGCGCATACGATGTATACTGAAATTAACGATCTAGTATAAAGGTATACAGTGATTACTAAATTTTAAGGATAGTAGTCACTTTATACTGTTGAAAAAAACTCAATAATAGATATGTCCGTATTGTAAATGATAAGCGCTTAACAACAGCACATTTTAAATATTATACTTCGGAAATAGAAATTTTACTTAAATCACTGGTACAAATTAAATAAGTCGATTAATTCCGTTATTTGTTAAATAATCTTTTGCAATATGTTAAACACTATACACACATACGTAATAAGTATTAGAAGAACAAAAAGCGAAGTCACAGAACGCACATACAAGCAGTATAATAATCCGGTTTATCGTTGGGAACGACTGAATATAACGTTATTAGTACAACGAAATGTTTACGTTCATTGTAATTCAGGCGACGCGGCGCAGAGCTCCCACTGAACACGAAATTCTAATTGAAAAGTATTGCCATATTTATGATCACAAATGTTACGACATTTTCAATATTTTTTATTGTGGATTTATTTTATTTTCTTATAGAAAATAAGTGGTTATTCTATAAAAATAAGATTAAGTGCTTTCTCATTTCTCAACTTTAGTGAAGATTTACTTAATTCAGTTTTTTTTTCTTTAATATTATTAATTCAAATCTTTGTACCAAACTAATAGAGTTTTCCTGTTTGTTTGGTTTTATTGATATTATTATTTCAAGTGCATTGTTGTTTTTGATTATCTTATTTTTAAATAAAACTTAAAGTGTTCCGCAACGAAAAAAGCTGAAGACTTCAAAATTACCTACACTTTGATACAAAATGTCTATCTTATCTCGAGTTAAGAACTGTGAAGAGTTATGTATTACTGACATTTATCTATTTATAAATACGTTTACTGGTCGCGCCACACACAATTTTTATTTTTTTTTGCAATTGCAAGTTGTATTATTTTTTATTTATTATCTATTCTGTTTAAAATTACTGCATTTTCAATGAAATCTAGACAACTTAAGATTACGGCACAGTAATCATCGAATGGTGGAAATTTTTGGTAACTGACGTCACTCTAGACATCCTAGGACACTAGACTAAAAATACAATCTTCAAATATAAATTTGGACATGTTGAATCCGATACATGAAGCGTAAAAAAACAGACGGGAATTTTTAATGTGAAACATCTATAGCCGCACGTAAAACCGATTTCTGGCGTGGCGACGCGTCGCCACGTTATATGATGGTATATATATCGTCTATATGCAGTAGTGTGTACGGTGCATATTACTTTAACTAAATAATGTCGATGTTTCACATCCGCCAGGCGTCCCGTGACGGCTCACATTTTTTTGTTTCAAGTTTTTGCTTCGGCATCGAACAAAATAGCATCCTAATATATTACAGATATAAATGAACTTTAATGGATCAACATATACATACTGTCCTTCGACGAAGAAGATGTAGAATCGTGTTTCTTTGTTTTCTTTCTTCTAGTGTCTACATGTTTGAGTTTATTATCATTCTCACCAAGCGTTTGATTCGTAAAGGAGGACAAAGTTGTACCGACTGCAATACATTTAAAAATTACGTGAAATTTTGTCTTTTAATGGCCGAGCAATTATATTAAAAGCATCAAGGGCTCCAGCTTTGTTTTGCTTATTTTGGATGACATAGATAACTGAATGGTGATTACGTAAGCAATATGTACTTCTTTATTTTTTTTTTTTCATAATTATGCGCATGCTTATGTAATCATGGGGGACCAAAAGTTTTGCTTACTATTGGTAACAAGGGGGTCAAAAATTTCCAAAAATTTGCTTTAGTATTACTTAAGTATTTTTTAATTTTTGGAGTATTGTAAATAAAACCGTAGACAATTGGTTCACTTATGACATTTTTAAATACATTGATGTACTCCATTCAAGTTTTAATTGATTATTATATATATGTTAAATAGAATTTAGTATTACATTTTATTACAATAGTCTTACCGACAATAAAAAAACAATACAATTTGAAGAAAACGTGTTCGAATCATTATAATAACACCGGTTCATGTCATTTTCTACGCTTTTAACTTTCTATGTTAGACGATAAATCCCGAACGCTTGTGTTATGACGCTTTTATTGATGTTTTACGATCAACATTCGATTCCGTATTGTTTTTAATACATATTATATTGTATTTTTACACCTATAGGTATTCGTGTATCGAATCGATTGGAAATAGGCCCAGTCGAGGTGCATTTACTGTTCGGAGCTATTAGTATCTACTACCTTCACTAGATGGCGTTGAAAACAAACATTTGCTTCGAGTTATTTGTATATTCTTGACATCAATGATCCCAATTGAATGCACCAAGAGACTGCTAAATAATATCCTACAAATAGATTACAATTGCAACAAACGCTTTGTGTGTTTTTTTAGTTAAGTATTTAGTTACCTTACCTTAAAGCAGCACTAGTTTTAACGTGTCGTTTTTATGAGTCTATTATTATTGAAACAAAAGTATTGAATGGAATTTATTCATATTAATAGTTTTTTTCAACACTACTTAATATATTTTGTACGGGTAATTTTTTTAAGGGTAAGGAGGAGTAGATATACATTCAATCTATATAACCCCTTGAGCACTAACCTGGCGTTTACGTCAGCTTTCCAATGTTTTCCTATTGACTTCCTATTATCTCATTTTTACGGGTAATCGTCATGTTAAGTACTTATTACGGCTTGTAGATTAAAATCTGCATCAAATAGGATCGAAGTCCTGAGGAAATTTATAAGGTCTTTTTATTTCTGGAGAGTAAGGTAAACAGCTTGCATTAGCGCATGTTGCCAATGACATGCGTACGTTGCTATTTCTTCGTAAAAACTAATTGAGACAGAATGACCTTGTATAGGTTCTAGCAACTTTATCTCTGTTTTCTTTCATAAATCCGTTAACATGTTACCTCATTATAAATAGATGTGAATCGAGGTGATGAGGTAGCGCAAGACCTTTATCCTGGTATGGACATGTAATGCCCAGGAAGAAAGAGGATGTTGTTAGAAAGGTATTGGATATGAATGTGGACGGTTACATGGGAAGGAGAAGACCAAAGAAAAGATGGATGGACTGTGTGAAAGATGATATGCTTATGAAAGGAGTGAATGCGGAGATGGCAACAAATAGAGAGGAATGGAAGAGGAAGACATGTTGTGCGTCGACCCCAAATAAAAATGGGAAAAGGGTAGGGTAGGGTAGGGTGATGATGATCAGGTAGCGCGAGACCTCCAGCAAATATGTTAGTGGTAACAAGAGTGGTTTTGTATAATAAAATAAATAAATTACTCTATTTTAAAAACTCGATATCATGAGATCGAACACAAGACAACACGAACAAAAGTAATTGCCCGCTTAGGTGACACATGTATATATTGTTTTTCTACTTTACTCGCGGGGCCAGTTAGGTTTTTGAAATAATAAACAAACATTTTCTCAATGTTATATACAACTTTTTTATTATGATTTACTACTATTAAATAGGTACCTGGAATTTAAAATACGTAGAAACATTGAAATGTATTTGTTTTTCTAAACGAGAATTCAAATATTCTGGATTTTTTTAAATCATGTAAGTCATGTTAAATTTAATGAATATTTACATTTGTTATTTTAAATATGTTATATATTTAATGATTGATTTAAGTTTTATAGTCGTAAAACCAATGTCGTCCGTGATAGGTATCATTCTGGCACCGATGGTCTTGAACTTTCACGAACACTGAAAATAAAAACGCAACTTTAAACTTCAACGTTATAATATTACCTATCGATATTCTGGGCAAGTGAGTAGTGCTTAAAAAAAATCATCGGATAATATGGATAATAATTACCAGCAATAATTATGCTTTACGTAAATATATTTATTATTAATAACTTTAATTATTAAAATATCACATTTATCATTTCGGTATACAACAAGATAATTATATTTAATGCTCTCATTTTAGATACCTCTAACCCTTTAAAACCATTATTCCTTGTTTAAGAATTAAATTCTATAGCGTCTAATATAGCATTTTTATTAACTTTTGGTTCATTATTAGTTCTCAATTTCTTGGTTCAACTTTCTGATTAATCTTTCTATTACTTTTTTTTTGGTAAGTTTAACCGTCGCGCGGCCTCATTCGTTTCGCTAGAGAAACAATTATGGAAGTTTTCACACAATTTGTGGGGGCAATGGGGAACGAATTTTCTCACTTTGTATGGAAATTAGGTGTCGGTAACGAGGCCCGGTCTGTTAGGTTTTGTTAAAGGTCTTTTTAAATGAATAGAGGTCAGTGTTTTGGCTCCATGTTGAGTATAACCGCGACTGAGGACCTTGAAACTTATGTTTAATGTTTAAGTGGTCACAATTTTTTTAAACGATAGCTTGATAGTGTGGTCACGTCATGGACGTAAATTCTAACTCACCTATCCAACTATACAACGAGCTTCAGCTTTCGGTGAAATAAAACAATGATCTATAAAAAATGTTGTCCTCAAATTTGAAAATATGTCTGTGTTTACATCTTGGACCACATTGTCATTCAACATCAGGTGCGATGCAGTTAGATCTCATCTGAGCTTATACAGTAAAAAAAATGATAAAATTTACAGAGACCCAAAACTATTTTATTCTTAAATACCGCAATAATTAATAAATGAAGATTGGGTAAATCCAAATGATCCACTCTAGTAACTTGTTTACAGTATTAGCTTTGAAACGCTTACTTGAAGCCACGTGTTTGAATACTGCTTGAATCTACGCAGGCTTTAATCTTATCCTACAGTGAGCGAGAGTGTTTGGTAAAGGAGAACACTGTAATAAAACCATAGCATGGCAGTAGGGTTAATTCTATAATCAGATGAGATCAAAGCACTGAAACTATTTACAGTATAAAAAATAATTAATCTCATAATAACGTGTCTAAAACACTAATAGATGTAAAACATTACTGAAATGTTAGAAGAAAGAACTTACTAGTTCCATCTTGACAATTTCTGTAGCGCATCATGCATTCACTCTTGAAGGTGCGACGTGCTCGCTGGTACGCCGCACAAATCCATTTGATTCCGAAGTTCTTGTACTTCTTAAGCATGTCATGAGGACACGGAGTACACGTGCGGTAGGCTTTTGTTCTTTAAAAGTAGGTGCTGATCATTTCGACATCATAAAGTAAATACATCACAGAAAGCAAGTCGACACAGGTAACACTAATTTGATTGGTGTCTCTGTATGTTTTGAAATTTATGTGACTGTCCAATGGTTTTCAAATAAACTACGTACAACTCATTGTAAATTCACAATACATTTTTGAAATCTCTTCGATTTAGATTAAAAATAAGCATCGTGAGATAAGCCTATTAAATAAAATGCTTATATTGCAAAATATTCAATCAAATTCTGAAGTAAACAGTTTCTCTTAGTGATAGATAATAAATTTCATTTTATATAAGTCGAGCACAACATAAACTAAAATAGAAGTTTTAATAAATAAATAAACTCACGCTCTATCTCGTTCTTTCGTTTCGACTGAGGAGGCGCCTGATGAGGAACTCGAAGAAACCGAATCCGACGATTCAGAACTAGAAATCATTTTCGAGACTACGTTAGATTAGGGAGAAGCTTTGAAAGTTTTTGTGGATACGTAGAAGTTAAAGGTGATAATATAGATAGATTAACAGAAAAAGTAATAAAATGCAGTGTTTTCTAAAGAGTAATCTTAGACTAAGAAGATAAGTTGATATTTGCCTGAGACAATAATAAAGAGCTTAGTGAGAGCAGTAAATAAATTAGAGTTTGGTCATTTTCTGGGCTTCTAATGTCTGTTTGTATTAAATCTTGTTTATTTTTTAGATTCAGATTAGAAAGATTACTTGAAAATTCTCTGAGTTCTTACATATTAACGTGCACTGTTTACCTCGTGACGTCAGTGACATCGCTTTTAATTTAAGGTCGCTGTCAGACGCTGCGGAGTCTGATGAGGAATAATCATACCACTTCGGCCCGCGATGTTGGGCGTCGTTGAAAACCGCTACGTTCTTCATTTGGTCCACGTGTTTTAAATACATCGGCGTTATGTGGTAATCCTGGCATAGTGATGCTAGAACAGGTTTTATTTGCCATCATCATCATACCTCTCATCATGCCTTGACTCTTATCATTATAATCATATTTCAATCTCCAGTCGTCCACTGCTGGATATAGGCCGCTTTTACTCTTACAGAATAAATAAATCTATGAGCGCAATGAAAAATTATGATTCCATAATGTTATGAATTAAAACTCTATCATAATGAACTTTTCGATTAGGAAAGTGGTCTGTTGGCCTATCATTATCATAGTTTTACCCTGTTTAGCTTGATGATTACTTGAAATGCTTATCACGTTACCGTCCAACCCTGTCTAGTAAGCCAATCGCAGATGTCAGCGCATTATAATCATTATTTAAATATATTCTGTTACCAGAATTGGTATTCTCAAAGTGTTGCAGATTTAGAATTATGAAAATGTTTTAAAACTTTATTACAGACTAAAAGTTTCTCAGGCTAACTAGTTTATAGAACTTTACATTTTAATATGATCATTTACTATCACCCTATTATATTCGTCGTCGCTATTAATTCACTTTTGTTTAGCGATGAAAATATTGTATTGTACTGACAGACAGTTCGATTACCTAACAATATAGAGAATTTATAATTTCCTCTACGTGGTTAATTATTCATAGGAAATAGTAAAAACAATTCTGCACTCAATAGATCTTGTTGAACGTGAAAATGACTCGATGTAATTTTTTTACTGTTTGCGCCAAAGCAAGCGTACTTTATTACTTAGTGAGTTACGTATTACTTACTGTCGAGTACATGACAGCGATTTGTACAGTCTGTTAACGGTCACCATTTTTACTAAACTATAATGTCAAGCTAAGTCGATAAAAGATATTACCACTTATACACAGCAGCAATGCTTTCCAAGAGGACATATTTTTCTAACAATACAAATATAATAACATATTATTTTCCTTCATAACAGGATGTTCGTGTGTGCACTGCGATACGGTTTTATTGCTTATTGTGTTGTGAAAACTTACCTTTAGTTAAGCCACAGCCCACTTACAACAGATAGTGCACTTGTTGAATACAAATGACAACTTTATAAATCATTAAGTATTTTCTTCGGTCTTACATGAAAACCAATATCGTAAACATGGGAGCTTATAGAATAACCTTTAAGTGCCGTTATTTAAAACGTCAAATAAGTGTAATTTCTTTGTTTTTTTAATCGACTTCTTAAAAGAGGATGTTATCAATTCGTCTGTATGTTTTTTTTGTATGATTGTTACACGATTACTCCGCCTTTTGTGGACTGATTTGCAATTTTTTTTTAATCGAAGTAGTAATCTTTCATGGTGATCCCATTTTCACCAGATTACGATCTGGTCAGTGAGCTCAGGGAAATTGAGAAAAACCCTCGAATATTATAGACACTTACACTTGTTTCATATATTCTTTCCAAAGCTATGAAGTAGGTTTCACAGCTATACCTAAAAGTACATATTTAATGTATCGAGTACCCATAAAAATTAGACAATAGGAAAACAATGGAAAGCTGGCGTAAACGCCATGTAAGTGCTCAAGGGGTTAAACAAAAATTGAAAAAAAAAAAAATTAATTAAAAAAAACCAACCTTAAAAGAAGAAACTATAGAAATGCACTTAAAAGTCAGTAAATAATTACTTTATTAATCTGCTTTGTTAAATTTGGAGTCGGTGCCAGCTAGAGTTAACCAATGTACTCATTTACAAATGGAAATAACTGCCTAGACTTTATCACAATTATAAGCTAAATAAATGATTAGGGTGATTTTATAAAATCGAATAAAATTACCGACGTACATTTATACTTACATTTACGTACATTTATACGACGTACTTTGTTATCCACAAGCTGGCATCGATTTCAAAAGTAACGAAGCAGATTAATAAAGTAATTATTTATTGACTTTTTACTGCATTATTACACTTTATTCTTTCAAAGTAGGTTTTGTTTTTAATTTAAAAAGTTTTTTTATGTCTCTAATAAATACTGAGCTTGTGCAAACATTGAGTACGTACATTAGAATTCTTACGAGCTATTTATTGTGTAACAAAGACATTTTAAGAAATATTTTTTTATGGTTAAACGAGATTTGCCTTTGTCTTCATTTGTGTTTTTTAATATAACAGTATCATAATATTTTTATGTAACGTTCTATATTTGTTATTAGAACTGATAAACAACAATACATATTTGTTAATTTATTAAATGTTATTGTTTTCCCTTAACATATAATTTCAAACGAGGCCTTTCGCAGCGGAAATGGATATTAGTGTTATTTGATATTCATTCATCAACAACGTTCAAAGCGACAGACAGAAATTGACTTATCGAAAGAAATAAGTTATATTTATTGACTTGATAGTAATTTAATATAATAGAATACATCTGATCGATTTTCCACAGATAAAAACGATTTATTGTATTAAAGTATTTAGATATTTAAATGGATTTAGTGCAATACTAACTAGGAAATCATTAGTCATTAGCAATTTTTGTTTGGATTTTATTCTCTATTATCCTGAAAACTTTGAAATTACTCACCTAATATAATCAAATATATATTTTTTTCTATAATTAAAAAAAAAGAACCATATGCATTGATAACAAACAGACAGACATAAATGACATAGAATAATTAGTGTTGTCCTAGTATAGGATCTGTCTGTCAAATCTAAGTAACTGTTCTGTCTATTATGTCTCTTCTCCCTTCGTATATGTCTTCTCTCAATTATTCACATTTTTTGTAATTATTAATTTAAAAAAATTCAACTACCACTAATTGTACGACGTGTCTTTTGACTAGATAAATGTAATTAGGATAAGAAGATGATTATATAAGGGGGCAAAAGAACAAGCCTAAGAACAAACAAACGAACAAAAGAACTAATAAACAAATTGCACAAAATAAAAGAGAGAAAATAAGAGCACACTAAAATCAAAAACAAATAAATAAAGAAAAAAAAAATAATTAAATTAACAAGCAGTAAAAAGATCTCTAGTCATGCTAGGGGATGGAACACTTCTAAAAAAAAAAAAACAGACAGACAGACATATAGAGATGTTGCCTTCTATCTATATCTATAAAGATGTAACATGCGATTCGTTGTGTGTTTTTTTGATATTCGTTAACTCATATGAACCTTGTATGGAGTGGAGTAGCTGGATTCTTAACTTTGTTTATGTATATAGTGGATGTTTTATAAGTATACTTTATTATTCATTTGACATTTGATTCAAAATTAGTTCACCTATTTATTGTTACTATAAATATTTGTGATATTTTTTGGAAGTAGTATGTTTAGATTTAGGTACTTTACAGGATTTCATCACATTGATAACAGTAAGTCTTAGACTTAGGTCTTGTAAGTGATGATAATAAAACGAAATATTATTGATGCCATACTATATTCAAAGTAAACATAATACGAGTGTTAGCATCATCTTGCTTTCGTATAAATAATAAAACAAATCCCATATCCGAGTGTTCAACAGTTTATGAAGAGATCTCGTTGACTAAGCAGGTGTCGTATCTGAAAATATAAACTGTAAATTATACACAGATGCACATTAAAGTTTAAATTCTTTGTGTTCGAGCGCGAGTCTCTCGAATATTGCTGAACAGATTTGAATGTAGTTTTGAAACTAATACAGCAGTAAATCGATGAAGGATTTAGGCTGCATATCTTCCAACTCTTCTATTTAGATTAAGCAATATTTATGATATATACATGGATGAAGGCGCGATTGACTTCAATAATTAGATCATTATGATTGTCAAATATTTAAGAATCGCAATGAAATGTTCTTACTATTATATATTAAAAATAGAAAACGTGTGTCAATTCAGAATATATACTGGTCTATGAATGTATGTTATATTTAATAAAAAAATCACTTATTCAAAGATAATCACATATAAACAAAGATAAACTAAGTCATCGTTAAATGGAGTTTTTATAATTTATATAAGCAAATAATCGAACTGAGTGTAGGAGTTTTGATTTAACCCTTTGTATTAAATTTTTCATTGTATTCTGTTTATTTGAAATAACAACGTAACTTACATTATTTAGAATTGTCTGTTATTTCGATTTCTAAATCTTCTTCACCTGAAATTAGGAAAAAATTAAATCAATACAGTATAAACGCAAACACGCTTTCCGCTTCTGTTTGTATGTTTATCAGCCACCTAATCTAATTTGAATGCGATTTTTACCCTCAGTTGGATACTTTTATTTGGAAGTTTTATATCTAATTATTTTTTTATTTAAATATAATGAATTTTCATGACTTGCGTAGGTTACATTTTAAGAGATGTATTAAAAATAATATTATATAGAATGATGGTTATTCAATCAGGCCATTTGTTTATTTTATTTTTCAGACCTGTGTATTCTTCTCTATATAAGGCCGTACTATTAGTTTTAGTTAAGCTTATGTTAGCGATAAATAAAGCATAAATTACCAAGCTTTATGAGAAATAAAATGAGTATTTTTAACTTGAATATCCAGCGATATATAAACCGGAATCCTTTATCAAATATTGCGAAATATTTCAGAGAGAATCCCATCAGTAATCTCGGTGTTTTTAACAAGGACAAGGACCCGCTGGCGCAGAACCCACAAGTTTTGAAATACAAATTAAAAATATATCAGGGAGCAAGCGGGCAGAACCCGCGCTAATACCATTTCATAAAACTTTCCCAGACCGGGTTTAGGATGTCAAGATTATCTTTAACTCTAGATTGTATTTTTTTTAATTTAAATCTGTATTTGTATATTTGTTGATATTTTGTTTAGTTTGAAATTTTATTTTGTAGTTAAAATATTTTTGGGCGAGTAAATGTAATAAATTCTCGTTGCGGATTTTTTGTTGCTCTTCTATAATAATTCGTAAGGAAATAATAAAATCAAAACGATGCTCACTCCGTAGATATATACTCTATATGGTATAAAGAAATAAATACGCATTCAACCTTCCTGATCTTAAATCGTCAATCCAGTGTAAACCAGAAACTCTGTGTTAATCTGTGTAAACGGACCATACTTATACACCCATTGCTACATGTTGGTGTAATAATTAAATATATAGATAATAATGATGGCAGTGCTTCAGACCTCTATCCTTGCACAATGTCTACTGTTCTTAATTTAGACCATTATTAAATAAACCTTTCATTCAAGTTCTAAAAATCTGAGAATTCAGTAAAGAAAAGCATGGTGATGCAGCTGTAACTAAATGGAAATGTTTATTCCTAAATTGGCTAGCGAGCCCGTTAAGATGGAAATCTTTTACCAAGCATCTCTACTGGTGACTATGTATAAGGTGACTTCGTAGTCAAATTTTAACCTACAAACTGGTAGAAAGTAAAATTTGAATATTTTTATTCAGTACGAAGATTCAAACCTAAATATTTTTCCTTGTTCCACAAATTTTACTTACTAAAGCGCTTAAGTTACTCACTTACCAGATTTCGTTTTTATTTTTGCAACGTTAGCGAGCGCGTTTACTGCAGAACCTGGAAAATAATAGTTTCAGTAAGAACACATAAATAACGTATAATGACACACTCCTAATAATATGATACATACCTAAATATTTTATAGTTTCAGATTAAAAAATAAACATCTCTGTATTGATATAGGAAATGGCATACATGTTTCAAGCGCCCTTTTCATTGCTATTAATTCTAACATAGTATATAGGAACTGTTAATATAAATGTTTAATTATTCAAGTTTCGTGTTTACATTTAGTTTCTTATAAATTTGGTAATACTCTCACATTTAACTTATTGTTCCATGGCAATTTGAACGAGCTAGTTTCAGCCGGCTCTTACTATACATTCGTCTCCAAATAAAACCAATTTAATCTTTTCCAGGTGAAATTACAAATTCAATTGTTTAGAATAACATAAATATAGTTACAGTTCCTTTAATAACTTATTACCACTGAACCAAGGTTTATTACTTAAAAGATTTTCTTTTGTTTCTTTCAACATTAATTATTACATGTAACTTTATAATCAGACCCTATCCATCCATTTATCCATTCAACCGAAAGACGTCTATTGCTGGATATAGGTCTCTGCTGGTTTTGCGCCACCCGCTTCCAGCGGATTCCCGCGACCTTCACCAGGTAGTGGGTCCACCTTGTGGAGGGCCTATCTACGCTGCGTCTTAGAACCTTTATAATATCACTTATGAGTTATATAAAGCCAATTACACATCTTGGGTTATCTATAAAGCTGTTGAAATTACTAGTACCTAGTGATCGCTATGTAATGAATTTACTAAGTCGTTACTTTTAAAACCAATTCAATCGATTAGCCATTAAGAGAGATTCGATCGTAATATTTTTAGACGAGTATCACAAGAATGGCAGTTACTAGATTTTAGATTTTATTTTGTATCTTGTTAGCGTCTACTTATATGCTTGAACTGTAATGATGAGCGAGGTGCCAGTGAGGTAGGTGCCGCGCCGCGAAGTGGTGGAGGTGCCGCGCCGCGAAGTGGTGGAGGTGCCGCGCCGCGAAGTGGTGGTGGTGGTGGGGGAGGACCTCTCGCTGCCGACCGTTGTTAGAGCCATGGTCGGCAGCGAGGAGGTCTGGAGGGTCGTCGCCTCCTTCTGCGAGAACGTCCTGATGCAGAAGGAGGCGGACGAAAGGGTCAGGGAGGATAACCCGGGGGCGGATCCTCGCCGTAGGAGGAGGCCGAGGGGGCGTTGGGCCCGGTATGTCAGGGGGTTCCTGCGTTTGTAGGGGCCCCCCTGGGTGGTTGGGACGTGTGTCCGTATCTGTGTGTGTGTGTTGTTGTTGTCTTCGCATCTGTCCCCCTTTTCTTCTTACTGGGCATCCCTCTCCTCTCTACGTCTTGTCGTTGGAGACAAGATGAGAGAAGGAGAGGGACCCAGAATTCTCTTCTTCAGTGGCGGGCTTCTTCCCCTTTTCTCTGTGCCCGCCACTGAACTATCCAATTCTTCTTCTTTATGGGGGGGGCAGTTTTTCTGCCCCCCCCCCTGACTGGCTGACCTGCCTAGGTCATGCCTCCTACGGGAGGCGGGCGAAGAGGTGGGGTTGAGAAGTGTGTACACTCCCCCATCCCCGCTGGGCCATTGCACGACGAGGCCCGGTGGGTTCGCTGCAGGGGGCGACGCGGTGCTTGCGAAAGCCACCCCGTATCGCCCCCATCCCAAATGCAGCGGACGGCCCCGGGGGGTTTTAGTGGGTATTTCCGGGCGACTCTCGCCCGGGTGAGTCCCACACTGCACGGAGCTCGTCACTCCGTGCCCCTTATCTATTGTACTGGGGGACTTTGATCCCCCTAAGTACAATAGATAAGGGTAGTGCGTAAATGCATTTACCCCCGTCAAAAAAAAAAAAAAAAGGTGCCAGTGAGGTAAATGCAAAACAATATTAAAAAATATACATTACCTAATCCGTGGGTAAGAGACTGAGATTGAGCTTGAGCGGGTGACTCTTCCAATCCGAATTGTCCGGGATAATACAACGGTGTCATTTCGTAACTTGGTCTCGAAAAGAGTATCGGATAAATGTTAGACGCCGGTATTCCTTGGTAAATGCTTCCAACGCCAGATCCACTTGCCTGACCGCTGCCTTTTATACTAAACAGACTATCCTCGTTTGACATTGAACCCGGAGAATAAAGCGTATTGTATCCCTTTAAAAACGTTCTTCTTGTCTTTTGCATTCGTCGAAAATGTATTAGATAATTGATAACCCGGATAAGTTTGTTGATCAAATCCTGATAACGAAGCTTCGGCTTGCGCTGCAGCTGATCCAGTAACCGGGTAGCCTAGTAGCTGATTATATTGGTTATATCCGGGTAATTTGAAACCTGTTTGGTATGTATTCACATCGATATAACTGTTCGCCATCGCTTCATTGCTAATAGATCCGACAGTATTTTGATTGACAGGGCGTACCAAACTTCCTTGATATCCTTGCTGGGGTTGATAACCGGATAGGTCGATCAAGCCTGGTTTGGAATGTCCAGGATATTTGTTTATGCTCAAGGAATCACTTAATGGAGGAGATTGGATTAACTTTTCATGTGTTTGAAGATTCGACATTCCTATATTGTAGGGTTCCGATGCCTGATATCCGGGATAACCTGAATATCCAGTTTGTGTCTGCGCGTTGGTGTCGTGCAGTGAACTTTGGCTTGGTATTACAGAGCCATACGTCGATGGTATGTAAGAGGGAACAGCATTCGCTTCTGCGATAGCTATTGCTTGAGCTTCTGTCATTTCTGAACTAGTACCTCGTACGTAGGGCAATAAACCTGTAACAATATAAGTGGTAATAATATATTTTATCGACTAGATTAGATTTTATTTTCTGCTAACAGTTGCTACTACATATTATCTACTTTATAACTTGTTACAGGGTTTTACAGTTACTAATTTATTGAAGATTTAACTAAATAAAGCGGATTCAATCATGTTGTTTTTATCTTAAACTAAATTCAAATTCCTACAATAGGTCTATTATGGTAGATCAGAGAATAATCTTTGTTAACATCGAGAATGTAAAATTATCCATGATTCAATAAACCTTATCTTCTTAAACAATATTTAACAAAATCTTAGCTGTTCAATATTGTTTTCAGTCTTTTTGATTGAAATTGTAGCAATAATGTTCATACGTATATTACATAATTAAAATACCAGTACAATATGCCGTAAAATCCCTTTCACAATTACAAATTTAACGCGCGCTCGTAACAACACAGGATTAAATATCAACATATAAATGTATTGTAAAGATTTTACAGCAACTAATAAAATCGTTCGCAACTGACACCTGATTTCCGACCGCAGGGGTTGATGCCGCGCTTACAAAACAAACAATTACAACCCCCCGGTAATAACCCTATCGTGTTTAAGGGTGAACGAATTCTCTAAATGGACAACGGCTTTGGTGTTTGCTATCTACGTCACACAGTAAAGAAAAGTACGAAGCATTATGTGTGTTAGAGGCTGTTAAATATTCTAATGAGAATTATAATGTTATTAATGACTCGTAATTAAACATTGTACTTCAAAGAATGGATAGTAAATGAAAGTTGTAATGAACAAAACTAAATATAGAGCCCGCTTTATACTTACTTTGATATAAATTGAATGATTTTTAGGTCATTACATTTTTAAATTTAAATTTTCAACAACATTATCAAATCAACAATTAACAAATTACATTTTATCAACGATAAATTCGTTATGATATTTATGTATTTAATAAAATACTGACTCCATTCTGCTTCTCTTAACAAACAAATAACAAGCAGTCAGATATTAGTTTGTATATTTTTGAGATACTGTTCATTTCTATATAACGCACAAGGGCAATTATTGCTATGTCAATGAAGATAGTGAATTCCCTTTCTCTCCCTATCATCGTTCATTGTTTGTTCACGCACTTACTGCGCTTACCTAAACAACCCCCGGTGAGCCCTTTTTTGGGGTCCTGTCAAAGGGTTTATGGATCCATTTTGACAATTCTCGAATGGCCTTAAGATAGTGTTTTAGTACATATTATGTGTACAGAAATTACACTGTAATAAAATTGTATAGTGTATGTGTAGAATTTTTTTATTCTCAACTTTTTACTTTCATTAGATATAAAAATCAAGTAGGATAAAAATGTTAGAATTTGAGACGCAGTCCTTCTTTATTTATCGTCGTGTAATTATTTGTGTTTACTAAATACCTTTTGGATATACACGACACCTGTGTACCCCTAAATTAGCGTTTCACGGGGATGAGTGTCAATTTCGACGACGTCGGTGTTTGTCGGCAGTAAATCTTAAATTTATATAGCGGTCGTTAACGGGTTTTTTTACGTTCATATACACGTTGATGTTGCTTACCGGAGTGTCCTTCACGTTTCAATAAAAAAGTGTCCGTACAAATAAGGCGGGTATTCTGAGAGACGGTGACAATATATATTTTTTATTACACTGTTATAGACTCAGTGCTTTCACTACAATCTCACCTGATGTTAAGTGGGGACGTGGTCCACGATGGTAAACATACTAAGCCTAGATACTGATTCTCAAGTGATGCTGCCGGAACACACCTATTGGTATTTGGCGAGAGGTTTTCGAATTTGAAAGTGGTAGCTACCCAGATGGGCATTGTTAGAAAATGCCCTACCACCATGATATAGTTTCTTCACGATGTTTTCCTTCATCGAAAACTCAGGCTAATTTTAGAGTTGGATATGTGGGTTTGAACCCACGTCTATTAACGCGAAATCCGGGCGCACTGTCTACTGCAACGTCATAGCTTCAAAATAATTCTCACCGTTTTCGAAATCACTGATGACATTGAGAATTAAATATTATTCTTTTCACATGACATTATTTTTCTTTTATTTACTATAAGATCAGCGGTAGCGGGAAATATTTAGTCCTCTTGTTCAATGATAAATGTTGTTTGTAGAATAAAAAAAGGCTTACTACAATGAAGGGTTATACATTGTGTTTCGAATAGTGATCCTTATCGTCTAAACTAACATGAGAATATATTTTAAATGTTGAGTCGTAAGAATATATTTTGTCGGAATAGTTTTAAAGATAAAAATTATAGAAGAGAAATGGTTGTTAAACCAAATCGTATGCGGCAAATGGCATGATATTTCACACCTACCAGTCTTTTATGAGGAGTGACTTTTTGTAATATTTCAAGTAAAAACTTTGTGTTTTCTAAAGTGTGATTTTATAATGATTTTTTAAGGGTAAATATACTTACATTCAGATTTTTGAGCCAGATTACAAGATGGTTTCACGATCCCGCCGAACAATTCACACGTACAGATTTTACAGTTATCCTGCGGGTGGATGAATTCCACTCCGAATGTTTTGAATTCGCATAGTTGGTCTGTAAAATGTTTATCCCATTTATATTTTACATAAATAAGCATATCGAAAAGTACCCGAAGCGTACTTTAAGCGTACAATAAGCCTAAATATTTAGGTGCGGTAGAGTGATCGTATTCGACTTTTTCATGGCTTCTCACCAAACACATGGTAGACACCCGTTATAATAATTGACTTTAGGATAAGTTAGTGGATTTTCAATACTTTTAATATAATACATATTTTCAACATAGTATAATAACCACTACTGATGATAATTCATAAGTTTGCGGTGCAACTTGTTTTTTTCTTACGTTGTCGGTAAATGAGAGGAAATTGTTGTCCAACATTTACGACTTATATCAAAAACACAGTTGTAATAAAATATTCAGTATCAAAAATCCCATATATTGATTATTACTCACACAATCACACACTGTCATGCATAAATACACACATATATATTATTTTTTTACGTCAATAATATTATCACAGTTTTTAGTTTTTTTTTTGTGGGCAAAAATTTTATGTGCATTTTTTCTAAATTCTTTGCTTAAAATAGTTGTTGTCATTTTTTAAAATAAGGATTGGTTTTGATGATATAATTAGCTTTGTTTGGTGTCAATTGTGATGAATTATGATAATATGTATAAACTATACAATTAATTATTGGCTTCTTTACTATTTATAAGAACTTGTATGTAAATTGAATTTAATAGCTGTTGTTTTCTTGAAATAAATAAACCAAATTTAGAAACTATGATAAGCAAAACCGACAATATAACCGCTAACCCGCATAGCTATTAAATGTATTATTAAATATTAATGATTTCCCAAGCCACTAGACAAATTTGTTAACACAGTTATTATTTTGTTACAGGTATTTGATTTTTTTACTTTCTACGAAGATTATTTCTAATAAATAAGCAGCAATAAGAGCAGGTATGTATGTACTTTATTTTGTTTTAATTACAGCATTTAATTTAAGATAACATTTTACTACGTTTATTTACTAAAGTTCTGCATATATTTCAAGTTTTTAAACTTACCCATTATCTGTACTGATGGTGTTGCTAAAAAAAACAAAGTTATATTAAAACGCATAATATGATAGTTTTTTATACTTCTAATTTTATTTCCAACGCTAGAAGGTGCTGTTATTCGATGTTTGAAATAGGAATATTTCCATGTACTGCATCTTTTTAAATGTTCTTAAGACAGATACCTTCGCATTCTTAAAACTTATATACAAAAATATACCTAAATAAGTATACAGTATGCAGACAATGCACAGTGACAAATAATTATGAATTTTATAAACAATATGATATAATATACTCACTATAGTAAATGATAGGTGAAGCTGTAAGAGAGAAAAATGTGTAATCAATTTCTACAGATAGGTTTATTTACCATTTTGTTTATTTTAAGCAAAATACATATTTACTTGTAGTGACCACTTCGTTGGGTGACTCGTAACCTGCAGATAAAAACAGATTATTTTTATTGTATAGGATATGGTTTGTACGCGACCTTTTTTTTATATTGTTAAGTGCATGTGTGACTAAGACTAAGACGGTAAGCTTATAGGAACTATTCAAGTTTCAAATAATGCTGTTTGAACACACTTATAAGTGATTAGTATTAATTAATTAAGTGTGCATTATAATATACCCTACCACCATCCTAAAGTTTTAGCATGATTTTCCACAGAAAACTTAGACTAATTATTCCAAGATAACATGCTTGGATGTAGAACTAACTAAATCGCATTTATTTTTAAAGTCAAAATTACTACAATTATTTAATAACGGGTTTTCACGCATTACCTTTTCTCTTTCCTATCCCGACGTTTCAGTTGGGTTTCACCAACCGTGGTCACGGGCTGTCTGGCGGTGCGGGGGCGTTAATGTTGTGTGTTGTGACTATAATAAATACAAAGACCAAACGGAGGTAGTTCATCAAAATACCCCTCAACGCAGCAGGCGACGCCGCGCACCGCCAGTCAGCCCGTGACCACGGTTGGTGAAACCCAACTAAAACGTCGGGATAGGAAAAAGGAAAGGTAACGCGTGAAAACCCGTTGCGAAATAAATGCATTTAAATATGGAACGCGAAAATTTAAAAAATTACATAGAAATTACTGATTATGCTTTCTTCCATCGAAAGCTAAGACTCATTTTATGATTTGAATCCTACCGATAAGCCACTCAGATGGAGTGGTCTGTCATCGCAGTGTAACTTGTACTCAAAAGTAGCACTTACAACAAGATTTCTTGGTGAAGCAGTTGACTTCTATCGTGATGAGACCAACATCACGGGCTTCCGTACACACACAGACTTGACACTCGTCCCAAGGATGTTCAAAAGCCTGACCCGGTTGGAACGGTCTGCATGATTCATCTGAAAATATGTGTAAAAATATAAATCACTGAGAACATTTGCAAATTTTAAGTCAATTGTTTTTTTCGTTTCCACGCAACCTTCAAAACTCACAACTTAAACTCTAACAACATTTCAAATTTCATGAACTCTATATTTGCATGTTTAATGAATGTGATGAATTAACGTCCATTGTTTTGTAGATTTCATGATAACTTGAATTATATAAGGTTTCCATCGTTACTTACGAGGAGACGGTCCTGGCAGAGGTCCTGGACCGATAGGGCTCATAGTAGTCACAGGTGGCCATGGTACTATTGAAAGAAAACAAAACATTAAACTGGATCATTATAATTAAATACATTTTGATCCTGAAAAATCTCTAGATGAACTAAATAAAGCATGTCCATTTGAAAATGAAAAATAATAAGAACTTCTTAGTTTTTAATTGATAATTAACAATGTATCCTCATGTGGTTTTTAATGTTTATATTATTTTCTAGTATCGTACTTACCAGGTTCTCTTTCAACGATAACATCTGGGAAGGGAACTGGTTCGACAGGAACCGGCGGCAAAGGTTCTCGAATGCTCAAATCTTGATACGGTATCACTGCAGGAACCGTCACTATTTCAGCTACTGGAAAGAGAAATACTACGTAAAAATTGTCTATTATCGAAATAATCATTGTGAGAAAAAGTATTTTTACACTAAACAATTTCTGGTTCAGATGTCTTACTTACAAATTACTGAACCTTTTGTGAGAGTACCAGTAAGCTCATTAATTGATGTTGGAGACAAATTTCGCATTAATTGGCTTTAGAGGAACACTTTGCAGTGAGTTTCCCAAGATGTTAAGTATCAAAGTTAAGTTTATACTTAGTACAGATTTAATTATGGGTTCGTTTAAAGTACTTGTATGATTTTTAACTAATTACTTATAATAATACTAACTAACTAATTACTAAAAAATTAAATTATATGAATAAACTTTGTAAATACATAAAATATATTTGTTATACCACGGACAGGAAATACATCTAGATAAATGAACCCACATCTCTGTGTTTCCGCTAACATTATTAAGACTATGATTTTTATATGAAAACAAAATATGTATTATATTTATTAAAAAAAAAAGAACCAGATCGATTTCCTTGCCGGCTCTTTTCGACTGGGTTGTTTTCCGAACCGGTGGTAGTGTTTTAGACGTTCATAGGCGCCTTCTTAGGGCCAAAAATTGAATAAAGATATTTTTCATTTGATTTTGATAAACTTAACGATAGTTGTTACCATTAACAAAAACTTTTCGAGCAAGAATTAATGTAATTTACATGTAAATTGTTATTTTGTAAAATAGAATACTGACCGCATCCAGGATTTGGCACACAAGTGATTCTCGGCTCTAAGATACCGTCTTGTGTCATTTCTTCTTCACATTTGCATAATTTGCATTCGTCCGCAGGATGAGGGAAGTGTACGTTTTGCGGGAATTTCTCGCACACCGGTACTGTCGATAGCAACACATAATTTTTTATTCTGATTTTAGAGAATTATTCTAGGGATGCCGATACCTACTAGAATATGATATTTGTTTCGCATTGTGATTTAACAAAACTTACATATGTATTAATAGTTCCCGCTATAAAGGCAACGTAAAAGAGCGACTGCTTCTTTAATTTTAGGTTTAAAATATTACAGCTTCCTTATGTATGTTCCTTATTAATTTATAGATACAAATAGATTTATTCTCAAAGTACGTTTAGATAACTTTTAATAACTTACGCGGAATTGGTAGTTCATCAGGGATAGGTGCTGAAAATAAATAATAATTACTTAAATTTCCTCTAAAATTTAGAAGTTGATTGTTAAGATGTGTGATGAGTTTAATTATAATACTGTCATTGTGACTACATAATCGAATTCACGTTGTTTTAAATGATTTTAAGTATATAAGAGAATAAATTTCAAATAAAACTTACGTAGCAGTGGTGTGTCTGGGGGTAAAACTGTAAGAAGAAAAAATTACATTTGCATTGTTTTAATCTACATTGTATATAATTATTATAATATGAAGTATTGATCCGCTATTGTCTCAGTTGATCGGGTCCTGTGTCGATGGGCGTAAGTTAGTCGTTTGGTTTTTAATTATTTCTTGATATGATTGTTAAGAACATTGATAGTTTCATGTTCTAATATGAATGTTAAAATTAAAAGCTAATAAAATTCATGTTTCTTCTTCTTTATTATTAACTTGAATTATAGTGTAATTTTAACCAGTGTATAGAGCCGTCAAAAATGTACCTTACGATTTATTGTTACAAACTAACAATAAATAAAGTTTTTTGGAGAAACTAAATAAATTACAATTGCTCTTAACTGGTAATGAACACTTACCACAGTCTGAATTCTCCACGCAATCAATTTCAGCTTCCATAATTCCGTACTTGTTAAGTATTTCTTTACATATGCAAACTTGGCATGGATTCAGAGGGTTCTCGAAGGATTGCCAGCTCGGGAGTGGACTGCATGTTATTTCTGAAAGTTGTATGCTAAATTCACATGAGGAGTTTAAATGTAATTAGTTTAAATAAATTGTCTATGAACAAAAACGTTACTTGTTATGTGGTCATGTTATTTTGCCAATAAAGTGAATAGTAACCCATACAATTCTAATATATTTTAATATTTTGTAAATTATGTACGTAGATTCATAGGCTTGCATCGATAACCACTTCAAATCTTGAATATCCAATTTGTTATATTTTTCGCCTTACATAAGGGGGAATTTCGTTTAATCATAACCCAATATGATCAACGTCAATCGACGCGGGTTCGATCTCCACTTATCCGACTCTAAAATCGGCCTGAGCTTTCGGTGAAGGAAAACATCATGAGGAAACCATTGCATGGTGGTAGGGCATTTTCTAATGATGCCCGTCTGGGTAGCTACCACCCTCAAGTTTGAAAACCTGTCGCCAAATACCAATAGTTATGCCCCGGCAGCATCACTTGAGAATCAGTACCTCTAGGCTTAGTGTGTTTACCATCTTGGGTTGTGGTCAAGTACTGAGCCTATTCCGTATATATATAGTAATTTTACAACTTAGGAAAGTAAATCCAAATACCAATTACAATTTTTTCTTAATAAGTAATTCTGTTTTTGGGATTGAATCAATGAAAAATAAATTCTATCGATGTATTAAATCTGTTTCTAAATATGATAACGCCCGCGTATGGGTCAATAGCTACGCAGTTATACGAGCAGTGTTTGATATCTTATTGTAAAGAAATCGAATGCTATGATTAAAAAATTCTCTGTACCATTGCGCATTGGTGGTTTTGTTGTTATCACAGTAGGTTCCGGTTCTGGCAAAATAACAGGTTCCAAAAGTTGTTCCTTACAGCCGTCGCAACGAGTACATACAGGTGCAAGGATCCCAATCTGTGTGACGCAAGCGCACACTAAACACCCATGTACTGGTGACCATACGTTGTACATCTCTCCTTTACTTGTACAAACAATCGCTGTTTCAATACCTGCAAATAAATTTAATTATACTTTTTACTGGCGAAAATGTAACTGCGGCACATTGTCATTAGGTATCTTTAGAGGTCTTAAAGTAGTAGTGACTTAGTCTTCCGAAGATGTAGTTATACCAAGAAACTACAATAGTTTATTTAATTAATTAAATTAAATACTTACTAAGTATTAAATCTGGGTTGATATATTCATACGACGGTATCAACCTTGAGTATCCGCCTGAAATATGCATAAAAAATTAACGTAAAAATACACGCGAAATCCTTAAATGTCTTCGAAATTAATTTAATACCTGGACGAGCAACAGTCGTACCTTGCGCATCTGCAAATTACCCAACAACACCACATGTTTATTAAAACAAACGTTTATGTTAAATTATTTAATTGCATTTTTTTAAACAATGCGCAAGGTTATATGAACTTACTGGCACCTCCGGACAGCGCTTGGGCGTTCGCTATGGCTGATCCTTGGCCACCTGATATAGCTTGTGCTTCGGCAGATGATTGAGCATTTTGCCCTTGACCATACGGAAGCCCTCCGGCATACCCATGACCACTAGAGAAAGTTTCTGCATGTGCCTGAGCATTCTGCTCTTGACCATATGGAAGTCCTCCAGGGATCCCATAACCGTTATATAAAGCTTCTGCCTGCGCTTGAGCAGAGTTCGAACCATACTGATATAAATACGGTTTGCTTCTAGGGTAAACCCCTGATCCATAAGAATCCACTCCAGTGTTAGCGATTGCTTGCGCTTCTGCTTGTGAGGATCCCGATGTTGCTGGAATATATCCTGGGCGATAAGGATTGAGCCCTGGGTTGTATCCACTTCCAGCACCGTTTATTAAAGCCTGCGCTTCAGCAGACGCTTGAGCAGAATTTGGTTTTATATATCGTGGGTAACCAGCCACGTATGGGTTTAATCCAGAATTATAAGTATGCATATCCGCTACAGCCTGAGCTTCAGCCTGACTCATGGATAATCCTGGATGAAGTGCCATTTGTTGATATCCATTAACTCCTTGATTATATCCACCTCCGCCAGCGTTAAGAACACTTTGAGCTTCTGCTAAACCTTGAGCAGAACTTTGTTTTAAATTTCCAAGGTATCCTTTTTGGTTTGAATTAAGACCTGATAATTTAGTTGGTATATACGGACCAAATCCTGAATTATATCTATTCATGTCAGCACTGGCCAATGATTGGGCTTCAGCTTGTGCCTGAGCAGAGCCTGGCAAACTGAATTGCTTTAAAGGATACTGGTTACCTTGATAAGATGGATTTATATACATATAATCTTGAGACTCTTCATTAACATTAGATGAAGCTTGAGCCTCTGCTTGCGAAGAAGCCGACCCTGAGTTATAATGCGGTGACAGACCGTGGTAATTAGGACCATAATAGTACCCCCCCCCCAGTATTAGTTTTAGATTGAGCTTCAGCTAGTGCATGAGAAGAAGATCCTGAACTGTAAGGAGTTACCTGAACACCTGGATTTAATCCTTGATACATATTATTAATAACATTTGATAGGGCTACGGCTTCTGCTTGCGCTTTACTAGAACTAGATCCTTGTAATCCAGAGCCTAACAAACTTAACTCCTTTAAGCCATAAGGACTTAAATGTTGTTCTGAACCCACGTTAGATTGAGCGGAAGCTTGGGCTGAACTGGAACCATAGCCACTTGATGATGCTGAAGATTGTGCTAACGATGAACCTGAATTCGTATCTGCGTATGATTCCCCTTTAGCATAAACTGAAAAAAAAAAAATTATTTCATATTATAAACTTACAACTTATTTGAAAATAATCTCAATTTTACATCTACTTTTTGTATAGTAAATAAATATACCTCCGTCACTGTTCGCGAAACTCTCTGCATGAGCTCCAGATTTTGATTCCTCCTCTTCAGAAATTGCGAGGCCTAAAAATATTAGTTAATTACAAAAAAAAAATCTATGAACCTTGTTAGTTTAATTTTGCACAATTAAAACTTAAAAGAAATGGTTAGTAATAGCTCATTTAATTTTGTTGTTTATTTCTCGGCACTTTATTTTACTGAGGCTGAGTTTAGGAAGAAAACAAAAGAGGCAAATAACATCATACGCATTTAATTTATCAAAATTGACAGAAGTTTTAATTCCTTATAGTAAATGAATGAATTGAATAACAAATTAACCAGAGTAACACAATATTCGAGTCTAAAGGTTATTAATAAATAAATATGAGTAGTAAAAGCAATGAAAATTCTATAATCGATATGTGAGTACGTTAATTATAAATAAATTATAGTATTACCAGACTTGAGATCTTCAGAGCTGACTGGATCTTGACCCTTACATATAACGAAAAGGAAGATGAAGAAGCAGATGCTTCGAAATCCGCCCATTTTCAAATACTTCACTCTCGCAAGGTTCTATGAAACAGTGCTCATAGAAACCAGTCGTTGTTCCGACAATACTTTTGATTAATGAAACACGCTTCTTATAACCCAGTTATTATTAACCGTAACAATTGAGATTTTGATAAAATCATAATTTTTTTGATTTACTTCTTTTTGATTGTCAGCGTGCTGAATTTAATCGAATTTGATTTATTAGCGTGACAAGTTTTTAATATACTTAGACGCTTAGGATCATTGTTTTGCGGGTTGATGGATTACTAGAGTAGTGATAGAATTATCCACGTGATATTTTCTTAGAACATTTTTGAATGAATCGAATTTTGATTTCAATATTTTAATTATAGAAAAATTAATGATATAGTAGTCATGACTGAGACCGCAGAAGACCTGAGTATGATGCTCGGGGACCTCAGTAGATCCTCCGAACGAGTTGGCCTTAAAATGAACATGGACAAGACGAAAATCATGTGTAATATCCATATTGTGCCAACTCCTATAAAAATTGGTGACTCTACGCTCTAAGTTGTAGACAGTTATGTATACCTTTTATTTTCTCCGCCGCTTTATTTGAATGCCGCGGTTCCGAGCTGGCATTGACCGCGGCACTCGACGGCTGGCTTAGTGAGCCACATTCCTCCATGCCCGAATATCCGCCTTGCAGATTGAGATACCTCTTCTCTTATACTCATTCACCGTGGTATGGAAAAACATCATCATACTCATAAATGCATCCTCGCTCCATGATATAGCCGACAACGCCTTCCTCCTGTCCTTCTTTTCCTTCTTGCTGGGGCCTTCGAGTGCTCTTCTCTACCTCTTTCAGCCTCTTCTTTTGCTGCCATTACCTCTTCGTAAAACTCCTTAAAGGTATCCCATGCCCTCTCACTGCCAATCATGGCAGCAATTATGCTTGGCAGTGAAAGGTCATTGCCTACCACCCGAGCCAGTACTATCCACTGCTCGTCCCGTTTAGAGCAGTGTACCAGAGTATGCTATGTGACTATGTGGTCCAGGATGGTAAACACACTAAGCCTAGATACTGGTTCTCAAGTGATGCTACCAGAACACACCTGTATTTGAGGTTTAATAATAGCTTTATTTCTCATAAAGAATTACATGATTCACTTATTGAGAAACAAATGTTTAAAACTAGGATTATTATTTAGAGCGCACAAAGGTACATAACTAAATTACAAAAACAAACAAATAATTACAAAGATGTGGGTAGATACATAAGATACATAGAGACCTTAAGAATTTCGATCCTTGTCTAACTGAAACAAGGATGCATGAATTATTTTAGCATTTACTAGATGAGGCATTGATGGCATAGTCTCGTATCAACAACTTTTTATTTATTTATTTATTCTTTGTAAAATTTTTGTTATTTATTAAACGTCAATTAGGTTAATTATTTATTTTTTATTATTATTATTTTTTTTTTTAGTTTGGCTATTCAATTCATATATTTTAGATATATTTGTGATTTAGTAGCCATTTTAGTTTAGTTATATTTTAGTTAGTTTATACTTTAGTTAATACTTTACGTTTAAATTGGAAATTTACTAATGTATATTTTTAATTTATTAGTATATTCTATTTATTTATTTATTTGTATGTATTAATTGTATGAATTTTTAGTAGCTTTTTGAATCGGGCATAACTTTTTTTCTTCTTTTATTTTTGATGGTAATTTGTTGTAAATGTTAACACCCTCAAACTCCAAGTTTCTTTTACCGTAGTTAGTTCTAGGTGGGCGGGTCACTAAGTAACTAGCACGTCTTAAATTAATCTTTCGCGTTTGTTGTTTTGTTTCAAAACTCAAATTCGAATGGATTTCTTTATTTAATATTTTACGTATAAAATACATGTGTAATATATGTACGTTTATTTTATATTCTTTATTTTTGTTTCCTCGTATATTTCTTCAGTAGGCGTCTGAAATGCATAGTTAAATAAAACTTTAATTAGTCTGTTCTGCACTCGCTGAATTGGATTTAGAATTGGAATTAGTCTTTGCTGCAGTACCCCAGATTTCAATGAGGTAGTCGATATGGGGCTTAACCAGAGAATTGTAAATTAGATATCGTATTTTTCGAGGGAGACAATTTTTTATATTTCGTAATGCCCATGTAAGTGAAATTAGTTTAAGTTTGATTTTTTCTAGGTGTGGCTTCCAAGTCAGTTTACTGTCCAAGATAAGTCCGAGGTATTTTTCTTTAGGTTTTCGTTCAAGTAGTTGGCCGTCTATTTTAAGTTCAAAATTATTATTTCCTTTTTTATTTTTTGCTGCAAAAATTACATAATTTGTTTTCGTAATATTAATAGTTAAAAGATTTAACTGAAACCAATCATTTAACAGATTAAGATCATTCTGGGCGTCAGCTATTATAGTTTCGACTGAGTAATCAAAGTAAAAAAGACTTGTATCGTCCGCATATAGAGAGATGTCGCCTTTGAGACCTAGTTCGCTGATATTGTTAATATAAATAAGGAACATGAGGGGCCCTAATATTGATCCCTGGGGGACTCCAAATTTGATAACGGTGGGATTGCTTTCATATTCACCTATTATTACTATTTGTTTACGGTTCTCCATATATGATTTAAAAATTTCCAGTGCTTTACTTTTAACACCATAGTGTTCTAGTTTTTGTAAGAGTAAGTCATGACGAATGGTGTCAAAAGCTTTTCTGAGATCGATAAATATACCTAAGACAACTTGTTTTTGGTCAATTTTATTTTTAATTTTAGTTACAAGATCAATTTGGCGACAGGTATTCAAACTTGAGGTTTGTAACTACCCAGGTGAGCGTTATTAGAAAATACCCTACCACCATGCTACAGTTTCTTCACGATATTTTCCTTCATCGAAAGCTCAGGTTGATTTTAGAGTTGTATAGGTGGGTTTGAAGCCACGTCTATTAACGTGGAATCCAGCCGCACTATCCACTGCGCCAACGTCACACAAGTTCACGTTCGGGAAGCTATGCAAAATTTTCTCGTCCTAAATATCGCAGTGTCTCAAGACGAAAGTTTTCGACCAGTGTGTGTTGCAAGTGATGACATAGGTACGGTACTGAAACGTGGTCGCTTACAATGTGCCTAGTAAGAAAGTTGAAAGTTGTTCAAAGGCAATGGAGAGGGCTATGCATGGAGTTTCACTGATTGATTTAATTAGGTATAAGATCAGCAGAAGAACCAAAATAACCGACATTGCCCAAAGAATTGATAAACTTAAGTGGCAGTGGGCTGGGTATATTGCTCAGAGAACCGAAGCCCGATGGGGCTAACGTATTCTTGAATGGCAACCACGCACCGGATGACGTAAGGCGCAAGGTGGACCACAACCTGGTGAAGGTCGCAAGAATCCGTTGTTTACGGGTAGTGCAGGACCGGTCGTCGTTGAGATCTTTGGGGAAGAACTATGTCCAGCAGTGTACGTCTTTTGGTTGAATGGATGGATGGATAAATAGGATGATTTTTTTTGTGTTTTTAATAGTTTATATATGTATATAACATTTATATTGTGTACTTATAAATAAGTTACGATCTATGGTAATATTTGTCGTATCCACTTTTAAATAAGTTTTAATTTTAATTTAATTACTGAATGATTATCAATCAAAGACATCAATCCCACTAAATGTTTTATTGTAAAAATATATAAGTATGAAGTACGTTTCGTTATTTTCTTATGCTCAGGATAAATTTATAATAAAAATCCATTGTCTTCGCCGTGGTGTCGTGAGATCTTTAGGTAAAGTACTATCTGTGAAATAAAAAATAAAAACGTTATGATATTGTATATAAATATATATATATATATATTATTTTTGCATTTGTTATAAAAATCAATAGATTAATTATAAAAATGAAACTGAAAAACAAATACAACAGTTTTTTTAAAGTCTCTGGAATTTCTCAATGTCAATTTATTCATGTCGCCATTTTAAAAATTCAGCATTTATTTAACCATTTATAATCAATCCCTGATCATAACCGCAACCATTTATTTGCCTAATTCTAGCATTTTAATGATTTTCGGATTTTCTCTCTATTTTTCGCTTGTCGATGGCAATATTAGAACTGTTTAAAATATTTAAGATTCTGGCAAAGTTATTTATGCATCATGATTTATCTCTAAACATTTCAATCCTAATTATATCATTAGGAAGTAGTTAAAGTGATATATTATTATATCCTTTTATAAATTTACTCACTTATTTGATTTCTTTAGTTGCGATCTTTTACATCAGCTTTATTTTGAGGTACAAGGCTATGAGTTAAACTCCTCTTCTGCCTTTCATCAGGGTTCCCATCTCTCAGACGAGATATAATAGGAGAATTATTGCCCCAACCTAATCCACCTACGGCGTTGGTGTTAATATCAGCTTTTGCTAACGCGTCAGCGTTAGACCACCCTCTATAACCACCCAAGACATTGCTTTGAGTCTGAGCTTGTGCTACTGCATTAGCACCTGACCATCCACCTAAGCCTCCATATCCACCAGTGTGCGTATTTGCCATAGCATCGGCACCTGACCATCCACCTAAGCCTCCATATCCACCAGTGTGTGTATTTGCCATAGCATCAGCACCTGACCATCCACCTAAGCCTCCATATCCACCAGTGTGTGTATTTGCCATAGCATCAGCACCTGACCATCCACCTAAGCCTCCGTATCCTCCAGTGTGAGAATTCGCCATAGCATCAGCACCTGTCCATCCACCTAAATCTCCAAAGCCACCGGTATGCGCATTTCCCATTGCATCAGCGTTAGACCATCCTCCAAGACCTCCTGAACTTTGAGTCTGTGCTTGAGCCAACGCATCAGCCTCTGACCACCCTCCTAAACCTCCAAATTTGCCAGTTTGGGCATTTGCCATTGCATCAGCGTTAGACCATCCTCCAAGACCTCCTAACCCTTGGGTCTGACTTTGCGCCAATGCATCAGCTCCTGACCATCCGCCTACATCTCCATAACTGCCCGTTTGGGCATTGGCCATGGCATCAGCGTTAGACCATCCTCCAAAACCTCCTGAACCTTGGGTCTGTGCTTGAGCCAATGCATCAGCTCCTGACCATCCCCCTAAACCTCCAAATCCGCCAGTGTGAGCGTTTGCCATAGCATCAGCATTAGACCATTCTCCAAGGCCACCTAAACTTTGTGTCTGAGCTTGAGCTAAAGCATCTGCTCCAGACCATCCTCCTAAGCCAGAAGTCTGAGCATTAGCCATAGCGTTAGCGTTAGATAGTCCACCATAGCCTATTCCCCTGGTGTTAGCAAAAGCATTAGCTACTGCAGAAGAACCTGTTCCTGCAAAAAAAGTTTAAAAATACGTGATCATTTGATTTTTTGGGTACCAAGATTATTTAAAGGAAAACAGACTGTTAAAAAGGCTCGTAAAGGGTCTTTGAAAACGAAAAAAAATTCTTTATATGGTTATATAAATTCACAGCTATTAGTAATTTCACATGTAAATTAAAAATCTTTGGTGATTTAAAATATTGTCATATTCTACATACCAGAACAAGATTTATCCAGTTGAGAGTCTAAATAGACATAATTGTATTTAATCTTGCAAATGTAAACGCGACATTGATCTCCTGGCAGGCGGAACGGTCGCATTGGATAATAGTTTCTGCAGATGGGAGCTGAAATTTTTTATTGACTAATTTATTACTAATATACTTCATGTCTTGTAAATAATAATACGTACAAAGATAATTGTATCTCTTTCGAAATTAGATTTTTTGTGTGGTATTATTTATTTAGAGTAATTTGACAACTTTCTTTATTTTGTAATATTTATTTGGAATCTAGGATCTATACGCTAATTATATTATTACATATTTATAATTACAGTAATTAATATTAGCATTTCTTATTTATATTGAGTGTTTTTTAGTTAGAGCACATTGGAGGACAAATAAAAAATCAAATCAAAATTTATTTATTCAATTTAGGCCCTAAGAAGGCGCTTATGAACGTCTAAAACACTACCACCGGTTCGGAAAACAACCCAGTCGAGAAGAGCCGGCAAGAAACTCGATCTGGTTCTTTTTTTTCATAAATATATTTTTTTTTTTTTTGTCATATAAAAAAAAAAAAAAAAAAAAAAACTATACAAATCGTAGTTTTTAGTGGAAGCACAGAGATGTGGGTTAATTTCAGTGCAATACAATGCTTGTATTATACAATATATATTATAATATATATTACAAGCATTGTGCTCCACAAAATAAAATAATAATTTATTAATTTCTATGTATTTATTAATTTATTTAATACACAACAATCAACACACATTGATTCTGATGTCCTCTTTAAATCTTATACTACTCAGGTAACAATTTACAGTTTATTATTACTGTCTAATTGAAACGAACTTACCTAAATAATTGATGACGTTAATCGGATGATATTTCGAGTCTGAAAAAAAATGTGAACAGAGAAATTTTAACTATTCACCACAAGACACGAATGATTAGTCGAAAACAGTTCACGTATTTTGTATAGGCATGTGATACAAACACATAACTGGGTTTAAATTGTGTTCTATTCATACTGCAAATATAATATACCAACTTATGAAGTGTACGTGGACTGGCTCGTATGAAGTATTAAGGGCATAAATGTATGTAAATGTCATATTATTATTAATTAATAATGTAAGTCTAGTTTCCTGGGACTTTCTTGACGATATCTATTAAATTATAATTCTTTATGTATAGCTTTTTGTTAATAACTTACCGAATATAGGCACCGGAATTGGTATGTAGTTGTTGACTCGAACCGGCACTGGTACCGGCGGGGACGGCACCGGAATCGGTACGGGTATCTCCCTCTCCGGCCCGGGAATCAATTCGGGAACTGGGTACGGCACTTTAACGAATTGCGGCGGTGAGGGGACAGGGTAAGGTCTGTCTATTGCTACAGGGTACGGGATTCTTTTCTCTACCGGCACCGGAACAGGTACAGAGGGACCGGGAACGACGATCTTCTCCGGCAGAGACGGTACGGGTACCGGTATGGGAACGAGTATCCTTTTTCCGGGAACGGGAACAGGTACAGGGTACGGGCGAGGTGGTCCGGGTATTACTACCGGAGGGGGACCTGGTATATCATGAAACATTAGAGAGAAACAGTCATTACGTTATAACACTAGTCGTATCAGGGACTCCGCATGCATATCACAATTTCTAAAATGTTTTTAGTGCATTTTATCTTTTAAATATTCAATGGCTTAGTTTAAATTATTTTAAGAGTGGCGTTGATAGTCCTTTCTGTGTCCACTTCACACACTATTATTACCCAATGTAATAAAAATTTAACTAAAAACTTGACCAGAAAATACATATCTCTATTATATAAATATGTAAATCGTTTCATTGGTTCTTGAACTATAAGCCCACTAATGGACAGAGGAGGATGTATAATAAACAATTAATGATTGTCTAAGAATTTTTCCTCTTTTGAAACTGAACTTACGTCTCTGAATGAAATCCTATTGTAGGATATTGCGTAAAAGGACTCAAACAATTAAATACGATAGGCTGTTGACTTTATTTAGTTTTTTTTTTCATGGAGAAATACTTACATTCGGGAATAATCGGTGGTAGCGGCATGGGCTCCGGTATTGGTAAAGGAGCTGAAATGGTTTTTTAACTTATTACAGGTCGCTTGTTTCTAACTTAGGATTGTTTTTTAGATTCGGTAATAAATAGCTCAGAGCGATCTATTATTTATCTATTTCTAAAGTTATAATACAGATACATAAAATTCTAATAGAATGATTTTTATGTACAAGAGTCCACATTTTTAAAAAAGGACAAAAGTATAAAGCAATACGAAAAAATAGTGCTTATAAAATTGTATACCCCTTTTTGTATAATTTTCTAAATTCAATTCAGTGTTAGTGTTCATTTAATATCAAGTTATAACAAACTTTGAGATTTACTTACAAAGTAATATAAACAAAGAAATGAATTACATACCCGGTGGTGGTATGGGAAAGACCGGCAAATCAGGTATCAGTGCTGCAAATAATGTTGTACGTATTGTATTTAAATATATATTGTAAATATATTAAATATTATACAATTTGAAGACAAGGAGATTTACATAAAAATCATCACTTTAAAATTTATAATTACTTAATGGAACTTAAAAAACATTAAATAAAAATTATTCATTTAGTCTATTTGATAGTGCTCCCAACTGCCCAATTATCAGCCCATTTAAAAGTGTGGATGAAAAAGTTTTATATTAAATTCGCAATTTTTGTTTTGGTGTTTAAATGTAGGGAGATATTGGATTGATGAAGGCGATACTTTGCGAAAATCCATCATAAGTAATATGGTTGATTTTTTACTTCTCTGACTCCGCGTAAGTTAGCGGAGTTAGCAAAGTGAAACATTAACCATATTATATATAGATATATACAAAAAGGTTACCTGGACAATTGTTACAAGGAGCGCACTTGGGAAACAGTAGTCCATCAGTCGTAGATGTGAAACATGCACAGATGAAGCAAATGTTGCCGGACTTCTGGTAGAACATGTCACCCTCTTGATGGCATGATTCTTGAATATTACAAAAGTACACATTATTAACAACATTTCACCTATTTAATCTTAAGATTAGCTCACGATAGAATCCATATATTGAAACTTCTATAGCAGTTATAGACACACATCCACATAAGGCACTGTAGCGCTATAGCACTGTAAGCGATGAGAGGTTAAAGGTAGCGCTAAATGCGCAGCATACAAAGTCTGAACTTTCAATTAAGTCTTAACTTAAGAAAATATAATAATGTGATAGTTGCAGAGTAGTAAGTTATTTACTAGAGCTAACCTTGTCTTATTTAAATAAAGGTAACCGATCCCGTTTTTAAGTTGCAACGTCATAAAGTTGTTGCGGGCAAAACTAGTAATTGTAATGAAATAAAAAATAATGTACATACCATATTGTGATGGAAGTAATAGATCAGGGTTGAAAAATCGCGCGTCTTCATCATCCCTTGCCGTCACTGCAAAGAGAAAAGAATAATGTAATCACTAACATATGTATAATACAATAATATATAGAAAATAAGTAAGGGCTTTACAAAAATATAATAAAAATAATGAAAAAAAGTAATATAACGTTGTATATCAATACTGATTGTCTGGGGAAAGGTAATCACCAGCGTTGCGATCTTGCGTGGACTCAAGCCAACGCGTGTAAGGCGTTTCATACTTTCAACTCCAAATGGCTCTAACATTGACCTACACTTGAGTAGGTCGAAGGCTTCTGCCAAAGCAACTGTGTCGCCGGCCTTTACAGCAGTTACCAGAAAATTAGAAAGCCAAAGTATGTCTACGCAACTGGCATCCCTTGCTAAAGCTACACTCCTTTCAAAAATGCATTTTTATAAGCTTCGAAAAAACGATGCTCGTCATTGGCCAGTCTCCTCTAACATCATTATACTTACTAGGAGCTGTATTATATCTTCGGTGGACATTACTTCCCATTATTAATTAATCAACTCATCAGTGAGCAATTAACTCAAACCCTAGATGTTCTAGATAGTACTCACCGTCATATCGCCCTAAGACGCCGACAGCAAACAAGCATAGTAATAAAACTCTTTTAACCATTCTCGTTGTTTGAACCCGGACCCACTAGTGAGGCGGTAGACCTCACTGAAGATGTCTTGTTCCATACAGCGACACTATTATATACCGGTTACATTGTAACGCGTTGAAAACCATAAGAAATCAATTTACTTATTATTCAATATTCAATAATCATTTAATCTCACATACATTTATTTAATGAAGCGTTGAAAATTAATCAGTTTCTGGTTTATACATACTTCATCAAGGTGTTAATTTTATAACGAGACTCAACTCTATATTTGGTTACAACCTTTATATTTTCATTTGTATTTTTCTTAGTCAATTGTGCACAAGGGTTTTAAATTTTCACAGCATATCATACAAAGAGCCATAGAGAATCGTAGTGACAGAGCCAATAGTAGTAGAAGTTGTTCGAGGTTCAACTGTGTAAACTCGACCATCATGTCCATTTGTCACGATACAACAGTGCACTTGCATAAATAAATTTAACTTAAAGAGATGATGCTTGTTTGCTAAGCCATATGTCAAAATAGAAAAATATTTTATTTTTTATAATAACTCCGTCTTAAATGGAATTCGAACTTTTGTATCAATTTCAGAGACTGTCGGTTAGACAGTCTAATATAGTATTTTTATACAGAGCTAGATAGCATACAACAGTATCCAGAATCTCATGGATCATTAGTCATAAAGTTGAACGTAAATTAAGATAAAATAAACGCTAAAACACCCGGGAGCTGCGAAGGGACAATGGTCCGGTCCCGCGCCATCGGAAATGAATCCCGCTAATAATGACGTTCGGAGACGACATCTACTGGCTGTTTTCGTAACTTTGTTTTTTGTCATTGTTTTTACGCGTTTATAAGCTTGGGCTCTATCTATCTATGTATGTATGTAACGGAATCTTTGATCATAATTTTCACCAATTTTTGTCTTTACGAAGTTTTATTTCAAAGTTTTGGATTTATTTTAACTAGACCGAGTGTTGAACACCCGGCGAGAAAAATTATCTAACTCGTATCGGCATAGTTTCCACGTTAATAAATGTTAACTTGGTTTATAACTCATCAATATAATCGCCTATGTTTTTTTAAGTTAGAACACTAATAACTAAGGTGAGTTCCAAATTTATCGGCCAACCATAGAAACAATATATCACAACTTCATAGTAAAACAGAGAAGGTAATAAATGATTTATAACGTTACATATTCTCAAAAATCTTTTTTAATTAAAAACAAAACCGACTTTGTAATTTTGTAAATTTGAGAGCCGGTCACTGAAAGAGTCGTTAAGATGTTGCTAACATTAAGGTTATGAGACTCGACCGGTACTGAAATACTATCTTTGTTGTAAACAGATGCGAACTGTTCCGCAAATAACTCGCAAATATTGACACCACCAGTCACAACCCCCCTCGTAGAGGACAATTTTGCGGGCAGTTGCAAGTGGAACCTCTTTTCTGCTTAACGTAGGTCCATAATAGTTTTGGATTTGACTTCTCATTAACAAATGGAAATAACTGCCTACACTTTATCACAATTACACATAAGCTAAATAAAGGATCAGGGTGATTTTAAAGAACAAGGAATAAAAATTGGATGTAATTAGCGACATATAAGCTGGCACCGATTTCAACATTAACGAAGCAGATTAGTAAATAAATTATTTATTGACTTTTTAGTGCATTTTTATAGTGTATTGGTTTTGTTATTAATTAAAAAAGTTTTTTTTCTACTTTTTAGTGTAAAAATGTACTTTTAGGTATATCTGTGAAGCCTACTTCATGGCTTTAGAAATGAATATATGAAACACATGTAAGTGTTTATAATCTACGGGGGTTTTGCACAATTTCTCTGAGTTTCACTGATCACATACCGATCTGGTGGAAAAGGGAATGCCTAGGAAGAGTACTCATTAGATTAAAAAAAATATTTTGTTAATCGGTTCACAAATAACGGAAAAATCGAGTAACACACATACAAAAAAAAAAACAGGCGAATTCTTCCTTTTTGAAGTCTGTTAAAAAAAAAACAAAAATAATAATAGTGACGGGAAATATTTTTGTTGAACGAATCGGTACCCATTTGGTGCGGAGTGATTGATTAAAATCGATTCAAGATGGCGGACGAAGCGCAGCGCTACGCCGCGGCGTTGACAACTCGCCTGCCTGTCAACAATGTCGACAGTTTGTCGCTTACAGCAAATGTTTTGTTATCATTATATTCAATTTTATCTTATTTTACTTACGTTATTTGGCTACTATTATATAAAGTATTAATGTATTTTTTTTATTTTTGTGGTAATTATCTCGAGAAACACGGCAAACATGTATCGTTGTAGACTCATCAGTGTCAGTTACCAATGTAATGCCGCACAGCAATTAACACTAGTTTACTAGATAGATACACTAGATCCCTGCCAAACAGAGGCACGATGATTTATATTTTAAGATAACTTCTAGACGTACCATTGTATCAAGCGTCTCATGTTCCCTTTAAAAAAAAAAATCCTTTATTCAAAATAATCGATGTTATCATGGGAAAGAAAATCTTTAATAATCATAAATGACGTAATGATATTAATTTAGTTTAATTTATTTTCAATCTCTTGTTGTTATAAATTTTATTTTAAGTATGTTGGTAGTAATATTTACCCATTTAATACTTAATAGTACATTTTAAATTATGTAAAATTAATTATTTATTTTTATGTTGGCTAAAATTAATTTATAGGTTATCTGTTTTATTTTTAAACAATGTATCCCTGTTAACCTTTGCTGAAAATATTATAATTAAATTACTTTTTCTATACCGAATCACAACCGAGTGATCAATGTACATTTATTTTATGAAAGATACCTGATTAATTCACATAAAAAAAAATCTTGGAATCTGTTGATTCGGATCATTTTCCACCCTCGTATGGCTTTACGTGACGTCATCACAATAAAGTCCACAAGTCAGGCACACCGGCGCGGCATGCTGCCCTCCCTATAATATATAAAATATTAATACGCCCCAAGAAAGCCTGTGTTAGACAGATAATGTGAAATGCGAGTCCGCACTATAGTACAGTCGGAGAGCTAGACAACTTTATAAAGATGTAATCGTAATGAATCAAAATATTATAAATAAATAATACAAATGAGATATGGTCATTAATTTAGGTTATTAAGTAGATAATTCTAACGAAAAATTAGTGTTTGTTAATAGTGTGAAATAAAGTTATGATAATATCAAAGCAAAATATTTTGTTTACAAGTAGTATCTCTAATGTTATTCTTTACATTGAAACGCTATTGTAAGTCTAACTGTAATGTAAAGTTATTTTTTCTACTTTTACTTGTCATTTGGTAGTTTATGTTATGTATATAAGCAAACCGACGAACGAGAGAAAAAAATGACAGAAGTGAAGGAATTCATTCTCTTGTCTTCATTGTAAGTTTCATACAATTTAATTGAATCATATAGCGCTTCTTTCTCGCTTCTAAGTGGTTCTCCTAATTCAAGACGGTTAATATTTTCTCTACACATCTTTTAAAGAATTAGATATTGAGAATAGTACCGAAGTTTGATCCCAAAATTCACTTTATGTAATTTGTATGATAATGATAGCTTTTAATTTTTAGTTTCATAACATTTCTATCTCTTAGACTAGATTTGTTTCTAAATTTAGTATGGAATATATAGTTTTCCGCTTGCGTTAATAAATCTGAACTATGGAGTATTATATGAATAAACATTTGGGAAAAAGGTAGTATATTTAATTGATTTTAAAATATTCGGTGACTGTGGATAAATTGTTTTAAAATATATTGATTATTAAGTATTTTAGTATTGGATATAGGATAAATGTAATTTCTATAATACCTAACATTACGGCCAGTGAGTTAATATTATAACTTTGTATTGATTCATTGAGCATATTGGGTAATGGAGTTTGTTTTGATTTAGTACCAAGAAACTTGTATGCAATTTCCTCAAAATGTGGATTTTTTAGAAATATTTCAAGTTAAGCATGTACAAAATAATGAAGTGTTCGTATAATATTATAGTGATACACTATTGATATATATTTAAAGGTACTGCGGCAACTACAAACATACATACATATGCTCACGCCTGTTATCCCCGAAGGGTTAGGCAGAGGTGAAGTAGCGGACTACACCACTCAAATTTCGCCGAGCTTAGTTCCGTCCCAGATGTGACAGAGGGCGAGCCTGTCGCCATATCGGGCACAAATTCCAAACTCCGGGATGATACTGAGTAGAAAAAACCCAATATCACTTGACCCGATCCGGGGATCGAACCCGAGACCTCAGAACGGCAGTCGTATGTAATACAACTAATACACAAAAAACAAAGTTAGTTTAAAATATAGTTATCCTTTATTAAGTGAATTCCATAAGTAGAAAATTAGTGAATAGGCTGCACGCGAGTTGCGTCTGTGGATATTAACTACACTTGATGAATTTTATCATAGTTATTTTCTTTTTATTTGTTTCAATAACTTAAGTTCAAGAATGCTTTCCTACTTAATTTGTATGTAAATGTTTCACAATTATTTTATTGATTTTACAAATTAATACATTTATAAATAAATACTTTAATAAATAAAATTGAATTGTTTGTTTGTAACGTCATTTTTTTTATTCTTTAGGTACTTATTAATGTCGATACGACACCTATACCAAAAGTACATTTTTTAAATTTTTGTCTGTATTTTATAGAAGGTTTTAATAACACTGAAAAAAATAAAAATATATGATATGAAATATGAACCTTACTATAGTTTTGAATCGTGAATAATACTTCTGATTTGTTTCAATTATCCGTATAGTAAAAAGTAGTGTCGATAGAAAGTCGATCAAGTTCCCAAGTTTCACACCTAAGCAGGTGCCAATTATTTTTTGTTGTCGAAACGTGAACAAAAAACGTAAAACGTAACAACTTCGACAACAAATTTTCAATTTCACGATGGCTCCGTTAATTCATTATTGTTATATTTAAATATATATAACATTGTTCTTCTCGCGTATTGAAAATGTGTAATTAAAACTTGTAATTAACTTCTTACACCTTACAAATAGCAGAAACTATTTAAAAAATAGAAACGATTTCTTTTCCAAATTTAATTTATGTTTAGTTGCACACATAGACACTCAAATGAAAGCACTCGCCCACAAAACACACTCACCCATTCAGTCATAGACACGCATAAGTACATTGATAGGAATGCCTTCTCTATTTCTCACACGGTTTTCCAAAAACTTGCTATTTACAATTTGTTTAAACTTTGTTATGTTACTATTCTCAATTTCCCGGAACGTACTCTTTCATAAATGATGCTGTGATCGGTGCTATTGGCTAATTTCGTGTATTTTTATTTTCCAACTTTACATTACCCCATTTACTATCAGTGAAGTTACTTGGATCTATAGACTATCATCTAAAGAATGGAGTTTCTCTTGTACTTTCATATTTATATTTCCATCACAAGCCTATCTTTAAAATAATCATTCTGCGAAGATGTCAGCTCGATTTATCTAAAAACCAAGGCTGCTTAACCTTATACTCGGGGACCATAGTATGGCCCGCTTACGAGTTTTGAATCGCCCGCATAACTAAAGTATATTCCTGTCAAGTTGAGAGTCTTGCGTCCGCGGTCTCTAACCGAAGATGTTTAGGAAAAACTCTTCTTAGATCGCAGATGTGTAAAAAATAAATAGTGCACGTTAGTAACTGAACGACATATTTGTGACCTATTATTACTATCAACACCTAATTTAGCATCTGGCATAAACAATATATTACAACAAAAGCTAGTTCTTTAATCACATTGATTATAGGTATCAGTTATATACCATAGTTTTCATTTAGATTTTTTTGCTAAAAGGTGAACCAAAAATTGTTTTTTTTTCGGTAAGAATCGACATCCCTATGATGTTTATTGATCAGTGCTGTCAAAAAACTAAAACCACACGGCAGCTAGCGTTTTCGTGTGAGAATTTATAATTTAAATTACTTTTTGGATACTTAACGTTATCTAAAAAAAAAAAACTAAAATTTTATTATCATTCAATTAATACCAAGGCATAATACCCTATTATAGTTAACAACAGTAACAGTTAGTGGCCCGCCAAAAACTTCTGAATCGTCCGTTTGGCCAGACTGATAAAAAAGTTGAGCCGCTTTCGATAAAAACAAACACCGAGAAATGTTCGAGTTCTTAACTCGAGATAAGTAAATAGTAGGGGCTTCGTCGGCCTGCGTAAACACCGATATGAAATTCCACGTGCTATATTCGGGAATGGTTCTCCAGAATCCATTTACGCTTTTTAGTTATTTACATAGCCCGCGCCATCAGGTACCAGGTTCGCCCTCTGCTCTGATTTCTGATCTAATTTAATATATTATGTTAATCATCATAACTGTTTTTTGATAATGTATCTGATAAATTTAATTTAAAAATTAATACTTTCGTTGGTCATGCTATTTTCGTGGAAATAAAACAATCGGAACGATAGAAGTCACACGCGAAGTGAAGCCATTTCAAGTTGCTATGGTTCGCTCACGACATATTTCTTCACCAAAAGCTCTGGCAGAACCATGAACTATGTATTAGTTCATAAACAAATTTACGCCTGTAGACATAATGGTAAAGTCTGATGACATTTGAAATCCTATGCGTCATGATGGCTGGATATTGTAAGTCTCTGTGCATCTCCAAAAGCTATCGACATAACACTTGCTATATTAATTAACCCTATATAATCTAAATACTTTTTGAATTCTCCCTAATGGCATGCTTAGAAGAGGCCATGACAACAATCATAATACGGGATTATAAACTTTTCATTCACAAATAAATGTCAAAGAATTTAGATTCACCTCGAACAATCCCCGTTTCCTTTTTGTAAGCAAATATGAATGTCCTTTGATGGGACCGGAAGCGGAAGCGATCCTAATGAGGAACCGTACCTTCAGTGTATCTCTGATTGTTTGGTTCGATCCGATTGTAGGCTTTTTCAGGATAAAAGATGAAAAAAAAACTTTGATAGATTGGATAGAACAGTATAGGCTGTTTTAATTATATGGCAAGTGTACCTTTTTTTATTTCTACCAGTAGAAGAAATATATTTACGCTTCCGCCATCTCAACCTTGAACCGAGAGGTATGTGGGACTCGCCCGGCTCGACATGGGAGCCGGGAATACCCACTAAAGCCGGGGAGCGGGAGTTGCACTGTACTACTTCCGTTTGACCCTGCCCGATGGCTCTTTCAACTGTTCGAGGGATCTATTGTAGGGTACACCTTACCTTTTTATGGAAAAGTTAAGTGCACTGCCCGGGAATCTAACCCGGGTCGCAATAATGGGAATCTTGCATGATACCACTACACCAGCAGTGCCCCTTCCAAGTGTACTCGCCGCAACTTTACCTGCGTGATTTAGAAAATTATTTCTATTTTATATATAAATACAAAAATATGTTCACATCTAAACAGAGGATTGTGTAATAATGGATTATGTACTGAAATATTGTTCGAAATAATGGCGACACATTCTACTGTCTTACGGGTCACCATCAGTAGAGATTTCAACCTAGTACCTTGGATCCACAGTGCACTTGCAGAGAGTACACTGTGGGCGTCTTGAAGAGAGACGTGAAAGATTTTTTAAAGAGTCGGCAAAACGCATTTCCTCTGATATCGCAAACGTCCATAGGTTACGGTGACCGCTCACCATCAGTCGGGTCGTTTGACTGATTGCCACTTACGTTGTTTAAAATGAAGGGATAAATACAAGGTCATCATCTTAAGTACTAACAGTCATGCAGACGATGAACGTCCTAGCAGTAATAACACTACACACGAACAAATTTTTATCCTTAACGGGATCCGAACCAATATACTCTCGGCTAAATAGTTGTGGGTAACTATTACTACGATGCGATGGTTTGCTTGACTTTTGAGTTATGTTATAAATGATATAAAATACTGTTTTGGATCGTTTTTTGTTCACAATATGACATGAAGCTTTCAACTGCTTATTTTTATGTATTTTTAAATATTTCCTTATAGTATACTGAACGTATTTTTATCTTCGTTCGTCGACATTGCATTCACAAAACTTTTAGGAACTCACTTTGACTAAAGAAACTGTCTATTTTTGTAACATAGTTTATGCGGAAAACTTGTTAGTCTTCAGCCGATGATAAGTAAATACAATTCCGAAAAGGTGACTATCTAGAGAAACCAAGGTTCATCACCATATTTTTTGGAAATATCTCAATAATATGCCTCAAAGAAATTCCTAAGCTACATGTTACTTATTAATTTTGTTACGAGTTGCAGATATCATTTACATGCCATTATGATAAAAAATACAAGCTGTGTCTGCGATTCTGCTCGCAGGTAACAATTGTCGCCAGGCGAACTTCGGCTTAATTCATATTATTTCGTAACTTCGTACAAATATTAGAAAATATACCCTAAAAATGGAGGCGATAATGGCGCAGTTGAAATTAAACGTAGATTTAAGCACATCTATCCTACTACTCTAAAATGACTCAGAGCTTTCTATGAAGGAAAACATCACGTGGAAACCACGTCATAGTGGTAGGGCATTTTCTAGTAATCCTCGTCTAGGTGGCTGACCACTCTCAAGTTTAGAAATCTGTCGGCAAATACTAATAGGTGTGTTCCGGTAACATCACTTAAGAATTCGTAAGTTTAGGGTTAGTGTCTTTAACACATCGCCACTTAATATCAGGTGAGATTGTGGTCAAAGCATCACCTAAACAGTGACAAAAGACAGCTTTTTTACATTTTATACTTTTAAATAAGAATTAATAGTGGTTTTATAACCAGCTGGTTTTCAGTTTTACTCGCTAAATAGTTTCTGAATGAAGAAAAATTTCCAAATATTCATATTGACCCAAAGTATTTCTTTTCATCATCGATCTATTGCTGTAACGAATGAATTATTGCTGCAACATTAAAAAGTTATTTTAAGTTTAAGTTTTCTGAGTCAAGAAAACGACTTGAAACATGCCTTTATACTTCAATTTCAGACTTAGTTTGATTAGATTATCTAAAAAGTCAACCATATCAATGTTGCAAATTTTACATATCTTTATAAACTCGATCCATGTTTCTTTACTTAGCACATAATTGTTTAATGCATCTTTAGAAATAATAATTTAATTCCGGCTAAGTCTCTAGGTAAAAGCTTGAATATACTTTATTTATGTAGATAGAGTCGAAATATTCCATCCGTCGAGCGCTCCGTAACACGCACTGTTAGCTATCTCGCGTATATACTTTATGGGATTATTTTTAGAAAACTCTTACTCTCCTACCTTATCCCTGGATACGTATTATGGAACCTAGTATAATTCAAAACCATGACATTAAAATGTAAATAATAATGCACAACATTACTACAATTACCAAATAGATTAGTTGCCTAATTTCCATACTGTACAAGCTGTGATCGCAGCTGGACCAACGTATCTAAGTTTTTTATTGCGCAGAATAATTTACTGCTATAATTTTATTTTTGTAATGACAACTTCTTTGACGGTGATAAGCGATTCTCGATATGGAAATAACTTATAGATTCGCGTTACCAATCCTATGACGTCAGCCGTCCACATTAAATAATACAATTCATACTTACGCAACCAATCTATATGTTTTGATTATGAATAAGGTATATGAAATCGTACATCTATATCTGTTTGTAATATAAAAATAACAAATTTTTACCATATATATATGAGATCAAATAAAAATCCAGTCAGAATGGACAACAGAACTTAACACATTTATTTTCTTTGAAACTTATACACACACTTCTTAAATCTATTCGCTCTTCGCCATCTTTCTTTTGAGTGACCCAATGTCACACACATATTTCCCTTTCATTTACACCTTACTTTCCGTTTCTACTATCATTCCTACATATATATTAATGTATATTTTTATATGATACCTATACCAAAAACACAGATTTTTACATTTTTATCTGCTTCGCCCGCGTTTCAATTATTCTTCACTGCGTAACATAGTTTATATATAATCATTGGAAAATAATGTTTTGATGGTGCTGTCCATTGAATCTTATGTTGTTCCCAATTTCAATTCCCAGTTTTAATTTTTTTACACGAAACCATCTTTAAAAACATCTTTACTAAGATAAAGATAAATATATTTCTCATATATTCAAGCACTTACCCGTAACAATGGACCATTCCATCGTCTTTTTTCTAAATGTTCTTTTGTATGCAGAACCCTAATAAGTTTCCTATAATTATTTTTGGTATTAACAGGAAGCAATAACACTTCTCACAAATTTCTATAGTTGGCAATATATTGTCAACTAATGCTTGCTTGTGGTAGCTAATGAAGCGCGTATTAGCAATCCCTATTGTATATTCCTTCACCTAAAGATCAGCTAGGCTATTCTGTAAAAACACGAATACGAACTCGAATCTCGATTTCGAATTCACCTTCACTTCGATACTCACTTTAACTATCAAAGTTTTTGTATTCTGTAAAAAGTTCATGGTCAGGTGAAGTGAAGTGAGTATCGAAAACTCGTGTGATGATGTATAAGTGTGATTCGGTAAGTTACGATTTTCGATAAATATTTACGATTGCATTTTTCTCACAAAATAAATGAAAATTAAATTAATTTAGTCATATTCTATGTTTTTTGTAATGCGTTCAACGGTATTCACAATAAAATAATTTTTAACTAAGCGTTTCTTCAAATTTAAGAATTTAATTTTGGCTGAATGCCGATTTCCATTGCGCCACTTTATTAAAAAATCTCATCCAGTGTTGTCAAATTTGTAGTGGTAAACAGTGGTAATTTTTAAAGTTTTTTGTCAACATTTCTATTGTCGAGTGAAGTAAGAGTTTTGCCTGCATATTATAATAGTTTGAATCGAATATGGAGTAAGTATATTATTAAATTTGTTACGTGTATATAGCTCTATCTGTAAAAATTGTAATACAAATTACTTGTTACAGACATACACCCCATTCTTCATCTGCTCAAATCGAGGCTTTGTTGGATCATTTAGCGCAAAAGCCATATCTCGCTAAAGGATTTAAAAAAATCAAAATGCGAAAGTCCAATCTCGTAGAGAATGGGATACAATAACTTTAAAATTAAATAGCATTGGTGGAGGCACACATAAAACCACTCAAAAATGGATGAAGGTGACCTTTTTTTTATCTATAAAACCACTTAATAACATGGTTGAGTATATGGTGTGGGTGAATTTTTATGCTTATTAACTGCTTGTTTGCTATTCTTAGTATTGGGCTGATAAAAAAGTGCAGTAAAAAAAAAGCAAGGGCTGCTGATAGGTGTCAGATGGGTGGTGGAATCCAGGATGGGCCTGAATTGAATGCAATTGAAGAGCGCATTTTGGCATTAATGGGTGGTGAGAAGTTTGCCACCGGTGATATACATCTAAGCTGCCAGTTTTTGTGTTAGTTTGCTTTTTAATATTAGATTTAAATAACTACTTAAATCTTTCAAAAGGGGTAATTTATGAAAATATTAATTTTAGTGTCTAGATGTATGCTAGGGACATTTAGCAATGTTTTTAGAATGCATGTATATTAACTGAATCAAATAATAATCCCATTGGGTGTCATCAAGGGAAAGCATAGTGGTGAAAATTAATACAAAAAATTAAGTCTTGTGCCTTTTCTTAAAAATAATCATTTATTTGGTTCAGGATATTGATAGGCTGAGATTATTAAAATAAAAGACACATTGTAAATTTATAATTTTATTGTATATTTTATAAAGGAACCTACAGCAAGCTTAAATAGTAGCCCTTCAATATTAAATGAATATTCTAATGCAAGTACAAGCACGGATCACTTTCTAACTGCAACACCAGCCATATTAGCAATCCACACATATGATTGAAAGAAATGAACCCTCTGTTCAAGATAACACTAATGAATTATCAAGTAATTATACTCTTATATTTGTAAGGCAAATATATTTATTTGCATGTGGGGTATACTTGAACATGTTTGTGCCAAATATTTGTCTGCTTTGAAATATATTCAATTGTTTAAAAGTATATTTTCTATTCATAGGCCCTAGACGTCGAAGAGTTCGTATGATGAGGCAATCGACTCCATCACAGAGATGCTCACACTTCAACAGTGTTACTGAAAGATTTTTAAAGTTAGAAGAAAGTTGACTGGCTTTAGAAAATTGACTCGTAACAGTACTGGAGAGCAACACTAATCAAAATCGCTTGATTATGCAATCAAACATAGCATTGGTAGAGGGACTCCAAGCTGTAATAGAAATAATAAAAAAAAATTGAAATTAATTGGTATTTTATTCTTACTTCAGATACTATATACTATATTATTCTATTTTACTAAACCCTTTAAATAAATTAGATCTAGAATTTCGCCCTGTTGTCCCTTAGATCTATTTGTGAGCCCTCTTCCTTTTGTTTAGTTGCGGGTAACAAATGATGGAATTCTTCTAACTGGTTCCTCCGACAGCCTATAAAGGTTAACAAAGTCGTCGCCACGACTAATCAATGGGATGTTACTTAAAATACGGGCTTGCTGTCGCCTATCATCCATATCTAATTTGTTAGCCTCTTTAAGTATGTTTATCAATAGAAATGATCGAGACATCTGCAAAATATACATACATAAAAGTAAAAAATCCTTGTCATATATGTTTTCAGCGACGTATTTTGATATTCATACTTACTTTTGGATATGTTACTCTTAGATTTATCTTATTAGATTCAAGTAAAGAACACAAAATTATTATTTTATGTTTTCACCAAAGTTTTCACTTACTACAAACAAACTTTTGGTTTGACAGTAAAAATCGAAGACGATTTCGAAGTGAGCTTCGAAATTTTGTTTTCAGAATACCGTTTAATGTCAAATAGTACGTTTTCACCTCAGTTTTCACCTGAAAATAGTTCATCTCACTTCCGTTCTCACTCCGCGGCGCTAGTGTAGAATTCACTCGAGTTCAGAATACGAAGTAAAGATTTCACTGCGGATTCCGACGTGAGTTTAAAAGTGAGTTTTACAGAATAGCTCGGCAGGATCGTTATAGAATTAAGGTAAGGTGGATTTGAACCTACGTCCGTCAAAACGTTATCTTAACAACTACCAATAAGCCATCATTTACTAATTAGATTGAAACTCGTAATCGGATGGAAATGTAGAAACCTTCAACTGGCGTAACCAAATACAAACAAAAAAGATGTGTTTCACGCATCACAGCCACGCCGTTTCTAGCTGTTACAATATCCTGCTAATGTTGATTGACTGGCTGGCTCTTATACAGCTCTATCTATAGAGGTTCATGATAGATCCTCAGCTTGAGGTTGATGGTAGAAATTCTATGACTAATTAAGTCGCAACCCGGTTTAAGTCAATTCGAATTTGAGAATGTCGCATTTCGGGATCAGCTAGTAAGTTTTCAAATGAGGAAAGTCCTACGACTGTATGAAGATGTAATCATTATCTTGGTGTTCAGAGCAGTTTTTAAATTCCAATGTGGATAGTTACTAATAATGCAGTTATTTTGCTGTACAATAAGATAAAGCAAGTCTTACAACTAAGACTAAGAAAAAATATTGTTTAAATGTTTGCTTTTACACAAAATATGATCAGTGATTTCACGACAATCTCATCTGAAGTTAAGTGACGATGTGGTCCAGGATAGTAAACACACCAACACGACTGGTTCTCAATTGATACTGCCGGAAGATACCTATTGGTATTTTTCGTCACTCGCTTCATTCTACTTCTCCAATTAAAATTAGTAAGCTCACACTTAAATACATAAAAATACATCAAGATAATGTTTTTAAAAGATTCATCGGCACAGTGAATGGTTTAAAACGCATTCGAACCGGGACTCGAATCCGCGAATCCTGTGAAATACGATCCACTTACTTGATTGCGTGCTTGAGATATCGAGGGGAAGCACCACTAACTCGAATGTACGGTAATATTTATTTAGCTGGCAACACTTGCGCAATTTAAAAATTGCAGACATGGAATATTTATTTGTTTCTTTTAAATACTATTCAATACTAAATTATATTAAAACTATGACAAATAAATGAAAAATAATGAAATAAAGGATTTCCGCGTTATTTTTTGTTTACAATATACACATATATATATACATATATATATTAATACTTTGATCTATTTTTGTGAATCTTAGCATTTAAGAGACACTGCTCATCAACTACTTTCTTTAGAGTCAGACTAACAACAGTATGGGTTCTAAAACGAACAATTTTTGGCTCCACTTCACTAGACTTAGACAGTGTTTTATTTTTGTATTTCCCTTTCTAACGTACTTCATTAAACAAGAAGACATAATTAAAGTTGACAGAAGCAGTAATAAATAATAAATGTTAGGAAAGGAAAATAATTGTTTCGGATCGAAACAGTTTTGTGGCAGAGTTGATTGCTTACGGCCCTGGGGACGCTTCCAACTTTCTCTTATTACATTATTATTATTAATTGCAGAATATCACATCTCTATCATATTATCTGGAATATGTGTAATTTTAATTAAATGTATTTTAGATTGTTCTGTATATTAACGTTCGTTAACCACTTGAGCACAAAACTGGCGTACAAGCCAGCTTTTTATTGTTTTCCTATTGTCTCATTTTTATGGGTAATCGATATATTAAAAGAGATGCAATTGGCTCTTGGTGGATGTGACGCACTTTTGAACTTTTAAAATATGCCGCGCCAGGAGAACAGTTGCGTTTCCATTTGCGTTTTAATTCGGACGCTGTTACTCTTGCAACTTTTAGCTGTCATCTGTTGAACCGCTCATTCTGATTGAACTAGATGTGTGTTTTATGAGCTTGAAATTGTATTGTATATAACAAATATAATGTGGAAATAATTCTAAATACACTGCCGACGATTATATATACCTTGTGAAGAATATTATACTTGAGCGTGGCAGTAAGCTGCCAGTGCATCTTGATGATGATACAGTTATCATTATGTTTTCGTACGACTAAATTATAGTTCACTGTGAAATTCATTTTCACTCCACACCATTCCATAATGGTTCTTTAATTATTTCATCAGTCTAAGAAATATTTTTAGTTATTTTAACATATTTGCTTAAAATATAATTAACATGGAAATTGTTGGATTTTACTATAAAACTTCATAACATTTTTGTATTATATATCGTTTTCTATTTCTAAATGCGCTAGATAACCGTTGATCCAATTTTAATGTAATTTTCAAATCTATAAAGAATTAAAATTCGGCTAGAATCTAGGCTATTACACATATATCATTACGCTTATTAAGGGTTAAATAGCAGATCATTTATTTATTTATTTGTCACACCAACACAGATTTATATGATAATAAAATTCTAGTACAATTTAAGACAATGTAGTACTCTAGTTATAGCCGAGCACAAATTGCGATAGTTTAACATAATAAACATGAGAGTTTATTAAATATCGTAAATTTTATAAATAGAAGACCTAAAAGAGCTCAAAAAACAACAAAATGAATCCGGACTTTGATTACGAGTTTTGTTAAATGTATTACAAATACGTCAAATAGAAGATTTTTTGCCTAAATTTGTGAGGATTAATATGCATTTCGTATATAGGATTCCATTTAATGTAAGTAAAGAAGAAGTTGCAAGACATAAGTAATAATCTATACTTATAATAAAAGAGTATAAGGATGGAATCTGTACATTGAAGATATTTCAGAAAAAATATCATGAGGGTGTTCAGAATCGACAACAGAAGACAAAAAACATAAAAAACACAAGTTCACGCCTGTTATTCCCGAAGGGTTAGGCAGAGGTGAAATAGCGAACTACACCACCCACATTCCGCCGAGCTTAGTTCCGTCCCAGGTGTGACAGGGGGCGAGTCTGTCGCCATATCGGGCACAAATTCCAAACTCCGGGATGATACTGAGTAGAAAAAACCCAATACCACTTGACCCGACCCGGGGATCGAACCCGAGATCTCAGAACGGCAGTCGCACCGTAATACAACTGCGCCACCGAGGCAGTTAACAGAAGACATTTCGATATATATACAGTATGTCCAATTTTTTTTAAGTACTAGTTATCGATTGAGTAATGGTAGAATTATTACAAAAAGTGTAATTTGTACAAATGTATTTATTTAGTTCAACGGCCTAGTTGTGCGCGACGCGACACGACGCGTGCACAAACACACCTGAGGCGACACTCTATCATCATATTAACGGGCTCGTAGAACAAGCGATGCGCGAGTGTGCACTCCCACGCTCCGTGTCTCACTCCCCAATCCCCATGCCTATAACTTAACGAAACCTATTCAATGAGCGATACTTTGTTTAGATAACGCTTAAAATAATAGTACCATTTGTTTCCTTCTCGATTTGTTTTCGCTGTTCATTTGTTTATTTATTCGGGAATCACACGAGAATACGTATCACACACAACGTAAACATTGAAGTTTCTACAGTATAGATCATTAATAAAAAAATGGGTGCGTGTACTTATGTACGCGCGTGAGAAGTTATACTTCTTTGGCATCATTAAAAAATAGTTTTTAATTGCATACAAATAGGAAAAGGATAATCAACAAAGTTCATTTTAAATTTGAAAAATTAAATAAAATAATTTAATAATATTTAGTGTTAATTATATTAAATAAAAGTATTTTAATTTATATCAATAAATAATACATACGGATAGTTAACCTAAATTATATTGGAGCACTTGAAAAAGTATATAAGCACATTTTTTTTTTCACTAATATTCACAAATAGTAAGTGATATCAATCAAAATATTCAATTTAAATCACTACTGAATATAATTTCTTAGTACATATATAATTCGCACTTGTATGAAACTAAAACACGTGTTGTGAATGTATAAACTAGAAACATGTTGATAAATATTATAAATATGAAAACAGTGATCAGAGGTGACGAGCGTACCAACATGCGCGACTAACGAGACTTAATGAGCGGTTAAGCAGACAACTTCATACTGTTAATTTTGTGTCACAGATGCGCGCGCATCTTAAAATTTCACTCTCATCATTTTTTCATAACGCGCCTAAAGAGGTATAACTTCAACATGTAAATAGAAAAATATTTAACCAATACCTTATTGCAACATTTTTTAAAGTGTTTATAGCATATAAATGTTTAGTGTACATATAGCTTAACTATATATTCTTGTTTAATGAATAACATTATAACGCAACACATATATCATAACTACTTGTCGATTCATTAATGAACACTTTTCCAAACTGTGTTTCATGAAAAAATAGTGTTTTACAATAGTTTTTTTTATACACCTTTCGGTTATGATCAATAAGTTTTAGCATTATTAACCAATTATTTTTAATCAAAATTCATTCAAATAGAACTTGATAATATTATTGAAGAATTTACTCTTATACTTCTGACATTTTCCTTCTCTGAAACCTCAAGTTAACTGTTAAATTCACATCCACGGCTATAAAAGTATTAAGAGTTAAATTGGCATCAACTTGTAAGAAGTTGTAAATACTTTCAAAATTCTTTTACAATTGTTATAAATACTTAATCGAATTAAAACCAATAGTAGAGGTTATCGGTTCTTCATTCTTGAATGAATATAGCGGCGTGGCGTCACGTGGTGTGGGCGAAATGGTTTAACCGTTATCAATTGCTTTTATTTTAACTCGGTTTAATTATCTAAGTACCTACACAAGACACCCATTATACTATCGGCACCTACTTTGTCTAGTTTGACATTTAGATGAATTCATTTCTTAATTTTAACCTTGCATCATTTATAAACGAGTTGTTTCGTTGAAAACTTTACAATTTCCTCGAAACTATCTATAGTAAAATACATATTCTTGACACATAGTACTTAGTCAGTGGACACATTTAATTAAAACTTTTATAATATAATGCCATAGAGGCCTAGCGGAGCCTGTGGCTGTGACAAGAATAATGAAAAATATATCAAAATAATGTTTTTTTTTTATCTTGAATTGCTATTTATGTCAATGCTTACGTAAACATTTTTAGAGCTTTACTTACTAGTCCTGATAAGTGAGTGGGAGGAGTTAATAATACTTGAACAATCCAATGCAAGTGATTCATAATATAAGAAATATAAAGTAGCTTAGTAAAGTGTACTGCGTCTAACTGTAGAGGTTTAGATAAGTGTCGAGATTTTATTTTTTAATTTCAAGTTACCCCAAAATTAGTTTCACTTATGTATTGAGTCATTAATGAAACCATGGGTTTAAGTGTCATCAAGTTATAGAACAGGTTGGTTGGTGAATGGCGACCTCAAAACCCTCTGTGGGCGGATGGGGCCGCCACGGGGAACATAGTCACAGTTACTAATGCATCGTTAAGAAATAAATTTCACAATGGTATAGCTTTTATCTTTCAAACGCCAACCTTGGCTTATTAATTTTACGTTAAGGCTATACAGTAAAGAATTATTATTATGAACATATTAAAATGATTAGACCAGGCTGGTAGATTTGGTGCAGCATAATTATCTGGAAGACCGAAAAGATTATAAATGGATAGTGTGAACAATTATATATTAAAAAAAGGTGTAAATGATACATCTGACAGAGGAGAATGGTAGAAGAAAACATATTGCGTTTATAAACTGTATAAGACATTGTAAAGATGATGACTGAAACCACAGACTAAACTATTTCGACACCATCTTTAGGAAGCAACAATATACTATAAGCGCTTATATACAATAATATAAGTGATGTTGGCGAAGCGGGTAGTGCGGCCGGATTCTGCGTCAATCGACGTGGGTTCGATCCCCACCTATCCGACTCGTATGTTCCGGCAGCATCACTTGAGATCCAGTATTCTAAGCTTAGTGTGTTAACTATCCTGGACCACATCATCACTTAACATCAGGTGAGATTGTGGTCAAAGCACTGGCATACTCTGTGTAAAAAATAAAAAATAAACTTTAGACTGATCTCAGTTGGAAATTTAGGCCCAGTTAAGGTTGCTTATAACTGTAAGATTCAAACTCCATTTAATATTCACATGATTATTACTGTCATATCAGAAAAAGTATAGTAAAATCTAGTAATCGTTTTTAGTTTGCCAATTTTATAAAGTGAATCGAGAGATCCTTTTTTTGAAAACGTGCAAATTCATTACATTTATTTATTTATCTTACGGGTATATTGATTATACGTGATTCAAGTTTTTATACATTTTAATTCATAGTATTATATTTATGTATTGAGATACTAAATAAGTTTATTTATTTATGAGCATAAACCATGAAATTGTAAAATGATCTTTATTGGGACACGTATCACTTTAACCCCTTGAGCAGTAACCTGGCGTTTACGCCAGTTTCCCTTATTTTTTTCTATTGTCTCATTTTTATGGGTAATCAACGTATTAACCAGTTTAAATGTAAACAATTTGTCGTTACTCGTTCCTATACGGTTTATGAAATAGTGGTAAAATTACGATTAAAAAATCCAATCATCTGTTAATCCAGAAAGAGATGTCATTTCCATCGAGAACGATAAAAGCCATTACCTTAACCTTAGTAAAAAAATTATAAAATAGAAACACGAAAACAAATTGATTGTACCGATTACAGCTTTAAAGAAAATTAAACATTACCGTTGGTGAGTTGCAAAAAATTGAAACTGATAACAGTAAATTAAGATTAATCTGTGACAGCCGGAACGTAAATCCAAGACCGTCGAAAATCGGACACCACGTTTACCTGCGAATTGAATGTAAAATTATGTCTAAATATTCATGAATTATAAACTCAACGTTAAATCGTTTTACTTTACGGAGTAAGTGATGTTGGAGATAGAAATGTAGGGTTTAAACGCTATGGGATATTTAAGCAGACCAGGTGCCTTGGAAATATTTCTAAACGTTATGAGAATATATAAACAAAATCATGATCTCCATGCCCTTATTCCATTTTTATTTGGGATTGGCGCAACATGTCTTCCTGTTCCATTTATCTGTATTTGAGATCATTCCTCTTTTCACTCTCTTTCTAAGCATATCATATTTCACATAATCCATCTTTTCTTTTGAGCTTTTCTTTGCTCTTCCTCTTTCCCTAAACTCGTCCATATTTATTTCCAATACCCGTCTTACAACATTCTCTTCCTTCCTGCGCATTACATGCCCATACCAACACAGACTCCTTACCTTCTCTTTCACTGGGGCTAGTTTCGAAACTTCTTCTAATGTGCCCATTCCTAATCCTGTCCATTCCTGTTACCCTACAGATCCATCTGAACATTCTCATCTCGGCTGTATACAGTCTTGTTTCACCCATCACCTTTATGGGTCCGCATTCTGATCCATACAAGACGACAGGCCGGATCTCGCTCTTGTATATCTTCCATGTTTAATTTAAAGAGTATTTGCGATCACAAGTGATAGCTGGGACCTGCCGCCATTTCATGCATGCTGCGTTTATTCTATGCTTTAAGGCCCGGTCTATTTCGCCATCGCTTTGCAGGAGTGAGCCGAGGTACTTGAAGTCGAGACAGACTTATATTTCACAATATTCTAACTACCCGTTACATCTTAATATGGACCAGGTAAAATAAAATTAAGCTGGATTGAGGTAGCCATTAAACTAAATCAACATAGTTACCATGTGTAATCTTTGCATATTTCTGCCGCAAAACATTCATGCTGTTTCTGCAACAAAATGTCCAATTTAATTCTCACAAATACTGACTTTTTTATATATAGTCTTCCTTTAACTATATAATATTTACGTAGACACAGATATTTGTTTAAATATTAAATTAACCATATAACAATTATTTTTTAAATGTAAAAATATAGACAATCCCAATGTTATTCATTTTAACAACAGCATGCAATGATTGTTCTAAATGTTAATAATAATTTTGTTAAGCAATATTATTTACCCGTATAAGGTTCACTTTCCACGGGCACTGTTTACTGTGATAATTTAATGCTGCTGCCTACATATTAATATAGTTATGTCGCGTGGGTTAGCCTCTCTCTATATGACACAGGTATCGATTTTCCAGTTGATGTAATATTTTTTGGTTTTATTGCTTCATATTTGAATGTGGCATATTGATTTTTGTTGCCGATAAATTGTTGTTGATTTAGTAGTAAAACTTTAAGACGTCGTATGGTAGAGTGTTTTTTCGAAGCTTTAAGTGTTTGGTCTATTTATTGAAGTTCAGAACGTCTCTGGCGCACGTTTTGTCATCGAGCCATCACGTCACCTGTAGTTCGATTAAAGCTAAATCTACTATGAGACACTGTGACAGGTTTTTGGTATACCATTCTACTCTCTCTATTTACAGTCTCCTGTAGCGGCTGGATATGAGACTGAATTGTTGTTCTCGAGATTATTTTTCCGATACATTTTACCCCTTCTGCTTTTTTACTCTGGTATGGCAAAATAACTGCAAATTAACCATTCAAATAAAAAAACCGTCCAAGAACGATAATGATATATGAAAATTTATTGACAGTCGGTCTATATCTAACACGGCTAAAGCCACTAGGTAGGTCTGGATATAGTGGTAATGCGTAAATGCATTCCCCTCTTCCAAAAAAAAAAAAGGTCTGGATATAGTCTTACTGATCCCGGAACTTAACGATCTATCGCTGTGCTAATATTTGCCCGTAAGCCTTCATTTATTTTGTAATTTTTATATTAACCCGTTTTTATTCAATAAATAATATAATCCAATATTACTCTACTTTTAAATACTCGCTTACTTTTCAGTATCGGTGAGTTTCCTTTCTTGACTAAGCGTTTTAACATCTTTAGTTCCGATAACAGTTTGATACGCCCCTAAGAACACGGAACAACGACCCCGTCCCTCGTTTCAAATCTTCACATACAGTATTTTCATCTCTTTATCTATTAATAATACTGACTAAACTTATAATCTGTTGTTTCAGGTACGTATTTTGTTTATATGAGATCACCGCGTGGCAACTATGACGTGAGTTGAAATAACTTCATTTAAAAAAAACTTTATATAAACAAGGAAGTCGAAATGCATGTAACGCTTGTAATAACATCAAAGATTTTAGATAAACGTAATGTGTGCTTTCACGCATCATAACTGGTTTGATAGCGAGCTGAGCTATTACCTATTTATAAGCACATTGAGGCATATTTCTGTGCATCATTTACTTCATAGGTTAAAGCGTTTTGAACTCAATTTGATTCAAGGTTAGATGATGATTTAGTCCGAAATCATAATTTGTTTAGCTTAAGCTTAAAGCGATAACAGCGCAGTTGTTAGGGTGGTCAGATTTCGTGTTGATGGACCCACCTACCCAACCCTATAATGAGCGTGAGCTTTCGGTAATGGACAATTTCGTGGGTAAATCATAGCATGGTAGTAGATAATTTTCTAATGATGCCCGCCTGGGTAGCTACCACCAGCAAGTTTTAAAACCTGTCGCCAAACATGACTAGGTATATCTCAACAGCATCACATGAGAGCCAATACCTAGACTTAATGTGTTTACCATCCTGGAGCACATCGACACTTAACATCAATTTAGATTGTGGTCATAGCGGTGAGTCTAAACAAAAAAATAGGAATAAAAATTCACATAACCTTGACGACATATCTATAACTAGAGACTGGCTTCTAATCAGACGTTCATTGGAAAATGTCTAATTTTTAAAGCAATTAATAATTTGATACTAATTGTCAAAAATATACGTACAGTAACAAAACTTTAGAAAGAGGTAAAAATAACATTTCGTTTCTTGTTTTTCGGCAAACGTCGCGTTTCTCATGAAACTTCTGAGGTTCACATCTTGTAACTTTTTTCTAGTATATTTTAATGACATAAGTATTATTTTATTTGAATGTGTCGGCTTCCGTTTGCTCTTCACAGATGTAATATGTAATGCTAGTTATAACCACCGAACCGTGTCACTATGATTAATGGGTTTTGTTAAATAACAATTACATACACATTATTCACATTAAAATGATGTAAATAATTAAATTCCCATATATATATGATGTTTTTTAAAATAAATATTAATCATTATTTTTGATACGAATTGAAAGCCAGGCAGTAAAATTATCCCATAGAAGGAGTATTATTCGATTTATATATTGTATAAAATCACATAAAAAAATGTATTATTTATAATTAATAGGCGATAAATTTAGATATATTTATATAAACGTAAATGTAACATTTTTTATGTTGTATCATTTTCCAAAAGTGAATCTGTAAAGGAATTTGTTTTTCTTTTCTTTTGTTTTATAAAATATTTATATGTTATTAAAATATTTCGTTTGAAGTAAATTAAGAATCGCGCAATAATAGAAAACAATTATTATATTTAATTTACAATTGTTTTATGTCGCTTTTTTACTTTATTTGCATACATCAAATGTCATAAATCACGAATAAACGAGAAATAAAATAAAAAAGAAGACCGCTCTCGGTCACGGATTATGCTGTGTATATGTACACAAAGTCTTTACAAACGCCTACCGTTCTGTACACAAATAAAACGTGTACTTACTCTATGCCCCGTTAACATTACGCAAGTTAGCTTGGCTTGTGAAGCGCGACGTACCGTGCTCTGAGCCAGTCAATGTGCCTGGATGTACGAGTGAACACCCGTGCGTTGTGTATTACGATTTAAAAAACAACTATATAACCGCCTATCAACATCGTGCGCGCCAATCGAACTGTCAAATTTGAAATTTAAAATTCTTTTTTTATCTATGTTATAAATTGTGTGCATGTGTGCTTTGTGGAAAACAAAAAGTTTATACGTCATAATAGTTGTTGTATGGAAATTTGTATAAATCTCCCGCCAAAAGGTATTGCCAATAAAAAGGTTATGAAAGCGCCATTCATAGAGATGTGTCAATGGATTCAGGCTGCGCATGAGCATACCTCATTGCGGGCCCATTCATCCGTTCGTTTTGTTAGGTGAGTTTGTTTTGGCATTATTATTATGCGGTCATCTGAGTTAGTAACAAGACAGATTTTGTCTCATTGCTAAAATTTCTTTCCAAATTTAGAAGCGCCTTGATAAATACCTTGAAATATAATAATACGTATATTGTGAATTTTTACTTCCACGTAACTTATACATTGCACAATGAATCTATATTTTAATACCTTATTTTTTTTTTGCGAACTATACGGGGTTAATAACCCTAATTATGTTGAACTAACCGCGACCCCCCCCGACTTCACGCGCATTTATTTCAGAATTATTTACTGATTACTTCAATACTTCCTCAATCATATAACGTTTTTTTTACACTAAGTCTAGAGATACTGGTTCTCAAGCGATGCTGCCTGAACATACCTATTAAGGCGCTAGTGGTAATTTTTTGCCAACTTAATTTCACTATCATCATTTTGATTTATATAATACTTAATTAGAAACGATATATGTGCTATATACCAAAACCAGACCAGAGACAATAATAAGATCAAGGTAAGACCATTAATGGCTCAATTAAAAAAAAATTAAAATCGATACAGGGATCTTGAATTATTTGTATATTAACCCATTGAGCACCTTCCTGGCATTTACGCCAGCTTTCCATTGTTTTCCTATTGTCTTTCTATTGTTTCATTTTTATAGGTACTCGACACATTAACTTATAAAAAAGAAAGGTGGATAATTTAATTATATCAAGTTTGAACAATTCTGATCGACATACTCGTATAGGTTTCAGCCCAGTAATAAAATTGACTTTCAGAAAAAAATAAAAACTTGCTATTTTATTACTTATTAATTATTTATTTTCCATGCTTTTCGCGAAAGATGATGGCAAGTATTTTTTTAATAAAACCTTTATGGTATTCGACAATTTATTTATTAAAAGATATTTCATATGAACGGACTAACAATCTTAACCTTCTTTAGAAAGTTGATAATGAAGTACCCTTTAAGTAATGAGAGAATAAATGGTTATCTTATCAATTGGAAACAGTATAGGCTATTATTTTAATGCATGTAAATAATGATATTCTCTTTAGTAATTACGTGCAATGACAGCATACATGTTAAAGTTCGCTTTTATCGGTTAAATTTAAGGTGATTTCAACGTCTATATAATAGCCTTTTTTAAGTACAGAGCTTATGTTATAATATTCTTAAAGGAGAAAGGGTTACTTTAATATTAAAGAGATGAATCATGTTTAATCATCAACAACAAGTAGGAAAAGAGCGTCCGCCTTTCTTCATGTTTTAATATAACGTTGAGACAAACACTATTCTTGTTGCTCCGCATATATTTCGAATTTTATGTTTTCTCTGGCACTACCTTATTACCATGACATCACTCAACTTTAAATTATAACACGTCGTCAGCTTTAGAAATATTTTAAAATTGTCAAAGGAGACAAAAAAGAGACATACATAGAAAATATATGTATATTGAAGATGCCTGTACATTTTTTTCCAATTCTACATCATTAAAGTACAAAATCGGCGTAATAATACATTATTTCTAATTATTATGATAATTATGTAGTGAAGACAAAAGTCTTCGACCAGTGTGTGTTGCCAGCGATGACTTGTGATGACTGAGACGAGGTCACTTACAATAGGCCTTATTAGGAAGCTCAAAGTTACCCAAAGGGCTATGCTCGGAGTTTCTCTGCGTGATAGAATCAGAAATGAGGAGATCCGCAGAAGAACCAAAGTAATCGACATTGCCGGACAATTATATATAGATATATTGCCAATATAGATTGCCAAACTGAAGTGGCAATGGGCTGTCCACATTGCTCGTAGAACCGATGCCCGATGGGGTCAACGGGTTCTCAAACGCCTGCCACGTTTTGAAAGACGCATCGTGGGTAGGACCCCCATAAGATGGACCGACGACCTGGTAAAGGTCACGGGAGTCCGCTGGATGCGGGTGGCGCAAGACAGGTCGTCATGGAGATCTTATGGAGAGACCTATTACGTGGACGTCTTTCGATTAAATAGATGGATGGATGGATAGTGTATACACTACACTTCATAAAGTATATAAAAGAGTGAACTATTTATGTTTGAACATGCATCTGTTTAGTAAAAAAAATATTTTCACATTACAAACAGACACTGACAAGTTTATTTATTAGTATAGATTATTTATTTCCTTTGCTTTTCGCTAGAGAGGATGGCGAATATTTTATTAAATGAAACCTTTATGGACAACTATACTAATTCTATATAATATATATTGTGGGCAATATATAATATGGGACCTCGCGAATCTCTAAAGAATAAGTTTCAAGAATATGATATCCTAACTTTGCCCTCCCAATACATCTTCGATAACTTAATGCATATTCGTAAAAATTTAGACAAGCTCGATCTAGTGAATGATCGTCATAATTTTAATTTTAGAAGTAAAGACAAGTTGGCCGGAACCACGCTTTAGGTTAAGTAAGTGTAATAAAAGCTTTATAGGTAATAGTATTCGGTTTTACAATAAGATCCCAAGTAACAT